>CAJGYO010000006.1:448465-811183 GCA_904845875.1 Miscanthus lutarioriparius | reverse complement strand
CCTGCCGCGAGGCAGCGGAGAGTGAAGGCGAGCGCAATGGCCAGATAAGTAGGCGTGCGTGGGAGCGCGCGCAGTTTGTCGACGCGGCGGTTGTTGACGGGCGCATGGCCACGGCTGTGGGCTTGCTCGCCATGGTCGGACGGGCGCGGCATCAACAAGAATGAAGAAAAGAAAAGAAAACATAGGCCTAAGAAAGAAAGGCCCAAAACTAAAGGCACATTCAGAAATGGAAGCCCAAATCGATACAACAAATGCCAAATGAAAGCCCAACTAGAACAAAAAATAGAAAATTGCAAAGAAAAGAAAACTAAGAAGAAATTAAAAGAAAAAGACAAGAATGCTAAAATACTTATCTTAGCATAAGACACTTCAAATCAATGGCCACATCTAATGAAGCCATCATATTATCATACTTTGCAAAATAGATGAAAACAAAGAATTAATAAAAGTCGGACATATTAAAAATGTAATAAATCTGAAGAAAAAGATGAACTTGACCACATATTCATAATTGACACTATATAACTATGCATCACATATACAATTCATGTTTACATTTTTCTTCCGCACACACTTCGCCAATGGACACTATATGTAAATTTTTTGCCATTTTGATTCCTAACAAGCTTGGCCAATGAATGCATGCTAGTTTGTTCTAAACTCTGCAGAGATAGCAAATTAGCCATGCCTACAAAGCAAGAAAATAGCTATCATATCCGTAGGCCATAACCACAATTAGTGTCAATTTGCACTAGGCAATTCAGACTATCAAATGAAAATTGAACTCTTCAATCCTACCCGCCACTTTAATAATCATGGCACAAATAAAAAATCCAATGCTCAGTTCTTCTTCTAAACCAAAACATGACGACAGATACTAACTCATCAATCAGGCAAAAGACATTGCCCCAAGTCACACAAATAACAGTAACAAATGGCCCTTATGCTCAGGCAGCTATAATAGACAACTAACCATTAAAAAGTGACATGAAGAGAAAACAAAATCAAATATAGAACATAAGAATTAGTGTCTTGCCTTCGTCAAAATAGTCTCATAGCTAGACATACTGATAAGTGAGAAAGCCAAAAGAAAAATATCACCCACAAAACTTCAAAGTGGTCTCATCATGTTGTAATTCTCTTGACCTATTGCGGTTGTAAAGATGGAAATTTAACCATTTTGATGAACAAGGAAAAAAGGATATGCACAAGGAAAGAAGAAAGAGCATCACATATCAATATAGAAAGATAGGGAGTAGACAATTACCACAAGCTTCAGACTTGGAGGGTGCATACATAAAGAACAACAATAAGAGAAGCTAAGTTTTTACATTGGCTCGCCAAGCCTAACACAACCCTCCTCCTTTACTAGGGCTTGGGATCTGCTATGCAGGAGCACCATAGGCGCCCCAACATAGGCGAAGTTAAAAAGATTTAACAACAACAACAACAACAACAAAGCCTTTAAGTCCCAAACAAGTTGGGGTAGGCTAGAGTTTAAACCCAGCAGAAACCATCAAGGTTCAGGCACATGAATAGCTATTTTCTAAGCACTCCTATCTAAGGCTAAGTCTTTGGATATATTCCATCATTTCAAGTCTCCTTTTATTGCCTCTACTCAAGTCAACTTCGGTTTTCCTCTGCCTCTCTTCACGTTACTATCCTGGCTTAGGATTCCACTACGTACCGGTGCCTCTAGAGGTCTCCGTTGGACATGTCCAAACCATCTCAACCGGTGTTGGACAAGCTTTTCTTCAATTGGTGCTACCCCTAATTTATCACGTATATCATCGTTCCGAACTCGATCCCTTCTTGTATGACCGTAAATCCAACGCAACATACGCATTTCCGCGACACTTATCTGTTGAACATGTCATCTTTCCGTAGGCCAACATTCTGCACCATACAACATAGCAGGTCTAATCGTCATCCTATAAAACTTGCCTTTTAGCTTCTGTGGTACCCTTTTGTCACATAGGACGCCAGATGCTTTGAGCCACTTCATCCACCCTGCTTTGATTCTATGGCTAACATCTTCATAAATATCCCCGTCTCTCTGTAGCATTGATCCTAAATATCGAAAGGTATCCTTCCTAGGCACTACTTGACCTTCCAAACTAATATCTTCCTCCTCCCGAGTAGTAGTACTGAAGTCACATCTCATATACTCAGTTTTAGTTCTACCGAGTCTAAAACCTTTGGACTCCAAAGTCTCCCGCCATAACTCTAGTTTCTGATTCACTCCTATCCGGCTTTCATCAACTAGCACTACATCATCCGCAAAAAGCATACACCAAGGGATGTCCCCTTATATGTCCCTTGTGACCTCATCCATCACTAAGGCAAACAGATAAGGGCTCAAAGCTGACCCTTGATGTAGTCCTATCCTAATCGGGAAGTCATCCGTGTCTCCATCACTTGTTCGAACACTAGTCACAACATTGTTGTACATGTCCTTAGTGAGCCCAACATACTTCGTTGGGACTTTATGTTTGTCCAAAGCCCACCACATAATATTCTTTGGTATTTTATCATAAGCCTTCTCCAAGTCAATAAAAACCATGTGTAGGTCCTTCTTCTTCTCCCTATATCGTTCCATAACTTGTCTTATTAAGAAAATGGCTTTCATGGTTGACCTTTCGGGCATGAAACCAAATTGGTTCATAAAGACCCGTGTTATGGCTCTCAAGCGATGCTCGATAACTCTCTCCCATAGCTTCATAGTATGGCTTATCAACTTAATTCCTCGGTAATTAGTACAACTTTGAATATCCCCTTTATTCTTGTAGATCGGTACCAATATACTTCTCCACTCATCAGGCATCTTGTTCGATCGAAAAATATAGTTAAACAGCTTGGTTACCCATACTATAGCTATGTCCCCAAGGCATCTCCATACCTCGATTGGGATACCATTCGGTCCCATCGTCTTACTTCCTTTCATCCTTTTCAACACCTCTCTGACCTCAGATTCTTGGATTCTCCGCACAAAGCGCCTATTGGTGTCATCAAAAGAGTCATCTAACTAAAAGGTTGTGTCCATATTCTCACCATTGAATAATTTGTCAAAATACTCTTGCCATCGATGTCGGATCTCATCCTTCTTCACCAAGAGATGCACCCTTTCATCCTTAATGCACTTAACTTGGTTGAAGTCCCTTGTCTTTCTCTCACGAACCCTAGCCATCCTATAAACGTCCTTCTCTCCTTCCTTCGTACTCAAATGTTGGTAAAGATTCTCGTACGCTCTACCCTTTGCCACACTTACAGCTCGCTTTGCAGTCTTCTTTGACACCTTATACTTCTCTATGTTGTCCACACTCCTATCATGGTATAAGCGTCTATAGCATTCTTTCTTCTCCTTAATAGCTCTTTGGACTTTCTCGTTCCACCACCAAGTATCTTTAGCCTCGCCTCCACTTCCTTTGGTTACTCTACACAACTCTGAGGCCACCTTCTGAATGTTGGTTGTCATCTTCTCCCACATGTTGTTTATGTCCTCTTCTTCCTTTCAAGAGCCCTCTTTGATAACTCTTTCCCTAAATACCTCTGACGTCTCCCCTTTCAGTTTTCACCACTTTGTTCTTTCAAATCTTAGCTTGTTTATTCCTATGGGCACGCATCTGAAAACGAAAGTCTGCCACCAAAAGCTTATGTTGAGAAACAACACACTCCCCTGGTATCACCTTGCAACCCAAGCATGCTCGTTTGTCCTTTCTTCTTGCGAGGACAAAGTCAATCTGGCTAGAGTGTTGTCCGCTACTGAAGGTCACTAGATGAGATTCTCTCTTTCTAAAGAAAGTGTTGGCTATCATCAGATCAAAAGCTACCGCGAAGTCCATAACTTCCTCCCCCTCCTAATTCCTACTATCATACCCAAAATCTCCATGAACTGCCTCGAAACCTACGCTTGTAGTACCTACACGCCCATTAAGATCTTCTTCTATAAAAAGCTTATCACTACTAGGTACAACTCTAATCAGGCCATCTAAGTCTTTCTAGAACTGTCTCTTAGCATTCTCGTCGAGGCCTACTTGGGGGGCATACGCACTAATTACGTTCAAGACCATATCACCAACGACAAGCTTGACTAAGATAATCCTATCTCCTTGCCTTCTCACTTTCACCACACCATTCTTGAGGCTCTTATCAATCAAAACTCCTACTCCATTTCTATTCGCGACTGTCCCTGTGTACCAAAGCTTGAAACCTGTATTGTCCACCTCCTTCGCCTTCTGACCCTTCCATTTAGTCTCTTGAACACATAATATATTTACACGCCTCCTAGTCGCGGTATCAACTAATTCTCTTAACTTACCTGTAAGTGACCCTACATTCCAACTACCTAAACGGATCCTAGTTGGTTCGACTAGCTTCCTTACCCTTCGCACCCGTCGACTCAGATGTGAAGACCCTTGCTTATTTTTCACTACACCCGGGCACCGATGTAGCGCCACTAAGGAAGCGACGACCCGATCCTTGCTCACTTGATACCATGCCAAGATCGCGACACGGCGCGTCACCAAGGGGGTGCCGACCCGGCCCTTGCCCATTTAACACCATACCCGGGTTCCGATATGGCGCGTCGCTAAGAGGGTTACGTCCCAACGATTTTCTTTCGGGTTTCATCTCTATTAGAATGGTTAGATTTAACGTTGGCTCGCCACGCCTATCACAACCCTCCTCTTTTACCAGGGCTTGGGACATGCTATGTTGAGACAACATATGCGGAGTTTATGTGCTGCTAGGTCACCTTTTGTAATTTCCCACATGATGGTACATGTTTAAACAGTTACAACAGATAGGAAAAATGCACAATTGCTAGGTCATCTTTTGTCTTTCCCACATGATGGTCCATGTTTCAACAGTTACAACAGATTGGAAAGATGCGCTATTGCTTTTTATTTCATGTGCCCTAGCCCCCCTTCAAAGAAGTATTGGTGTAGGAACTTAAAGAACTCTGGTCTTCCTTATGTACAATACAGGTCCTTCCATCGCGCATCCATCCACACATGCAAATGAATGCGTTTGCCGGTTATATCTTGAGCGGCATAAGGATACACAATACAGATTGTATGATAGCAAACGAGTGAGTCATCAATAAGGCATGGTTTCAAGCAAAAAAAGGATAGCGTGCCATTTTTTTACCTTAAAAGGTGGGCAAAATTTTGTAGTCTAGCTAGCTAGCAGTCTGCTTGCATGTTGAAACCAGTATGCGGTTACCAGACATACGTTGCCATGCTTACAGTTACAGAGTGACACCTGGGAGTAGGACAAGAGCATTGCTATCAAGATGTGTAATCCTGTGTAACTTGTATTATTATTTGCTGTAGTTTTAGAGAACTCGTATTAAACTTGTACGGGTCGAGGTATTTTATGCCTCCGGCTGTAGTATTTGCTGGAGATATCCTTGTGTACTGTTTATATGCTTGTGGTGAACAGACAGATGTACGAGTTTTTAAGAGACGTGAAAAGGTATTAACTCCCTCGTCATACTTTCTCTGTCCCAAATTAAATCAACTTATAGAGTTGTACTAAATCAAACTATTTAAAGGGCGTACCCAGTGTAGAGAGCTCATTTAACTAAATTTGTTAAAAAAATATTTATGACACTAAATTAGTATCACTCAATGCATCATGAAATATATGTCATAATATATTTATTTACTGTCATAGATGTTATCCTTTCCAATAAAGCCGGTTAAGCTTAAGATGGTTTGACATTATGATTAATGTAACTTAAGAGGGTTTGATTTATGATTGTTGTAGAACTTGATATGTTTTGGAACGGTGGGAGTAATACTCATAAAAAAAATGTGTCATCTTTTGTTCACTGAGAATTATGGAAGCACTGAAATGCATTTGTGTTCAAGGCACCAAGTCCTAGTATGCCAATGGTTTTACAAGCGGTGGCAAATGATATGAAATGTAGCATTATCAAAACAAAGGAATAGAAAAATTGCATGGAGCTTTACACAGTTTAACATGAATTTAAATTTAAAAATACAAGAAAGTTTCCATTATAACCTTTGGATGCAACACAAGAAAAGTGTATGAGTTTTCAGAGAGAGTAAAGTTTTTATGATGTCCAACCTCCTGTTTGTTCTTTAAAATTCCTATGGTTTTCTACATCCCATAGGAATCTAAAGGAATTTTGTAGGGTTTAATCTTTTGTTTCAAAAGTGCTTGGGAAGCAGCTATTGACGTGAATAGGGGCTCATGTTGGGTTTTCAACTAGTCTAGTTGTCTTTTCTTTCAAATGGACATAGGGAATTCTCCTATAGGATTAAAATCTTCCAGAATATATTCTTATGCTTTTCTTTTATTTCAGAGGCCTTAATCAAAGGACATGGAGCTTTTTGCATCATTCGAGAGAGAGAGAGAAAAATGTGGTCCCATGTATCATGCATTTTTGGTGTGTAGTGTTTTGTTCAGTCTCGGGGAACGAATCAGGGTGAGGAAGTATTGGTTCAAACACCTCTGGCTTAAAACTTGATATTCAAAGTCAAATTCAAACATTGTATATATACACACGAACCAGGAGAAAGAATTGAGCTTTGGCCTTGTGACACTGGGTCATTGCAAGTCTGTGAACTGTGATGTTGAGAAGCATTTCGAGTTCCAGAGTTACAATTCTGACTGTTTCTGCGTCAAATGAAAGCGACAATTCCGAGTGAACACATAACAGGAGAGCGCAACAAATGAGTTGTGTGGTACAGTCAGTAGGCAGTAGCATCTTCTGCATTCGGTTTCCGAAGTTGCATTGCAAGCAGTCTGCCGGTCACTCTTGCACTGGATTCTTGAAACCTGCGCCGCCACGAAGTCGTAGCTAGTTTTCTTTCGGTCTCGGCCCCAACAGAAAATGAGAAACGAATCAAAGAAACTGAAAAGGCCACTCAAGCGAAATATGTTTTTTTCGGTGTTCTCGTCGAAACACGCAGGTCTACTACTTCAGACTTCAATAGATCGATGTCTACTTACAATTTTGGATATTGTTTTCTACCTTTCGCATGATGGGTCAGCGAGGAAATGGGAACAGCGGCTTAAGCCATTAGGTGTAGGCGCTTTCCAGAGGTGGAAGCGCGTGATGGAGGGTCGATCGATGGCGCGTCCTAGGATGAGACCAGAGGCTAGTGGTCCACCCGTCCACGACGACGCCGGAATGGATGCATGCACGTAACACGCCGTCCGGATTCCGATCGACCCCGGACGGAGGAGGGGGAGTCGACGTCGTGCTGTTTTGTTTCTTCTTCTTCTTCTTCTTCCACGAGAGCGACAACCGACAACCGGCCGCCGGCCCGGTCTGCTCGACTGCTCCTGTGTCTGCGTGCGGCGTAGCCACGTCAAAGATGCGGTGCCGACGCGTGTTTCCGTCTCCGTCTCCGTCTCCCTGGACGCTCTCCGTCCGTCCCGGTCTCCCCACGCGGCGGACGGCCAGCCAGAGCAGGTACTACTACTTGGCGACAATCAACCAAAGCGTGGACTCCTTCACTCTTCACACTTGGCAGGGTCAGGGAGGACTCGATCGGCGACTCCAGTCCCTCCAAAGCGCACCATTTCTGCTGCCTGCTCCAACACACCTGGTGGTGGTGGTGGTGGTGGTCGCCGTCGTCGGCATGAGGAAAACGAGACGACGGACCACGCGGTGTGGGCGTGTGGCAGTCGTAGCCTGAGGGCTGAGGCTGGGCCCCCAACAGCCACGACGAGTAGTAGAGGAGAAGGCGGGCAGAGGGGCGGCGACGCGCTTGGACTGGCGCGGAGCCTGCCTAGATGCCGTGGTGGGCCGTGGCCTGCTTGCTGCTGGGCTCGCGTGCCTCGCCTATCGGCTGTGTGATGGACCATACCAACGAAGAGGATCCCCGTCCATCCCAAGCCAGTCAGTGAAGGCTGCTGCTGTCCACGCTCGCCGTCCTCGTCCGCACCACAGTCCACAGTGCTGCGTGTACAGTGAGTGGAGTAGCACCAGACCACCATCCCACAGAGCAATAACTACAGGACGGCATAGGTGTGCCTCGGATGGAGTGGGGTTCCGGCCCACCACGGTACTACCACTCTCGATTCAGTGCAACAGACAAAGGCAGGCAGCAGACGGCAGAGGTAGCAGCGGTGTATGCTGTGCGCAAGGCCACGATGACAGCGCGAGCCGTACCAGAGTCCTACCTCCAGTTGCCTTCGCCCTTTCGCTTTTGCTTTTGCTTCGCTTTCCTTTGCATTGCATCACCAGACACCAGGCAGGCAAGACGATAATGGGAGGGAGGGGCAAAGGGGCCCCGCCATACACTTGCCCTGCATTCCCATGCCCCAATCATGCATATGGATGGATGGCAAATACAGACAAGCGTGTGCCTTTAGGTCCCTATCATCGCCACGAAGACGGTGTAAACGACACGGATTTGCACTAAGCATATGCATCACACAGCACTCAGGGGAGGTCACAGGTCAGGTCCTCTATCACTCTTATAATACATTCAGTGAGAAGATCAGACATACATATACCAGTGTTTGCCATTTATCTCACGCTACAGAGCTACGAGTAAGATAAAGACTTACTCCCACGGGTCATCTCCCACAAGCATCATGTCACCCTCGTTGTCAGTATAAACGATCAGACATACATATACCAGTATTCAGCAATCAAGCCAGTCTACATGGACTGAAAGCATCCATGACATGTATCATCAGGCATGTTTTGTTAATTGACATCTTTTTGTTTTTTTAATTTAATTCTATCAAATGGAAATGTTTGGCAACCTAGGAAGACCACCAAACCATTATTGGCTGATTTGACCAGTGTCAGTGAAAATTACAGCTTTGAGGCATGGGATACTCAAGATCCTGTGCAGATATGGACGATTAGGATCCAAACCCAAAGGATTTATAAACCATATAGCAATATTCCCTTATCTAGAGAGGTCAAAAGTATTTTTTTTAAATAACTGATAAAATATTCCCAATCACATGCAAAAATTGAATAAAATCAGTTTAGGCAAGTGCATGGTCACAAACATAAAAACAACAATACCTTTGTGCAGCTCCTTGTCGAAGCACCCTGGGACTTGCTTTGAATATCTTTTGAACTTTGCTGGGCTTGCTGAATACTTTTCTCGTTCTCAGTGGCAGTTCCAGCTTGTGCTTACAAACCCCTCAGGCAAGCACTCATTTTGCACAGGTTGCAATTCATTCACAGGTGCCGATGGTCGAGTTTGTACCACATGTTCCCGGATAGCAGACAATGGAGAGCTCAACTGGGACCTTGTTTAGATTGAGGTTAGAAATCAGTATTTGGCACTGTAGCACTTTCGTTTGTATTTGACAATTATTGTCCAATCATGGCCTAATTAGGCTCAAAAGATTCGTCTCGTAATTTACAATCAAACTGTGTAATTAGTTAATTTTTTTATCTACATTTAATACTACATGCATGTGTCCAAAGATTTGATGTGATAGAGAGAGAGTGAAAAAACTTGCAATCTAAACCAGGCCTGGACAGGAGATGGACTGGTTGTATCAACTTGGAACCCAAAAATCTTGAACCCACTGCCTTCTCTAGTCTTTTCCAAATCAAATGGAGCAACTGTTGCATGGGGCCTGACCACTCGTGACTGTTCAACCTGGGGAAATGGCTGGTTCAACCAACTTGATGGGTTTTGTCCAAAGCTGAAACTCTGCTGCTGTTGATCACCTGGATTACCATAGATCGTATTCTGGTCGCTCCAGAAACGCAAGTCACTGTTTGCTGTTTGTGTCCTTGTGCTTGATTCAACAGTAAGAGAAGGTTGTTGAGCCATATAGAAGTATGGATCCGCAAAGCGATGAGCTGAACCCTGATCTTGAAACTGATTGTTGAAAGAAAGACGGTGATGATTGTCATCATAAGCTTGCATAAAGAACCCCTGCGTATCTCCAAATGATTGAGAGGCGGTGCGGGCATCCTTGAAGGCAGAACGTGTGTCCTTGAAGTCAGTTTCACGCCTTCCCAATGGCATCCAACTTCTCCATAGCAGGTCTCTGCTGAAAATTAGTGTGGGCTTTCCCATTGGGCGATGGGGACCACATCATCGGCTTCTGAACAGTGGAATCAGAGTCGTTGC
This sequence comes from Miscanthus lutarioriparius, assembly GCA_904845875.1. Classification (NCBI taxonomy): domain Eukaryota; kingdom Viridiplantae; phylum Streptophyta; class Magnoliopsida; order Poales; family Poaceae; genus Miscanthus; species Miscanthus lutarioriparius. Next base: position 801,092 of record CAJGYO010000006.1, on the reverse strand, counting down.
TTTCAGTCAGGTTATTCCTCAAGGTCATCTGCTCTTGACCTTGCAAGACCGAATTTTGATGTTGTGTTTGAGCAGAGTCGATGTCGATCTTGGCTGCACCTACAAATGGCACAAGATGATTTGTAAAGCATTAGCCTCGCTATATTTTAGTCACCATTGCTCTTGTAACTGAACAATCTAGTAAACTTACTTTCTTTTGTGAGAACAGATGCTTCAGGTGAAGGTGGAGGAGCATTTTGTCTAGGTCTTTTTACTCTAGAAGAAAGTGGGAGTGGATTAACTGGAGGTGATGAAGCAGGCTCTATCTTCCAAGGAGAGACCCTATCTGGTCGCGGGATTGTAGAAGGCCATATCACCGACGACAAGCTTGACTAAGATAATCCTATCTCCTTGCCTTCTCACTTTCATCACATCATTCTTGAGGCTCTTATCAATCAAAATTTCTACTCCATTTCTATTCGCGACTGTCCCTGTGTACCAAAGTTTGAAACCTGTATTGTCTATCTCCTTCGTCTTCTGACCCTTCCATTTAGTCTCTTGAACGCATAATATATTTACACGTCTCCTAGTAGCGGTATCAACTAATTCTCTTAACTTACCTGTAAGCGACCTTACATTCTAACTATCTAAACGGATCCTAGTTGGTTCGACTAGCTTCCTTACCCTTCGCATCCGTCGGCTCAGATGTGAAGACCCTTGCTCATTTTTCACTACATCCGGGCACCGATGTAGCGCGCCACTAAGGAAGCGACGACCCGATCCTTGCTCATTTGACACCATGCCCAGATCGCGACACGGCGCGTCACCAAGGGGGTGCCGACCCGGCCCTTGCCCATTTAACACCATACCGGGTTCCGATATGGCGCGCCGCTAAGAGGGTTACGCCCCAACGGTTTTCTTTCGGGTTTCATCTCCATTAGAATGGCTAGATTTAACGTTGTCTCGCCACACCTATCACAACCATCCTCCTTTACTAGGGCTTGGGACCTGCTATGTTGAGACAACATAGGCGGAGTTAAAATAATTTAACAATCATATATACATATATATATATTACAAACCATCAACAACATAAATAAACAATTCTAAATATTATTACAATAATATAAGAAGTTTAGATCACAAAAAAACAATACGAAGAAACTAGGAACAACTACCAACAAAACAATAGAACATATCATCACAAACAGATTCCAATTGAAACAGCTCATTGACCATATGGCCAAAGCCTCAACGATTGAACAGATGAAAAGCCTCAACGATTGAACAGATGAAAACGGTCATCATTTTCAGATCGGACTTCAATGCTAAGGACATGATAGAATGACAAAGTCTGACCATCAACTTCGAAAGAACGACCAGCCATCAAAGCATCACCTCCAACACCAAGCACCAAGACATAAACTGTACCATTCATAGAATCTAAAGCATACTTGAACTTGGGCACGAATGATGGACCAAGATAATGCGTGATAACACGAGCAACTAGCTTAATATTGTCCAGAGAATAAAAACCTTTAGCAGCAACAACCCTAGATTGCTCTCTACCCTCTAAGCCCAGATGCTCAACCACAAACAATGAAACAAGTTCATCAACTAGGGTAAAAGGAACAATAGCATCATGATTTAATGAAAGAGCTAGAGGAACAATATACATAAATAAAATAAACCAATTACAAAAGAAAACAAGATATATTATAAACTGAAAAAATACATGCAACTAGACACAAACCTTATCACCAATAGAGGTATCAATGAACTCCCTGAATGATTTCTTCTTTTCCACAATGCTCTTCACTTGACACATTGCAAAAACTCTAGTACCAAAAGAAACTTGATAGCCATGAAAATAACTAGTTTGCCCATCTTCAAAAGCAAGACAATACACGCTTCATCTTCCTCATCAAAGCAAAACTTCATATTCTTCACATAAAAGGATCATGAATCTCCTTCCATGCCCGGCAAAGAAGCATCACATCATCATAAACATTCATATTAGCAACATTGTTTCTAATCAGCAATCACACCAAGTTTTCACTGTGTTCTAGATCAAGGATCTCCATAACATGATGAGACACTCTCCTGTTGGAGAAGGAAAACGCTCCACCAATAACACCACCATCCATCTAATAGAATAAGCAAAAAAATTGAAAAAGAATTCATGAATAAATAATCCACAAAATAAAATAACAAATTCATCTTCATTTGAAAACTAAATGCTTAAAATAGACCGCACAACAGAAAATAATTCAACAAATGAAAAAAAATTCAACTCTGAATGAACAATGAAGAACTTTAAAAAATCAAAAACATACCTTGATCAACCTCTAGCGGAGATCCAAGTGCAACATGAACACTGAACGATACAAGAAAAAAATAGAAAATAAGAAAGTCAAAACAGCAATTGATGACAGGAAAATGAGAATGAGAAGATACACAACAATGGAGAAGGGTAAACATCAATTGATGAATACAGATGCAAATCAGTTGATGCTCAACTTAGAATATATTTGGCTAGAAACTTACACAGGGCTAATCATGGAACAGATAAGGAACTCACAAGAAGATAACAAAGTACCAGCAAGTTACCAGGTAATCAAATTGTACATTCATGTTCAATTTACATGATAGATATACAAATCTTACAACTTCATAGAGGATGTAAAAAAACAACAACCACATTGTAAAAAAGATAAAAAAAACATTAGTTTCATACTAACTGGAATCAAATATGCAGGATTCATATGCAACATATAGATCTTTGCTCATTGGAGACATCAACACAGAGGTACAAATGATAAAAAAAGCATCCATTTAGAAATAATTCCTAGCTACTATATTGAATAACCATGATTTAATTATTGCAGCTAACAGAAATGCAGAATTTATTCATGACAAGGCAAGACACTACACAAAGTCACCAAATAGCAGCCGAGGAAGATAACTAGGTAAAACAAAAACTTTAGAGCACATGTAATATACAAAAAAACCAAAACTAGTGGGTAGGCTTTTAAACTTACACTTCTATGATGATGATCAGCAGGTACATGAAGGAGACTATGGAAGCTTCAATGACTTCGTCGATTCGGACTATGATGAACAAGAACAAGAAGAAGAGGTAAGAAAATTTAAAAGAAAAACTGATGCATACATGAGAAAAATATCAAAAATTAAAATAAAATACTTATTTTCTTCATGCATGAATTATAGCTTGCAGCCCTAGAACATGAAACAATGACAGGAAACAACTACAATTAGAGAACCAACATATTCAACGATTTAAACATTGAGCAGGTAAGAGCAGAAAAAAAACTTAGAAAACAAAGAAAATAAACAAACATATTCATTTTCAACATAGAATTAATAAAAATAAACTATTGATGCATGCAGGAAACATCACATAGCATTGGGACAGAGAATGCTACATCAGAGAGTATTGTGACAGGAACAACATAGCTAAGTGGGTCACTAGAAGGAACATCAGACAGCATGCACTAGACCAACTCAAATGAAACATTAAGCAGAACTGAAGATGCAAATCAAAGCACAAACACCAGGGAAGGAGATCAAATGCTAACAGAAGAAGAGATTGATGCATTCATTGAGTCAGAACAAAGAGTAGCTAGAGAGGGAAACAATGCAAACTGTAATAGCAGATACACACCTCAATTGGGGATGCAATTCGAAAGCCGAGAAGATGCACACCATTTCTTCCACTTCTATGGATTCCTAGCAGGATTTGACATAGTCGTCACACATGCAAGCGTAACAATGACAAGAAAAGGAATAATGAGGTCTTCAAGGTAAAAATGAAATGCCACTTGCTATGGCAAACCTAAAAGAAAAGAAACCAAGGAGATGAGGAAGAAGAAATAGACATACGCACAAATAACAAGAATAAAGGACCAAAGAGGAAAACAAATGTATAGATGAAAACAGACTGCCTAGTGGTGATGGTTGTCAAGGAAGAAAAAGGAAAACAGAAAGTAATAAGATTAGAGCTAGATCACAACCATCCACTGTAGCCTGAAGACAGAGAGCAACTATTCAGTGGACACAATTATATGACAGAAATGGAGAAGGCAATAATCAGAACACTAAATGACAACAACATCTCCACAAGAAAGATGATATCGATACTATCATATTTGAGAGGAGGCGTCACAGCTCTACCTTACAAGAAGAAAGATGTAGCAAATTTTAGAACTAAGCTAAACAGAATTATCACTGGATCAGACATGAAGCAGGCACTAAACTACTTCACAAAAAAGAAAGCTAAGGACCCAAGCTTCTTCTACAAGTTTGATGTAGATGAACATCTCAGAGTTAAAAACATTTTCTAGAGAGATGCAGAATCAATGAAATACTATGCAGACTATGGAGACTGTGTGAGCTTCGACACCACATACATGACAAACAAATACAACCTACCTTTTGCACCATTTGTAGGAGTCACAGGACATGGACATACCTGTTTGTTTGCATGTGCCTTCATATGCGGCGAAACAATAGAGACTTTCAAATGGGTCTTCGAAGCATTCATAGAAGGAACGGGCGGAAAGCATCCAAAGGACAATTATAACCGATCGAGACACAATAATGAAAGCAGCTATAGAACAAGTGTTCCACGATCTGAAACCATGTAAAATTACTTATCCCACATAAAAAATGCTAGAACAAAAATTTGAAATGCTTTGCAAGTAATGGAGGCTTACTAGAGGAGTTTGAAGATATCATAGGCAACTGCTTGACAATAGAAGAGTTTGAAAACCTATGGACAAAGATGGTTGCAGATTACAAACTGGAATCCAATAAGTACTTCAACAAGATGAGGGAAATGACGGAAAGATTCGTACCAGTGTACTTCAAGAATGATTTCTTCCCATTTCTTCATAGCACAAGCAGAAGTGAGGGCACCAATGCCAGGATCAAGGATAATGTAGGACCTACATACAACATAACAAGCTTCTTGAAAGAATACCAAAGAATAGTAGATGCAATAAACATAGCAGAAGCAAGAGAAGACAATGCAAACAAACAAAAAACTCCCAAGCTAATGGAATTCGGGTACAACATCAAACTACATGCAATGGAGATGTACAATAGAAATATATTCAGCAAGTTTATGAAAGAACTAAGAGCAACAACCAGACTAAGTTATAAAAAATTGGAACAAAGGACAATATGAGGTATGGGAGAAGACAAATCAAGTACATAGCAGACATAGACTAAGGAGATACAAAGTCATCACTGACCTGACACAGGGGAGAGAAGATTATAACTGCATATGCTGAAAATTCAACAAGGATGGAATCCTTTGCTCTCATATCCTCAAAATATTAGTAGAAACAGAAGTAAGCAAGATTCCAAAAAAGAATATAATTGGTAGGTGGAGAAAAAAAGGAAAGGAAAATACACCTAAAAAGGGTACAAACATCAACAGCAACAGATGATATCCTCATATTCAACATCCTGTCAAGACAAGCAACACAATTAACTTCAAAAGGATCAGCAAAGGAAGAAGCAATGGAATATCTATTGGATGAGTTCAAAAGAATTGGGAAAAATCTAGAAATCATCCTATCGTCGGGACATAGAAAATTACCTGAAGGTACAGAAGCAGCTGAGGCATCTAAAGGAGCAACTGATAATGCAGACCAACCTGGCATACAGATGAGACAGGAATCAGATGATGCATCCACTTTGCAAGACCCAGAGAGCATAAAGAACAAAGGAAGACCAGTAAAGCCAAAAAGATGGAAAGATATGGTCGAACAAGAAAGAGAGAAAACAAAAGGCATCAAAAAAGAAGAATGCCAAGAAGGTAGAAACTTCAATTAAGAATACAAAAATAATAGTAAAATACATAAATATAATACTACTATAGATATTATATACTAACAACAATAATAACAATGTAGGTCCAAATGGAAAGAGCAAGAAGAAAATGAGAAGGAGTACAAGAAATGCATAGTCTGAAACAATGCAGAGCCACAACCAAAAAACAGATCAGCACTACTTCATCAGTAAGATCATCGACTGCCAACTTATGAGCAAAGGAAGAAACTTGAGGCAAAGAAGTCTTCTCAATCTTAGATAGAATAATAGCTCTGCCAGCAGCATAATTGGAAGGAAAAGGAGTACCACAATAGGAATATCAAGAACAAGATTCATAGGTTTGGCAGTCAACGATATAATCTTCCCATGAACAATAAGATCTCCAGACTTCGACTCAACAAGAGACGCCAGCCACTTAGAAAACTTCTTAGGGACAGAACACTTGTCAAAAAGCAGCAGAGAGCCAAATCCATATATCCTGATAACATCCTTCTTAGCTTCAGACATTGAACTAATGGCAGTAGCAAATTTATCGACATGATCGCTTAGTAAACCCATCGACGCAAAGCCTTTGAAGATTTCGCTTCTTGGACTATATATTAACAAAGAAAAGAAAAAACATAAAATATACAATACTAAAAATAGAAAAGAAGAAAAAAAATAAATACCTGAGCTAGCAAAGCCACGGACATTTTACGCTATAAGGCCCTAATTCTTTCATACTGAAATAAGGACAAAACATATAAAGTAAAAATGAAGATTTATATGAAGGGAATTTAAACACAAAAAATATAAAAAACAATAATAGCTAATTGAATCTAAAAGACCAATTCGAACAAATCTTCAAAAGAAATAGCAACTCTCATTGAATAAAACAAAATACATATCGCACTACCACAAACTGATAGCTTCATTGAAAAATACAAGGAAAGAAAAGGAACAAAAACGCCTTCACTAATCAATGATATATTAAGTGTAACAGATTAAACAGTAATATAAGAAAAGCACAGAGAATGAGAACAGCAAAAGCACAAAATTCTAAAGCTGGTTAGATATTTGAATCCCTGAGATAACTAATCAATAATAAGCAAAATAACGACCATCCACAAATATGGAGTGACACATCATTGATAGATCAAGACTGACAACATGAAACTCTGATTTCGGACTATAGCGGCACAAGATTGGGAACATTCAATGAAAAAAGGTCAGCAGAAATGCAGAACGAGATCTAAAAATGGAGGGACTAAAGCTTGGCATCACAGTCATACGGATCTCAAGATCAGATGTAGCCACCAGCACAGCACACACCTTGCAAAAATAAAAATGAGGAATAATACACAGACTACAAAACCAAGCAACTAGCCACATACAAGTTTCACTATTGGAATTAAAAGAACAAGTGAAACTGAATAGAGAAAGAAACAAGCATGATGGACAGATGGTACAAGGAAACATACATCTTTCAAACACTATTCATATAAAGTTTTACTGAACCTCTGAATAGCTGAATCATTAGATGAAGAATCCTAAAAATGACCAACAACAAACACTATAACTAAAATATGTAAAACAATATAATACAACTGAAGAAATAAAAAAAACTTACCTCAGATAACATCTCAACATTAGAACTTGATTTATCACAAAAAAATCATCATTAACATATTGAGAACACATCACATCATCACTCTGACTATCTTCTAAATCAACAAAATCATCTTCAAAACATAAACCAGCAACTCGACGCTTTTTTCGACCTCTAGTATCCATCTACAAACACAAAAAGAATCATCTATTACAAAGGAGCAAAATAAGAAGTAAACTAACACAAAAAGGATAGTCATTGCAAAAATACTACAAGCTAATACATAAGGGAGAGCTATAAATAAAGATCAGTAATGATTTTAAACATGATTACTTCACAAGTGATTCACAAAGGCAAAATAAAACAAAAAAAACATACTAAAACTCTGAATAAGATGTAATCAACTAAACCTGAACTTAAAATGAAAATAAATTATAAAAACATGAACTTGAAGTAAACAGAGAAGCTAAAGACAATAAATGAAAAAAGGAAATCAAACCTGATATAACAAAACATATTTCATAAACTGAAACTCTGAATATTAACTAAACTAACAGCTACAATACTGAAGCCTGATACAAAATTGAACTAAAAGTATATTAAAATGAAAATGAAATCAAACATGATATAACAAAAACAAATTTCATAAACTAAAATTCTGAAAGTTAACTAAACTAACAGCTAAAACAATGAAGCCTGAAACAAAATTGAACTAAAACTGAATTAAAATGAAAATAAGATCTACTAAACTTAACCTAATCTTCAATTCAACTAAAACTAAAATTAGATTATACTGAACAAAAATAAATGTGAACTACAACTAAAAACAGATTCTATTAAACTAAACTTGAACTGAAAATAGGATGTACTAAACCTAACCTAAACTTAAAATCAAAATAACTTCTACAAAACAGAAACTGAAGTAAACATAGATTCTAGTTGACCTTATATAAAACTGTTATTGAACCAGAACCTAGAGCATCGAACAACATGAAATAGATCAATCAACCATTACAACATATTCAACAGATAAGTGCAACACACAAAACAACTCAACACATTGCTGCACAACGAAAGGAAATACAAAGAAAAGAATAGAGAAACTAATACCTTATACCAGACGCTGATCCAATCTCAAGACGAATACAATCACTGAAGAATAGGACATCGCAGCTCCAAAACGACCGACAAAAACCACAAAGATATAGCAATGAATTTGGTCAGAATGAAACATAAATAGATACAATCCAAATCCACAAAAAAAAAACTATCAACATAAATGAACGAACCCTAGCACCGTGGACGATCCAAGCTCTGGGTCAGCAGCAAACCTCAACACGAACAGATCAGAGACCGCCATAGAAAAGGGGAAGAACAACATCCGACCAAATCGAAGAAAATATAACAACACAGGAGACTCAGAAGATATGCATACAACTCAAATAGCTCATATACATGGAACTAAAGGAGAAATGAAGGAACAAATCATGAACCCTAGCGCCGAATCCCCGATACGCCTCGGTCGCCTCCAATCGCCTCTTCAAGATCTAGTGACAGATGAGGAAGACGACACAGGAGATTCAGAATACATGCAAACAACTCAAAATAGCTTAGATCCATGGAACTAAAAGGAGAAATCGATGAAGAAATCACGAACCCTAGCGCCGAATCCCCGAGACGCCTGGCATCGCCCCTTCGAGCTCCAATCGATGACGAGGATGACGAAAACGTGAAGGCAGAAATGAAGCGCTCCAAACCAGAAAATAAGGGCGACTCCCAAAAAAAAAAAAACAGTAGGCGCCGCAAGATGAACCCACATATTAGACACAGAGCAAAGCAAAGAAAAACAGAGACGGCACAGATGAGAGACAGGGATCGGACGGCATCCAGAATGGAGTGACAGATGCCAAAAGATCGCTCGAGTGAGCAATAGATTTTATCGAGAGAAAAAGAGTTAACAGTGGCCACGCGTATGCAGCAATAACAGCATGGGATCAGCAGCCCGCACGACAGGTCTCGTCTCGGATCGTACCCAATGCAAGCTGGGTAGCAGCGTGCACATCCAACAGTAGATGAAAGGAAACAAACAACGGACATGGATGTGCAAGGAGCAGACGGGACTGCTGGCTGCTGCAGAGGGTAGAGCCGTGGCAGGCAGCACCGGTCAATCTCTATCGCTAGCTAGCTGCTGCAAGGAAGTAAGAACACCTCCCGTTTTATCAATCCCTGCCATTCTGATTTGATCACATCCGATCGATCGAAGGCATGACGGGTGGTCAATTTGCTACCGACGTACTGTGCGTGTTTACGTACACACGCCGCGCGCGTAGGCTGGAGGGCACAGGGCAAGGTGGCGCTGATCACGGGCGGGCTAGCGGCATCCGGGGGCCGGGAGTGCGCGTGGACGGCGCGCGCGTCGCGGTGGCAGACATCCAGGACTAGCCCGGCGTCTACCTCTGCCGCCAGCTACGTGCACTGCCACGTCCCCGTTGAGGACGACGTCGCGGCCGGCGGTCGTGGCCCGGTTCGGAGCAGGCCATAGGGGCCGTCGCCAACCTCATGGGTGGCGGACATTGCCGTCGCCGTGCTCTACCTCGCCCGCGACGACGCGCGCTACGTCAGCAGCCACATCCTGCTGCTCGACGGGGGCTTCTCCATCGTCAACCCGTCCTTCAATTTGGGATCTTCAAAGACTGGCTTGACATGACAGAGATCTCTGTGACTGCGATTGCTCGCACTGTGTCTCTGATTGCTTGCTTGCCAGAGATCTACTCCCTCCATCCTAAAAAAAAAACAGTGTCGCTATGAAAATTGTGTTGGCCAAACTTTCTTAACTTTAACTAGGTTTATAGAAAAATACGTGCAATATTTATATCTCCAAATAAATTTATTATAAAAATATATTCAATGATCTACCGAATGATACTAATTATATATCATAAATATTAATATTTTATTAAATCTATTTAGTCAAAGTTAAAAGTTACTATCTTTTTGAAAACGAAAATGATTCTTTTTTTAGACTGAGAGAGTACTCCTCAGCTCCAGAAAAGTCTTCCTCCTCCCAGTCCCAGTCCCAGTCTCCGGTTTCGTCGCTTTATTTTCCTCCGGTCTGATGAAGCCAACCAGTAGTAGTTACAGAAGTATTAAGCGGAGCTCGGCCGATCCTCAGCCGGTCCACGGTAGTAGAATTATTTTACGCCGTCTGATTACTTTTTTGCGTAAAGATATTTTTACCACCGCCTTGTCTAGATGTCATCCAAATTTCAAGTTTTTTCACTCTCTCTATCATATCAATTTTTAGCCGTTTACATGGAATATTAAATATAGATAAAAAAATAACTAATTACACAGTTTAATTGGAAATCACGAGATGAATTTTTTAAACCTAGTTGATCCATGATTAAACAATATTTATCAAATAAGACGAATTCACTCTTTTTTGCAAGTGAACGAGGCCCACGTGTGCTTCCTCCCTTGTTGCACCTCCGTACATGCGTGCCTTCCTATTATTGGACTGCCCACCAGCGGATAAGAAAATATTCGCCCCGTTCGTTTATCTTAAATTTGATTTGTTAAGCTTAGTTTTTTAGTCGAAACAGTATTTTTCTCTCACAATAATTTAACCGAAACCACGTTTTTCAGCCAGTTTGAAGCAAAGTTCGGACCAGCGAAGCGAACGGTGCCGATCTTCTCCATCCCGTCGCTCTCTCCCCGCACGCAACTCCCTCTCCGCGCGCCGTCCTCGTGGTTGCCGCCCCTCCCCGCGTCGTCCTCAGGAGCCTCTCCTCCACGCGCTCCCTCTCCGCCGCCGCTCCGCCCTTGCCAGCGCCGCCGCCGCTCCATCCCCTCCTCTGAACAACCCCTGAAGGGATGGTTGTACCACCGGACCAGTCACTTCACAAAGCTGGAGCCGGCCACGCAGATCCGTTTCGGCGTCCTCACCCGCGCCGCCGCAACATGCCATAGGGATGGCCGGCCTCACCCGCGCAGCCGCTGTAACATGCCCTAGGTTTTCGTTGTTGGCCAAATCCTCGACCAGGACAGGCACCTCTTGATCCGTCATGGTGTGTTGCTCCAATCCCGACTCCCCCGTCCCTGGTGAGCGCCAAAATTCCTCCTTCCCTTTTGTTGCTTCTTCGTGGTTCTTTTCATCAGGCGTGTTTTTTCGCATCAATTGAAATGCAAAACAACGGATGGGTTCTTGCACAGTGCTTCGTTGCAGGCTGTTCCAGGTCGTGTACAAACTTTAAATTAGGCCGTTGATTACGTATTTAAAATTTTAAATTAGGCCGTTGATTACGTATTAGCATTGCTGTAGATATGTGCAGAAAATATGGTTGGTCGACTACATATTGGTTAATGACCTTTTTTAAATTAAGCTTAAGATTAGCTATTAGGTTTGTCACATCTTCTGCTAGGGAAAGATGTAAGGATTAGGTGTTGGTATATTTAACGCACACAGATAATTCCGCAAGCGCACGGATACCGCTGTACTTTTCACCCAGAAGTATTAAGTATAGTATCCACAGGGAAACGTGTGAGACTAACTACAAGGAAATGTGTAAGACTAACTACGGTCTAACTAAACTTCAAACTCTTCCCTCACTCTCTATCTCACTATTTCTATTTATAAGACTAGATCCTATGGAGGACTAATCTTCTCTGGATAGCTGGCTCTGATCCTCATGATATGAATTAGGGTTTCAGGGATCTGCTCAGGGAGGGGGTACATGGCTGTTTATATAGGCCGGAGTGTCCATCGTGAGCCATTGGATCAAACCGACTTAAAAGACGGTGTAGATGCAACCTAGGAGGCGGTGGGGAACCAACTTAGCAACGGGGGGCTGACTGGTGGACCCCAGGGGTCAGGCGGCCTGTAGCCGGCCCCACATGTTAGTGTCTCAGGCTCCGCTTCGGTGGAGAGCCTCCTGGAGTCTTCTAGAGTCTTCCCACGTCGGTTATGCTGTGGAATTATGCGATTTTCTTTTGACGAATAGGTCCCCCTTGGCGGTTTTCTGGATAAACCCTGCTGAAAGCATAGATTCACCAAAATTCGTGGAATTTATTAGTTTAAACCCCTATACCTATGTTTGGTGATGGAATTAAGTATAAATACAGGTTATGTTGACGGTTTATAATTGATGTTAGTGACCATCAACATTAGGCCAAAATAATTACTTAATTTTCCTCATCGATAGCAAATAAAAAAGAAAAAGAAAAAAAAACAGAATGCTAATAAAGGTAAAATGTTGTGTTGTACAAATTTTTAGCTTTAGTGCAATGGTGAAACAACGTGGGAGACAGGTTCGGCAGGTTTCCATGTTTTCTTTGTCATTTATCTCTTTGGACTCTAAATTGATTACCTTAGCTTCAGCATATGACACATCATTCAGCTAGCAAGGTCATCTATCAAGTAGGGCATCATACTTAAGCTACCTTGTGTGATGTGTTATACATGTACATGCAATGACAAAATTATGCCTACTTAACTATTTCTCTGAAGAAAATTATGTTCGTGCAGTACCCTATTACTGTATCGATCATATCAAAAAATATATTTTGGTTCCTATTGTGCCTGATTTAGTCGCTGTATTCCGGACATCTATTGCTATTGAACAAAGTAAGTGCCTGATTTAGTCGTTGTATTCCGGACATCTATTGGTGAGTATTTAGGATTCATACCAAATGTAAGTGCTTCTCAAGACCAGCTAGATGTGAATTGATGCATATCTTTTCTAGATTCTGTTGTTGTCAGTGTAGATGCGCTTTGCTAACTTATTCCAAGTATTTATGGTGTGAAAAAAAGTCAGCGCATATGTCTATAGACTGAATATGGTTGTTTCCTAAAACTTTTTCTGGTATTATAAATGGTGAACTTGATAGGATCACGCAAAGTAAATGCTATATTTACATAGTCTACTCTTCGAAATTGATGCTAAATTTATTTAGTTCGTCTTCAAAATTTCCAATGCAACCAGATTGATATGTTCCATGGTCTACTCTTGCCATTTCAGTAATTTCTACCGTAATTTCTATACCTAATGTGAACTTTAGCCTGCAACTTAAATAATATTTAGTTCCTACTATAATTTTTATAGCTAATATACGTGCTTCTCTTATATATTTATTATAGCACTACATATTTTCACATCAATTTATCTATTTGATTTTCTCATCTAATGCTTGCTTCTCTCTTATCTGTGCACTCTATAATCATAAGAGGCCACTTTTCCTTTTTCCTTCTTATGCTTTCGTGCAGGACCTCGGGAACTATGCACAGGAATACTAAAACGCCGAGAAAGAAGATATAGCTTTGTGTAGGAACATTAAATCAGTTCTCCGACTGCTCAATGCAGTAAGCACACCACTCTTCTATAGTTCTATCTGAAAGTACATCTACCTTTGCAGGTTGAACAAGCGAATCATCATTACCTAGATCACTTGATCTTAAGTTTTGAAGAGTTGTGAAGGTAAAAAAAAGGTATGCTTAACATTGAATTTTCTATTATTCAGTTTCCTGTTTTTGGTGCTTTGTTCAAATTTGGCTGTGCTTATTTATAGACTTCCATAAGACCTATGATACTACAAAAAAAACCAATATGGTGACTTTGAAACATGTTGCCAAAGTACTCTTCAGATGTGTTTCCTCGCACTACCTCATCATCGTAATTTTGGCCCAATTACTCTTCAGATGTGTTTTGCCCTTGTAGCACGCATTCGTAGATTCACACGCACTTCAGAAGTAGAAGTGTAGAACATTAAAAAAAAGACAAGTAGCTATGGTCAGTCTCAGTTTTCTATGCTTTCTGTACATGGCTTTGAGGATATGCTCATATCGAGCACAAGTGATATTTGTTATATTTTTACGAATAGGTGTGTATGCCAGAAGTAGAATAAAACTGTTTTGTGTTACACTTCACAACTTATTGTCATTAATTGTTGACATTTTCCTGTATGATCTGATAATTTGTTTAAAGCACAGTGCACATATAATTTCGATATTGATTATTGGACTGCTATACTGCTTAGGTAATGACGTGCAAGATTGTGGTTTTGATTTGGCCTCGTTTCATGCCTTTGCAGGCTGATTTGTACATCCTCTACAATATTTTTTCTAAATGTACTTCGGGTAAGGTGATCCATCATTGTCATGGCATATAGCAGAAGGACCCGCTTTCTCCAATGAAACAAAGTCAAATTCAGGTTAGCTTATGCTCAAACAATAATATTAAATTCTCAGTCCAACACCAGCTACGACTGACAAAATGATTTAACTTCATCATGATGATCTTATTTTTTTACCTAACTAGAGTGAAATAATATACTCAAATAATGAAACTTCAAATTTGGGTTTGTGCTCCAGTGGTATACCTCATCCAGACATAGACAAAGCTGTTGGTATGTGTATCATGCCTGTCATTGTTGTCTTTCAAAATTGTAATCTTATTACCTCGGCAAAGATAATGCCTACAATACCTTAATAATTATGTCTAGGGTGTTCTGCTATTTTATTTTTGGCATTGCATCATGCTCATATAGTGTCAAGGTGTGATATGCTTGAGAAGGCATCATTTTAGTATGAACTAACCTTCAACAATAGCTTGAGAGGTGGAACGAGAATACCTATACTTCTTTCCTCATTGCATCAGGCAGTTTCTGTTGAGTACTCGAGTATACTTCTGGGCTAAGCCAATTTCTCAGTTTTATATGATCGAGTTAGATAGGTATTGGGGCCTTTGCCATTAGGATGTCAAGACCACCTATCACTCACATTATCTCTTAGATAGGAGTATTTGTTTTTGTTAGAAAAGTAGTTCTATTCTTTGTTGTTGTTGTTGTAGAAAAGTAGTTCTATTCCCCCATGTCACACACATAATTGGCCTAATAATAATATAAATGATGGGACAAATAGTATGGATGTAGACCCCTAACGTCAATCAACCATGGACAGCTCGAGTAATTTTCAAATTGGGAATTTCCTTGATTTTTCTACTTCTCTGGCTATGGACAGAGCTGTTCTAATGTCTACCAGCTCTATTTTTCGTGTTTCCTTTACACCAGAGACTGTTGTATTAGATTTGCTCCTTCTCGCTAGGCATACAATCCTAGATTAGGTTTATAGCTTTGGTTTTTACCGCGTATACTTGATGAGCCTAACAACATGTGTTTTCCCGTTTGATTGGTATTTCCCTATGCCATTGGTTGACAGGAGTGGATTAGTTTGACGCCTATTCCTGTTATAGAGCTTTTGCAACCTGCATTCTTTTATGTGCCTAATTTGTGCAATTTCCAGTTATATTCATGCTCCTTGGTTATTCTTCCGTTGGTACTGACCGCTCATACATCACAGATTCAAACATAATAGCAAACATATATACGCGCGAAAGGACAACCACCAGCAACAGAACCTCCAACCTGCACCAGGAACACTAGAGGGACAACGAGGCCAACAGGGAATAAAAGGTAACCTTGCATCGATTACTACAAATTTCCCTTGCCAGCTCCTAATTTTAGCACGATCACAGTCTTTGCTCTGCTAAAATTACAATCTCTACTTATTAAAACCTGGTCTGATCTGCATTTGCATCTAAGATTTGCAAAATCTGGGGTGTCTCAAGCAACGTTTGTTTTAGCCAACCAAGGCAGAACCATCCATTATAGAGATAGGTTCACACTGTACTTTGTTTTTAGTGCTTGCAGTTATGGACTTTCGAACAAATTCAGAAATGCCCTCTTTGTTATTTATCACAGTGGTTCTTTCTAACACTAGAGTGTTTTTAGACCTAAAACGTCAAGTTGTGTATCTACACCTTGGCAAATAATTTCTTAGGAATCTTCACTATCTTGGTATTGCGTAGCTAAAACGTCAAGTTGGGTTTTGCTTGTGCAGTTTTTTTTCCCCGAATCACACTGGGCGTCCTGATTGCATAGCTCAATTGTTGCCATCACACCTTGGTAATTCTATGTCCTTTTTTCTTCTCCCATCACTGCATGCACATGATCACATGCGTACATGTAACTAAAACTGTGATTTGGCATTATCTTTAGTGGTAGATATTAGTCTTCTCTATGAACATAGCTTTAATCTAAATTGAACTAGAGCAGCACCTCAGTCACATGTTTCTTGATTTAAGGTGTAGTTCCATTTATAATTCCTAGCTAAAGGTCTGTGTAGAAGCCTGTGGTTTTATACCAACCATCATCTACCCTTACATGTTACAGTTTCTAATTAAATTAGCCATACTTTTATTCCCTTAGTGATTCCCTGCTTTGAAGCAGCAACTCTGCATGCATACCTAGAGGATCGTCAAAACAACTATATGATCACCTTGTTTTCATTCATATATGTTTTGGAATGTTGTCATGGTTTCTGACTATGTTACCCATAACCTGAGGTCTGGGGGAGCCTACAGATATGCCCCTTTTGATTATTGTGCATATGAAGTATTCAGTGCATGTATTGTGGTACCAATATTGTCTCCTTGATATATCTACTACAAGTAATTTAGTATGTATTCACACATAATAGTTTGAGTACAACTCATCCAATGGTCTGACACAAATTTGTGAGCCAATGTTCTATCCTTGACACAAATTTGTGAGCCAATGTTCTATCTTTCAGGTCTTTTGGTAATTAGTTAGATACTTTATAAACATTGGTTCACTTGATTCAGAGGTAATACAATGCCAATATTACATCGAAATAATATATCTACTGTGCTCCAGGGTTATTCCCATTAGATATTGTTCCATGCTTATGCTAATTACCTATTGTTCCATGCTTATCCTAATTGGTTATTGTTCCATGCTCATGGTAATTACTGCACTACGCGATTCAGCTGAAATGGTTTCACCAAAGCATTTCTTCTTCTCTGCCGCTTACTTTGATGAAAGTAATATGTTGTTATATTCCAGGCTATATATTCATACTATGGCTGAGCGGGAAATATCACTACCTTGGTATATTGTTTTCGTGTTTGCAACGGCACTTTGAATCGTTTCATAGGTACATCGTGTATCTGAACTCTGAAGCCATTGTTCACTTATGTTTTTTAGGCGAATCACACAACTCATTATGGCAACATATGTGATTTCTGGAGTACAAATATGGTGTTGTCTAGATGTTTAGTTACTCCGGCAACCACTGCGTCTACAAAATTGATGCCGCCTAATGTACAGAGCGGCTCTGTGCTATACACTGTTATGCAGTGTATAAAATATCGTCCTATGCCATGAGGTCAAAACATTGCTAGACTTATGTGATCCCTTTATGTAATATATATACCCATACTTGTAATGCACTATCAAATATTTGTCATGCGAGTGCTCTGACCTAGGTAACAAAACGATGTTTCAGCTTCCCTATATGACCTATGTAAATTCAACCCAATGTATGCATCTTCGCCTAACTCACGACGTGCGCAAGGGCGCGCGCAACGTACTAGTATATTATAAAGTCCGCGGAGGGTCTAATTTGTGATACTAGTATCGTAACCACCTCTCAGTCTGGTACCTCTCGCTCTCTTGTTTCAATTCCAGGAAGCTGGACTCGCATTCATTCTATTTTGTCCACTTAAATTCAGCACCCTTTCTAAGGAGTTGAGTTAACGATTTGGTTTGGCAATTTGGGAAAAAGTTTTCAATGTACCGACGATAGTATTCAGCAAAAGACCAAGGAAACTCCCGACTTTCTGAAACATTTTGGGGCTGAGTCCAAGCAAGTACATCGTGAACCTTGCTCGGGTCTATAGAAATTAAATTAATACCTCTTTCGGATATAACATGCCCCCAAGAAAAGCCGCTTCTTTTAACCAAATTGTACACTTGCTGGAATTTTGCAAAAAGCTTATGTTCACAGAGCTTGTCAAGTACCAAGCGAAGATGGTGATCGTGCCCTTTTTTGTCTTCGAAAAAGATTAAATGCCATCGTTGAAATCAACTACAAACTTGTCAAGATATCCCATAACGATCTTGTTCATAAGGTTCATGAAGCTAGCAGGAGCGTTATATCGGTTTACAACAAAGGACGTTATGACATATTCATATAAGCCGTAGCGAGTAGTGAAAGGCGTCTTGGGATATCTTGGGTACGAATTTTGAGTTGGAAGTACCGAAGTCTCATATTAAGTCAATTTTTGCATGCCGTGACTACTCTTGCTCACGTGGCAGCAACATTTAACGATTTTATCTCCTAAATCGTTTAACTGATTTGGGATAGATTACATCGTTGTATCTGTTTTAATTAAATCTATAAAATAAGATCTCACGTGGTTATGTTTTGGCAAAAATTAAATAAACGGCAAGTGGATCCCGTATGACATAATCAACATGACTATCCTTGTCCATCCAATCAAACAGAAAAATGACTCGCCCCGTCTCGCCCCATCCAACATATATCTATGCAAACAAATAGAAAAATGGCACACCCCATCCATCCAACCAAACATACAACATGAATAATCATATCCAGAAATCCATGGATGCACATATCCCATCCAACCTTGTCGTCAAACCAAACACACCCTAATTAAGGGGGGCTTATTTCAAAAGCTACTACTATAGCTATCAAAATTTCCATGTATAAGCCAAAAACAAGCACGAATCTAAACTTTCAATTGGCGCTCCTAGCGCCCGAACACCCGGATTCAGGGGCGCGTCCGGATGCACCTCGGGCCCGTCCGAGTGTCCCGCCCCCCACGCACGAAACCATGCCCCCCCCCGCATGGATCGCCCCCCTCGCTCAGAACAGTAGACTCATTTCAATCCCGACCAAAACAACGGAGCACCCTAGCGCCTCGGGTCCGTTCGACTCGGGCGTCACTCGCTAGTCGCGGCGGCCCGTCCCACTCTCGTGCGCGGCCCAACCTCCCGCCACGCCGCCCATCCCCCCGCCATTCCGTCGTGCCGCCCATCCCCCCGCCGCGCGCCCGCTAGGTGCGTCGTATCCTCACCGCGCTGTATTACTTGTTTGCAACATCAAATAAAGCGCAATGCGAGATGCAATATCAGAACAAGTCTACTGCAACATCAGAATGAAGCGACTACAACAACAGAACAAAACTATTGCAATGCGAGATGCAAGATCAGAAAAAGAAACTAATGCAACAAAGAAATATTACTTGTTGCAACAGCAAAACAAGGCTACTGCAACAACAGAAACAAAAGTGCAATGCGAGATGCAACATCAGAAAAAAATAGATTAATACAACAAAGAAATATTACTTATTGCAACAGCAAAACAAGGCTACTGCAATAGCAGAAACAAAAGTGCAATGCGAGATGCAACATCAGAAAAGAGAGACTAATGCAACAAAGAAATATTACTTGTTGCAACAGTAAAACAAGGCTACTGCAACAGCAGAAACAAAGTGCAATGCGAGATGCAACATCAGAAAAAAGACTAATACAACAAAAAAATATTACTTGTTGCAACAGCAAAAATAAGCCTACTGCAACAGAGCTCGCCGGAACCCTAGCCACCGCCACGTCCCTCAGATCCAGATGTAGAGGAGGAAGAGGAGGAGGAGAGCTTAGATCCGGAGGAGGAGGAGGAGGGCTCAGATTCAGAGAAGGACTCACCTATCTCGCTGGAAGCGGTCGACGTCGCCCTCCTCTCCGGTGGCATGGAGGTCGCGGAAGGGAGGGAAGGAGGGAGGGAGGGAGGGGCGACAGTGATTCAATGCGCGAGCGCTACGGCCCGCAGAAGGGCGCGCGACGCAGCAGCGAGAAAGTGGGTGCGGAGGAGCGGAGCGAGCGAGTGGGTGCCGCGGACACGGGACGGGATGGGAGTGGGTGGGGGAGTCGAACGGATAAGGCGAGGCGCGCGGCCGGTCTGAGTCATGCGGCGCCGCACGGTATTATTATCGAACTTTCAAAGCACATACATGTCCATGATCCTATCACCGCTCCATGGCATGCATGCTTTACCTGGACTCAGTCACAGCTATGCGCCTACTGCTATATGACTTGTCTAGTTCAATTGCTTTGCTTCGAGCTTCAGTTTCACAAAGCGGCCACTCTTGTTTTTCAAGAGAGAGGGGGCCAACGCCCCATCTCGCCTCCACGAGGCTCCGCCTCTGCTTGTAGGTGGTGCTCTCTGATTGTTCCATCAGGGCACCGGTGGTCTTGGGTGATAAACTCATTATGCTTGCAGATGAGGCAATGGTGGTGCTCGGGGTCGGGGATGGCCGGCCGTAGATTGCCACATGGGAGCTCCAGAGGAACTGCCAGTAGACTTTTTGTGTGATCTACCTGCGTTTGTTACCCTTCCTCAATTCCTTTGCGTTGTACTCCACATTTAGGGCCTTCCTAATGACACTTGGTCTGGAATTTTCGAAGGTGCATAACGAAACAGTTCATCAAAGCGAAAAGCGATGAAGTCAAGTCCGTCACAGTCACAGAGAGTGTCTGCGTTTTACTTACATTGAAAGCAGTTTGTTCGCATGCTTGATCTGATGTCCGCTCAAATGCCACTAGAAAACAAGAGTCTCGTCAATTTAATTAGCTAGAAATTTTCAAAACTCTACCGTGGTGAAACAACAAATAAATGTCAATCGAGTGTAAAAGAAGTGTAACTTCTTTTCTTTGCTAGTAAAAAGAGAAGAAGAAATACGACAAAGAGCCAAAGGAGAGGAGATGAGACGGTCGTCCTTGTACAGCTGACAGCTGTACATGCGGAAGAGAATGAACCCGAACAAGTCAAGAACCTCCTATATAAAGCGTCCCCAATTCCCCTTCTCCCACCTCCGTCCGTATATATATAAGAATAAGAGGCCAGATTTCGAATTCCCCCTCCTCCTCTGCCTCCCTCAGTCCCTCTCCTCCTTCCCGGTTCCCCTCCCCGGCGCGATCCCTCCGTGCTCCGCCTCCGTCCGTCAAGGAACAGCCGCAGTTCCGCCAGATCCGCCGTTCCTCCTCGCCCGATCCGTGCCAGGTGAGCCTCGTGTAAGCTCTTCGATCTCCGGAGTTTCTAGGCGGGTTTTGCTAGCTACTAGCTACTCGCGCGCCCCGATTCGGCCTCCGTCGCCGAGTTTCAGTTAGGGTTTGCCCCTGCAGGCGTCGTCGTCGTCGTCATCCGGTTCGCGGGTTAGACGGATGATCGATTCGTGATTAATATTGCGGCGGGTTTCGGTTACTTGGTTCATTCATTTGTGCCTTGGAATGGAATGCCGTGCTAGTCTGAGTTTCTCATCGTGACTTGAACTTGAGAGGTGTCCGATCCGCTGCTTCATCTCTGCTAGTTTATCTGAAACAACATGTACATGTAATTCTCTACGGTGTGTTCTGACGCTGCTGAGGCCCGGCGTGGCGTGGCGTGGCGTTGCATGCAGGGGATGGCCACCTTCGAGCTGTACCGGAGGTCCACCATTGGCAACTGCCTCACCGAGACGCTGGACGAGCTCGTCTCCAGCGGGGCCGTCAGCCCAGAGCTCGCCATCCAGGTCCTCCTGCAGTTCGACAAGGTCTGACGACATTACAGTATATATGGGTCTCAAAATTACCAGGTCCCTGACACTACGTCGCTGCTTGTTTTGACACCCTTCTCTTATTGTCTTTAGTCCATGACTGAGGCGCTGGAGATGCAGGTCAAGAGCAAGGTTAATGTCAAGGTACATACGATCGATGTGCCCGGCCTTTCTTGATTCAGATATGGATTCAATGCAATAGGAGCCATGGGTCTAGAGCTTTGAAGGGGATTGATATTGAGGTTCCTTTTGTTATGAACCTGCTAATATAGATTTAGCTAACAAATTTAAACTGTTAGTTGTTAGTCACTTAAAATGAAAACATCTGCCTTCCTTTTTCTGTTTACACATGTAGCAGAATTCACGAGGTAGAAATTTCAAACTATGTATTATGCTGGTGGTGAATGATGTACACTTAGAAAATTAAACTAGACAACCTCTAACCATTCTGTTTAATGATCCTGTGTGCTACAATGCGTATTGGCTTGTACTTCACTGTTGTACACAATCATGTTTTGCACTACATATTTATTGGGTTTGTCCGTTAACCTCTGATAAAGCAAAATAATGGCTATCAAAAACTGTACTCCCTCCATACGTGGATTAATTTTTAGTATGCTGGAAAAATTTTGGAAGCACTTGTGTTAATGTTTGCCTTTGTAGCACTCTTTGCACTGCACGTAGCCTCGCATTTTTTTTACTGTTAGCCTTGCTAGTTTCCATTGCTGTGATATGTTTTGAACTGTTGTCCGAAATCATTGATTTGCCCATGTACCAGTGACATATGTGCTTGCTCTTGAATTTCACATGTATTCAATTAATCAGTCTCTACTTCAATTTCCTCTGTTTGTTAGATGCAGTACATTATTACCATGAACTAGTTGCCAACTGGCACGCTCGCAGGAATTGTTCTAACGTGCTTTAACAATGTATTATACATTGTATCACCAGCATCATCATTATGAACTGCTACCCTTTCCACAGTGTTGTGCATATGTGCACACTGCTTCTATCATGTCGTAAAAAAAGTGCGGCTAGAGCAGTCTGTGGCTTGTCATTTTTATAAGCCACTACAGCTTGGTGTTCTTGTGAGAGAAAAAACATCAACTTGTTTAATTTCCAAATTTGACATCTGGTTCAACCTTCTGTATAACTGGGCCTGTAAATAACTGCAAATTCAACTTTCCTACCTCATTTAATGGACTAAAAGTTCACACATTTTTTTTGGTAGTTCTGTGTGTACATGAAAGTTCTACGTAGCTACCTGTCACATTGTTGGTTTCTCTTCCAGTTTGTTAAAATGAAAACTTCATAGTACACCTTTTTCTTGGGAACATAGATAGTTGTCTTTCTATAATAATTGCTAGTCTCTTTTATATTTTGAAACCATGAAGACATTTTTGAGGCAAAGGGCCTTTTTTGTATGATCTAGAATGAACTTCGGTGATATCCTTCTTTGCATGCTAATAGCTTCACATACTGAATGCTTGCTATTATTTTGCTCGACTTCAAAGAAAAGACGAGAGCCTCTGGCCTCATACCTTATTGTTAGTGTTTCAGCTAGGGCTTGTGCCTTTATATGAGTCCACTGTACGTGCTTCCTGCTTCTGTTGGATAGTTTTGATACTCTAAATTCTGTACGTTGGGGTTCAAATGTTACAATTAAAATCGAGCGTGGAAGTTTTCAAACTGTCTTGCATATCTCATGGTTTCAGACTGGTCCCAGCTCAGTACTCGGTATTTCTTTTCACTTTGGCATTTGAAATCTTAATCAGTTATCAGACTAGATCTGTGATGGCTTTCCTTGTCGCTGTACAGGGTCATCTGCACACCTACAGGTTCTGCGACAATGTCTGGACCTTCATTCTAACAGATGCAACCTTCAAGAGCGAGGAGATTCAAGAAACACTGGGCAAGGTGAAGATCGTGGCCTGCGATTCCAAGTTGCTGCAGCCTCAACAACCATAAAAGAACAGCCACCTGCCCCATGTCAATCCCGTCCAGTTTAGCTCAGTTTCATGCTATTACTGGCGCCGCCCAGACTTTCCTAGTTCATGTGAATTTGCCCCCTCTAAACTTTGTTTGTGTGAAGTTAAGCCATCGGCCGTGGCACTTGACTAGACTAGAGTACCATGGCTGCCAACATGTTACCCGTACTGAATATGGAATATGGTTTTGCTCTTTTCTGTTGATAATTCACATGAATGACTAGATGAAGCGTTTAATTTTACATAATCATGATTTTGGTTTACAGGTGATTAATGGACAATACCATTGAGATAAAAAAAAGGACAATAACATTAACAGCTGTTGATTAATAATCTATAGTCTAGTGGACTAAGCTACATGGTTGTATTTGAGTTGAATCGTTTTCTGAGACGATAAAAGAAATCAGGACCAACTTTATCATGATTCAAGATCATTTCATAAGTAAATATATATCCAGAAAAATGGATATGCAACCGATACAAATGCTGGAGTCTCTCTCTCTCTCTCTCAACAGTAGATGCTCAAACGGGGGGAAAAAATGTACTGTAGCAGTACCAAAAAAGCGAAAAAAGACTAGTATTCAACTCCGAGCTCAAGAGAAAGTGAACATGGACTCAAGGGGCAGCTCTTCACAGTGGAACTTGAGCTCATTCTGAAATCTCTGCAGCACGGAGTGCTCATCCTCTGTTATAAGGGTTGTCACGCCGCATTCCAACCTGGAGAAAGGTTCTCTCCCGGTTCTTCCAGCACGGTGCAGATAGTCGGTTGCCGTCTTAGGAAGGTCGAAGTTGTATATATGGCTGGTTTGAGGAAGGTCAAACCCTCTGCTTGCTATGTCTGTTGAAACCAGCAGGAATCCTCTTCCCTTCACTTCCTGCAGAGGTCACAAATCTCATAGTTAATACAAAGAATGGAGATGCTGGGAGATTCAGACAAGGAACTCGGAGAGCACTTACAGAGAACGAGGCAGCTCGAGCATTGAAGTTCATATCTTCTTCCAGCAGCAGCACATCTAGGCTTCCCTTATATTCATTTCTCAAGAACTCAGCAACGACAGTGGTTGAAGGAGGATTTCCAGCCTTCTTTGATCTCTCAGACTAAGAACATAGGTTCAGGAGTTACAAAACAGAATGCAGAGTTGAGGATGATACATTACTTCTCTGGTTCAGTTAAGAACTTAAGATTCATCACTACAACATAACTGCTCAGAGCTAGGTGATGAATAGATGCCCCTTTATTAGTGAACAAACCAATTTTGTTACTTATAAGTGTCAAGTATCCAAAATCTAAAAGCTTATGAATCGGGGGTATTGGTCAGAGCACAGCAATTGTGGAAACTGAAAATACGATGAAATTATGGACTGGTGGACGCTGCCTGGATCTTGGTGTTTACATGATGAATGCTAACTGGGGTATTGATTTTGCAGAAACTTTCCCAGGTACTACTAGTAATTGAAAAGGTAATAAACGTTTGCGAAATTGCAGATACCAAATTGGCTCAACTCATCACATATGTGCATGGCAGTACAGCATCACAGCACAAAACTGTATCATGCATTATTCTGTATCATTCCATATAAGCAGATAGAAACGGCAAAATGTTTTACGACTATTTTAAATTTGCATCTGACATAATATTGCTGGCCTGTCATAAGATCACTTGGCCTATTGACAACCCTACTGAGGAAGCAGCCCAGAAAATAGATGACGAAATCCCAAGATACTAGAGAAACTATGTAAACAACATGGTATGGTACCAAAAGAACATCATGTACACCAGTACCTGTTCAGCAACAAATATGATTCCATACTTCGGTGCATCCCTCTCGAGCAAGGATAGTAAAACATGCAACCTTTCCTTCTTGGTGCAGATCTGCACATTGATTGTGTTGTCATAGCCACCAAGATTCAGACAGAGATCGAAAAGAAATCTCAGGAGAAAGGAGGTCGGTTGTGGACTTAGATGGCCAGGAGGCACTAATTATGGGAAAAAAGAAAAAACAGGTTGCCTCTATATGCATTGGATTAGTTGAGAATTACAAGAAATGTGACATGCCTAGAGGTAGGTGATGTTGAGTAAGTGCCATGCATCCCAAAATTAGTTGTCAAGAAGAACATTAGTATAATTTACAACAATGAGCCTGTGGGTGGGCATGGTTGTGGGTAAGTGCCTATGGTTGAAAGAAAGGTGGGAGAAAATTGGAAGGTCCTTGTATGAGTGAACTAAAAGAGAAATTAGATACAAGGTCATCAATCATTATACAAAGAATTTGATATGCTCACAACATATTTGTGACACAGGTGCGAAGGCATGCACTACAAGAAATAAGGCTTTACATGACGGTTTACTGGTGACGTTCTAAGAAAACATCATAGAATTCTATTGTCTGTGACGGTTTATTCCTGAGGTGATACATCTATGATGACTGGTTTAGTTGTCGTCACGGTTGGACGTCACGTATCATATTCCACTGTAAATTTCCAGTGTATTGGATATCCAGCCCAAGACCCAGCTTAGGGTTTCTCAGCTCTCTCACCCTCTCCCTCTCCCTCAGCCGAGAGCGGCGCGCACCCTCACCCTTTCCCTCAGCCCAGCGAGCACATCTATCTCTCCCTCTCCCTCTCCCGCAGGCCCGCACCCTCTCCCTCTCCTCCTCCTATCTCCGAGCGACGCGCACTCCTAGCGGCCGGCGGCGGCACTCCCAGGCCCCGCTCCCTCTCCCTCCCCTCCGGCGTGGGCAACGGCGGGATCCGGCGTGGGCGACAGTGGTGGCGGCGGCGGGATCCCAGTGGCGGCGACCACTGGATCCCGGTGTGGGCGACGGTGGTGGCAGTGGCGGGATCCGGCGTGGGCGACAGTGGTGGCGGCGGCGGCGGCGGGTTCTCGGCGCGCGGGCGACAACGGTGATGGGTAACCCGTCCCTACAGTACTGAAACCCATCGCTCCTGTGCTGGTTCCTGCCGCTTCTGTGATGCTCCTAACCCTAAGCACCTCTCTCCCTTTGTAGGGATGAGATCCAGGTGAATCCCCACCCTTCCTTCCTTGTGTTGTCTCTCTGTGTCAAGATTTGGTGACCTTGGATTCAATCTCGGTTCGAGCTGATGGTGCCTAGTGCCTGCTGCCTGGGATTTGGTTGGGGTACTGAGGCACAAGATGCGGTGCTGCAGGGGACAAGGCGGCAAGCCAGTTCTCATCCTCAGCTACCACCACTACAGACCAGGTTTGGGTATTTGCAATTCTTGTGTGGTAGGTAATGCTAGCTCTGGTTAAAGAAGCCACATATGTGCAATTCGGTAGGCACATAACTTCAAATGCCTGCACTAATATATTTCATTGTGACTTACTGCCTAGTGCCTAGTGCCTAGTGCGTACCTGTGAATATGTTATCTATTTGCAAATTGGAGTAGAGAGGAATGATTATGTATAAATTTCTTTGAACGACATGGATGAGGAATATAGAGGAACAACAACAATTATATATAATTGTGAAGCAAAAACTTATATAATAATTGTTTGCTGCAGTTACTGGGTCAGCTTAGAAACCCGAGTAGATGCTTTCATGTACAAGTAGGTGAGTGAGCTTTCTTGTAATCGTTTTTCTTATGGCTTTGAATTGATCTGATACTGCAACTAGAATACTCTAGAATACATACATGCATCTCAGGTTGATCAGAGCCTGCTCTAGAATACATACATTGCATCTCAGGAGATCTACTCTGTGATTTCTAGTTGTTGTGATGATGGGAAGGGGTGCTGGTATTAATGATGCAGCCTAGCAAGTGGGAGGACCATTGTTATGATCTGCAAACTCACTATTTAGTACCTGGTATCTCTAGCTCCGTGCTTCGATATAGTATGGTGCTCAATATGGTATCACTGTCTCGCTGTTTGGGTTGGAGAAGATTTATGAGCTGCAGCAATTTACTGTCCTCTTACATGTTTGCAGAGACTCAGCTGAGATGGCTACTGGCAACAATGAGTTGAAAATCATGATGCAAGCGATGGAGTAGCAAGCACAGCTAAGAAATGGTAAGCTTATTGTGATATTTGTCTGCATTGTTCCAAAATTTGTCTTGTTTCAGAAGCTAGCTCATAACCCCGCCATTTAGAATAGTGTTTAAAAAATATCATTTTCCTAGTACTTTAGAAGTGTTGCATCACTTAATTTGTTGTAAATATCATTGAACATGAGTTTTGGACCAGAAATTTAGATGTGTGGTGGATCTGTACTCTTTTGGCCTTAGTGTTTTATTTATAGTTAATTATTTTCTAAGTTTCTGATCTGGAACCAAAAAAAGAAATTAAGTTACATTGATTTCTTTGACATTTTAACATATCCAGGATGATAACTTATCCAGGCATCAGACACTGCATACTTTGAACTACCCTGTGTTACTCCAATTGTCAATTCTATAGGCTACCTGATTTGAAATTTGTGCTAGATTAAGTTACCTAAAATATATTGGTTGTGCTCAATACTAACAAACAGGGGGTGTCTCTTCTGAACATTGCAGGCTAATAGTTCAAATATGGTGCAGCTACAGCACATTGCCGCTGATTATGATTATTTCTCTGGTACTCTTCAAATGCAAACCCAATGGATTATTAGCTGAGACCAACACTTGTGCTCTCTGAATTGCGGCAAGAGGATCAAGGTGCTCATGGTGGCTATTTTCGTTAGTTACGAAAGATTTAGTTGTCTGAGCAAATCATATGAGTTGTGTGTTGTACAAGCCAGCATCTTAGTTTTGTAGGTACTTGAGTGTAGCTTGGTTATTGCCTTAGTATTTTCTGTGGAAATTTGTACAAAAACAAATGTTGATGGTTTCAATGAAAATGATGAGCAATGTTCTGTCAATTGTGAGCTTTGTTCCAGTTTATGTGTTTCATGAGTGTCTTAATGTGTGACAAGGTTAATGTTGATTGTATCGTTAATGCTGTGATGATTTGGCGCTAATTTGTGATGTTCTTTTTCGTCACTATGGTTTGGATCTGGGCTTGGATATGGGCTGGTTATAGGAGACGGACAACTAATTCATGACAGACACAAATGCCAATCTGTGACGGCTCAATTCGGTCCAACAAATGTATGATGCGGGATACATGACGTTTTTCGTGATCGTCATCGTGAGTTAATTGTGACGCATTTTCGCTTGTCCGTGACCAAAGTAAGGGTATTTTTTGTAGTGATGGGTTGTACAGGGTGGACATGAACATGAACCACATCACTCTATACCATGATAAGGGGAAGAAGACATTATCCTTCTTTGAAGTACAAAAACAAACAGCAATTGGTTCAGTAGAAGAAGTTAGTACAACCTTGGTCCATTTATGCTGTACACAGTCGTGCAGAAAGCGATTGTGCTGAGGGATCGATGCGCTTGCAAATATGGTTTGATGACTCGAAGCTGCTGAATACGAGGTTCATATTTTGCGGAGAGAGTTGACTTGCTTTGATGACCCAAAAATAAAATCAACCTATGGAAACAACAAGGTTAGCCCCCTTGGCAAGTATAATTACAGAGCATCAGCGGGTGGAGCAAACTCTGACAGTAATTTGATTCAAGACTTAAGAAAGTGGAGCGATGAGCTCACCTCATCGATAACTAACACTCTCATGGATTGAAGGCTGAATGCGCGCCTCTCGACCATTTGGCACAAGCTTGCCATGGTAGCTACAATTATCGCGGGGGGCTCAGCCTGTAAATTTTATCGACAATTAATCACAAACACATGGCAAACCCTCTACATGATGATGTAAGTGAATTCTGCTACCATGCCGTAACTGGCAATATCGTAGCGACATAAATATACGTTGAAATCAAAAGATAGATCTGGACCTAATCATTGAATAGCCACTTCCGATCAAAATGGTCCCAGGTAATCAGGCATCAACATACATCCAGCAAGCCAGTACTACTATTACCTTGACCCAGCTCTTTTGCCTCTTGAGCATACCACCGTCAAGCAAAGCCATCGCCCTGTTCGCTTGGCTAGCCGTACTTTTTCAGCCAAGCGAACAGGGCACATGACGGTGCAGGCCTTCGCTGCGAGTAGTCTAGCAACCTTGGTAACCTTGGAGCACCACAGGAAGCCACATCAGACAGACGGGGTGCACTGAGCAAGCAATCGAGCCGGCAATCAAATCAAAGCCAACCACCTGCATGCCGAGCTCCCTTGTGGGGACGACAACCAGTGCTTGCACCGAGGACCTGCTGAAGTCGATGGCGGAGAAGACAGACATGAGGTAGGCCAGCGTCTTCCCAGAGCCTGTCTACAGACCACCGTGAAATGTGAAATGTGAAATGCGAAATGCGATAACAGGCCACAGCAGTATCGCACAACACGAACTCTTGGACTAGTAGGAAAGAAACGAGCAAGAAAGGACCACCTGCGCGTGGAGAACGCAATCCTGGCCGGACAGCAGAAGCGGCAGGGATTGCTCCTGCACCTCGGTGGGAACGACATAGCCAACCTCCTCAGCCCTGAAACCAAATTTCTATTTTTTCAATCAAGAAATGAAACCACCCCCGAATTTCTAGGTGTTGCCTTTTCCTCCGCCGACGAGTGAGCTAATGGCATGGTAAAGGATTGGCGTCTCGTCTGGTTGCGGGGTTCACCTCTGTAGGACGTGGTCCGGGACGCGGCCGGCGCAGACCTCGCGGAGTGTGGCGGCGGCGGCGACCAAGGCGGCGCACCGTGGGCGGAGGCGGAAGGGGAAGCGCAGAGTGAACGGGGCGAGGTGGGTACCGGGGGTATTGGGGAGGAGGGAGCCGGAGGGGAAGGCCGCCGCCACGGCCATGGCAACGAGAGAGCAACGGCAACCGGTCGGACCCTTTCCTCTTGTCCACCAGCGCCGGCGGGCGGATAACAAAAGAACAGAAACAAGGATCGGGTGGTGACCGGTGACGACGCTCACCGTCTGATTCGTCGTGATTAGTGCAGAAATAAGCCATATTTATATTATCTTTTTTTATTATCTTCTTCTCTTGTCTGGACAGAAGTATGCCGTATCCTTCTTTTACCGATAAGACAAGGACGTTTGTTCGTGACTCCCGTCCGGACGTGCTAAAAAAATTAAAATAAAAAACCCGTTCGTTCATTTCACTTCCCGCGGCTCCTCTCTCCCGCGCATCCCCTGCGGCTCGGCGCCGGCCGATGCGCCTGCCACCGGCCCCTTCTTCCCGTGTCGCACTTGCACCTGTGGCAGGCCCTTTCCTCCAGGCCTTCGCCTAGAGAGCTCACCGGCGGCCTGTCCCCGCCTTCCCCTTCGTCCGTCTACGATGGTGGCAGCCCGCATCCCACTAAAAGGTCTTAATATGGTTAGAAAAATTCTATAAATCACTATAGCAATTAATTAGTATAACAAGCGGTGTGATGTAATTTTGCTCTAACTCTACAAGAGTTGCAAGCCACATATTCTAATAATTCTAGTTGCTATGATCACTAGACACACACAAGAGTTAAGTCACTACTCACTAAGCTAGTGTGCTCTCACATACTAACTAAAGAGCCACACTAACCAAACTAACACGCTCTCAAAAGCTAACTACACTAAAGAGCATGTCAACTAGTTTGTAAGAAATGTAAGGGGGTAAGTAGGGTGATTATACCGTCGTGTCGAGTAATGAACCAATCATAATATGAAGTCAATCCAATCACCGGGAGAATTTCAATCACACAAGAGACATAAGATTTTTCTCTCAAGATTCACGTGCATGCCGGCACGCTAGTCCCCGTTGTGTCGACTAACACTTGATGGTTCGACGGCTAATAGGTATCACACACCTAGCCAACAAATAGCGCCGCAAGAACTTACCCACAAGTGAGGTAGCTCAATGATACGAGCAATCCAATAGAGTACCTTTTGCCTCTCCACCAAGAGAAGATCAAGAACCCGCACAAGCAACCAATCGAGGCCAAAGACAATCACCAACGTTCAATGATCCTCCAATCACCGGGCCGTCTAGGTATTGACAAACACCAAGAGTAACAAGCTCACAACCAACCCAAATCACCTAACTAGTGCCATAAGATGATGCAACTCAATGCAATGCACTAGAGGCTCACCAATCTCACTCAAATGATGAAATCAAGTGTGCAAGTGACTGGGTTGTGTTTGCTCAGCTCTCAAAGGGTGTGTACAAGTGTATGAGGTGCCAAGAGAGTGGCCAAGGCCAGCCACACCCTCTCTTTATAGCCACACAAGTAAATAGAGTCGTTGTACCCCTTGGAGCTATTTCTGCGAGGTCACCGGACAGGGCGGTGCCTGGCACCGAACATGGTGGTGACCTCCCCAATGGTCAAATTCCAACGGCTATAAACGGGCCATTGGTCACCAGACAAGGCATGGCAGTGGCACCGCCCTAGGGGTGGCGGTGACCATCCCAACCAAGTCCCCGAAAACACCCCTCTGAAAAAAGAGGTGGTGCACCGCCGTCACCATGGTGGAAAGGGGCAGTGGCACCGGATAAAGGTGGCGGTGCCTATGGCGGTTCATCGCCGTGCTAGGGACGGTGTACACCATCATGGCCGGTGACCACCCCAACTCTACTGCTCTCGGTCAGGTCTAGGTGGGCACCGGGCGGTGCCATCGGACAGGGGGTGGCGGTGGTACCCAGGCACCTCCACTAGCTCTCAAGTTGCAAACATTTTCGCGATTCGATCCACGACAACTCGAGCTACTTCCCGCAAGTGATGCTAACTCTCAAAGTGTTTTCCCAAAATATGTTAGAGCCAAGTTAGCATTTCTCAAAAACATTTTCGCTTGCTCTCCGATTTACGCACTAGGCCTAAATGCTATGCATGAAGTCCAATGCCTAGTGGCACTAGATGACCTGAATTGTCTAGTTGAGATCCCCTCTTAATAATACAGTCATCTATCCTAAACGTGATCACACTCTCTATAGTGTCTTGATCACTGAAACAAAATCCCTATTTATACCTTTGCCTTGATCTCCATAGGGTTTTGTTTCTCTTTCTTCTTTTCCAAATGTGAAGCACTTGATCATCATCACATGTGGCCATGACCTTCATCATGACCATCATCTAGCTCCACCACTTGGATTGGACTACCTCATCTAATTCACACACACACTTAGTGTCGGTGCAAAAAGTGACCAACAAGTATGTCGGGGATCTAATACTGGGATACCCAATGAGGTAGAGTTGATAAGTACCAACGACATTCCCAACCGAACAGGAGTGCAACGACTCCGCCTCGTCCGACCCGACTCCGCCTCATCCGACCCCCGAGGGCCAGACTCCGCCTCGTCCGACCCCCGAGGGCCAGACTCCGCCTTGTCTGACCCCCGAGGGCCGGACTCTACCTCGTCCGACCGACAAGGGCTGAGCACCGCCTCACCCGTCATCCTCATCCTGCCCCTCCATGATGGTAGGAACAGGGTAAGACAGGACGTTAGGGTCAAACCACGGAAGCAAGGACCATGCCCTGCTCTACTGACAAGTACCATCGAAGTACGACGGGACGAGCGCTTTAGGCCCTGCCGGACATGATAGAACTTGAGTAGTACCGTAGGCGCCGAGTTTTACGGCCTACAGTATTGCGGGCACCGCCTTCAACCCTCGAGCACGGAGCCTGACACAAACACCGCAATAGGGACTCACGTCCCCGATGCTGACAAGCGTATGGGTGCCGCACCGTTCGCCCCCCACAGTATCGTAGGCCGACACTCCTTCCCGACACGTCGCTCGCAGAGGCGAGATGGGACGTGACCACTTGCAGAACGCAGCATCATCAGCACACAAGTACCCGATGAATGTGCCAACCTCTGACACCAGCTGGTCGTGTCTAAGGCTGGCTTGGAGGAAAAGGAAGACCCGAGCCCTTCGAAGGACCTTCTATACCCTTGGTATTTTTCACCTGTAACCCCTGCTCCCCCCTTCGTCTATAAAAGGGAGGACAGGGCTCCCTATGAGAGGAGGACCGAACAAATCGACTTTCAATGGAAAACTCACATACAGACGAGCTCATAGAGCCTTCTATTCCACACACACACGGCCAAGTCGCCGCCAGGCCCTTGGCATCCTTTCGACCCCTCCATCAGAGACCTGGGACCCGTCCCTCTCTCGACCGTTTGTACCCCCTACTACGAACCATATTTGGTGCTAATAATATAAGCAGCAGCAGCGGACTGGACGTAGGGACATTTGGTCAGAACCAGTATAAACCTTGTGTCCTTTAGCACGCCATCCGGACCTAACATGCATCAATTATAAATTCACTCGCTGGTGTTTGTTCGAAACACCGACAGTTGACGCGCCAGGTAGGGGCCTTTGCGCGTTCCAAACCTGGCCACGGATGGCTAACCACGACGTCAGCTGGGTCCTAGGCGCACACGTGCGCTTCGGGAGCCTAGATTTCATCATTACGGTGGGGGAGAGTTGGTACGGGCGAACACCACCATCCGGTCTCTCCCCTCTACTGCCCTCGACCATAAGCGGCTTGGGCGCCAGCTCGGCGTCTCCCTCGGACCCCAGTAGTCCAGGAAGAACCAGCATCGCCTCGCCCCTTCCAGCGACAACGACGTGGCATGACCTTCTAGAAAGAGCCACCTCTCTCTGGAGCGCCACGTACGGGGCGC
The DNA here is from genome assembly GCA_904845875.1 of Miscanthus lutarioriparius. Lineage (NCBI taxonomy): Eukaryota > Viridiplantae > Streptophyta > Magnoliopsida > Poales > Poaceae > Miscanthus > Miscanthus lutarioriparius. Next base: position 766,604 of record CAJGYO010000006.1, on the reverse strand, counting down.
CCCAACAGCGTTTCCGTACGGTCTCCGCAACGCCGCGGCAACCGCTTGCCACCTCATGGCACTGCGCATGGTCCAAACTCCCGCGAACAGCGAGTTCGTGGGGGTAATTGAACACGACGCGGAGTCCCTCCACAAACTCCTCATCGAGGAGCCAGAATCATCCTCTAGCTCTGGCTTTAGCATGGGGAGCCATCACCCCTCCTAGGAGTGCTTCATGGTGAACACCTCCGAGGGGCACGTCGAAAGCGTCTCTGAGGGGGACGCTACTCTAATGGCCAACCCTGACGTGAGGGATGGAGGAAGGGCGGTGGCCCCATCCCACGTAAGGACGGAGCAGCTGAGAGCACGAAAGCTGGAAATCGATGATGCCAGACAACAACTCGTCCGGGAATACCAGAGAATCGATGAGGAGATCAAGCGTCGCGGGGACGGTGGGCGCGCACGCGCCACGGCCCATGATGTGTACCAGAGGATCCTCACCGACGATGGAGCCCACCCTCACTTCACCCGGACAAGCCAGAACATCACCGCCGCAACGACCTTGTTTCACGGCCTTCTAGAGGCCACGACGTCCGAAGATCGCTGGGCCCGCCGAGAAATCCGCACGCTGCTCGAACGCGCGGCGGCGCAACAGGCAGAGAGCTCGTTGTCTCAGCGACGCGAGCTCAACGCCAGCCAGCACATGCTCTCAGTGCGTCCCACCAAGGACGCGTTGATACACCAGACACCGCCAGGCGGCAGGCAGCGTACTCTTGTTCCGGTGCACCAACGTCTTGGCCACAACCGCAACGCACACAGCACCATCGACGCCCGCAGGCGCGCCTACAACAATTCAGGAGAAGGAGCCAGACGTGGCTGCCACCCTCGGTGTGGTGGACGCTATGACAGCGGCGAGGACCGGAGCCCGAGCCCCGACCTGCCAGGCCCCCAGGCCTTCGGTCGGCACATCCTCAACGCTGCTTTCCCGCCAAGGTACCGACCATCTACCAATATCCCTAAATATTCTGGAGAAACCAACCCCAGGCTTTGGCTTGAAGATTACCAGCTTGCCTGTCAAGCCGGTGGTGCGAATGATGACGATTTCATTATTCGCAATCTCCCACTATTCCTGGCTGATTCGGCGCGAGCATGGTTGGAGCATTTACCGTCCAACGCCATCCAGAGTTGGGCAGATTTGAGGGAAATCTTTGTGGGAAATTTCCAGGGCACGTACAAGCGCCCCGGGAACCCATGGGACCTTAAGAACTGTCGCCAAAAGGCTGATGAAACCCTCCGCGGGTACATTCGGCGCTTCTCCTGGTAGTGCAACGAGCTCCCTAACGTCGCCGACGCTGACGTAATAGGAGCCTTCCTATCTGGGACCACCTGCGAGTCTTTGGTTCACAAGCTAGGACGCAAGGGCCCACGGACCACCAAGGAACTCTTGGACATCGCCACTAGCCACGCCTCAGGCGAGGAGGCGGTCAGGGCGATCTTCAACCATTCCGATGACAAAACAAGGCGGGACGAGGGTGCCGGCGAAGGCGCCTCCAACTGCTCTACCAAAAGAAAAAATAAGAAGCAACGACACGACGACTCACTCGTGGTCGCTACCGACCGTAAGGGTGGTCGGAAGCCCGCGGAGGGCACTCTGAACCACTTCGAGAAAATGCTCGAGGGGCCGTGCCCGAACCACGCCTTCCCGGCCAAACATCTGTACAAGGAATGTGGCCTCATACGCAAATACTTGTCCGGAGGCCTCAACAAGGGGGAGCAGGGGAAGGAACCTGTCCCCACCACAGACGACGCCGAGGAGAAGGACGACGCCTTCCCGACGCCGAACGGCACCCTTATGATTTTCGGGGGATCAACGACCTACGACTCCAAACGCCGCCAGAAGGTCGCACGCCGCGAGGTCTATACGACCGCGCCGGCCACGCCTACCTTCCTCCGATGGTCGGAGTCCGCCATAACCTTCGACTAGGCCAAACATCCGGACGCCGTCCCACACCCGAGAAGGTATCCGCTAGTAGTCGACCCAATCGTCGGCCCAAAGCGACTCACAAAAGTGCTGATGGACGGAGGCAGCAGCCTCAACATCATGTATGCCAAGACACTCGATGTAATGGGCGTCGACCGATTGAACCTCCGCCCAATCCGAGCGCCCTTTCATGGCGTCGTACCTAGTAAACATGCCATACAACTAGGGCAGATTGATCTGCCCATCACCTTCGGGGATCGGTCCAACTACAGGACTGAGACCCTCACCTTTGACGTGGTAGGGTTCCCTGGAACCTTCCATGCCATCCTAGGACGATCATGTTACGTGAAGTTCATGGCCGTTCTGAACTACACCTATCTCAAGCTAAAAATGCCGGGCCCCCGTGGAGTCATCACCGTCGGCACCTCCTTCCAACGTGCCTACGAATGTGAGGTCAAATGCTGTGGCCACGCCACGACAACTGTTGCCTCTGAGGAGCTCGTCGCCCTCCAGGATGAGGTGACCGAAGAAGCACCCGACGCTAAGAAATCGGCCGGGTCGTTCGAATTGGCAGAGGGCTCTAAGGAGGTCCTCATAGACCCCAACAACTCTAAGGGTAAAACGGTACGCATCGGTACCACGCTCTCCTCCGAATAGGAAAGCGCGCTCGTCGACTTCCTCCGTGACAACAAAGACGTTTTTGTGTGGAAACCCTCTGATATGCCAGGCATCCCGAGGGAGGTCACCGAGCATGCCTTGAACATCCGCTCAGGCTCTAAGCCAGTAAGGCAACGCCTGCGCTGCTTCGACGAGAAGAAGCGCAGGACCATCGGCGAAGAGATAGCAAAGCTATCAACCGCCGGGTTCATCAAGGAAGTATAACACCCAGAGTGGTTAGCTAATCCCGTCCTTGTGCGGAAGAAGAGCGGGAAATGGAGGATGTGTGTCGATTACACAGGTCTCAACAATGCGTGCCCAAAGGATCCGTTTCCTTTACCACGTATTGACCAAATAGTCGACTCGACCTCGGGGTGCAAAACCCTCTACTTCCTTGACACGTACTCTGGATACCATCAAATTGCGATGAAAGAATCTGACCAGCTCGCAACGTCTTTCATCACCCCCTTCGGATCGTACTGCTACGTCACAATGTCGTTCGGTCTAAAGAACGCTGGGGCTATGTACCAGCGATGTATGCTCAAATGTTTCGGGGACCTCATCGGGCGAACCGTTGAGGCCTACGTCGACGACATCGTAGTCAAGACCAAACAGGCCGATTACCTGGTTGCCGATCTTGAGCAAATCTTTGCGAAACTCTGGGCGAACAACATTAAACTTAATCCCGAAAAATGTGTTTTTGGGGTCCCGAGGGGCATGTTGCTCAGCTTCATCGTCTCCGAGCACGGCATTGAGGCCAACCCAAAGAAAATCTCGGCCATCGTAAGAATGGGCCCGATTCAGAACGTAAAATGGGTTCAGCAAATCACTGGGTGTCTCGCCGCACTCAGTCGATTCGTCTCATGCCTCGGCGAACGGGGTCTCCCCCTTTACTGGCTTCTGAAGAAAGCTGACCGCTTTGTATGGACGTCCGAGGCTCAGGAGGCCCTTGACAGGGTCAAACGGCTTCTGATGAAGCCCCCAATCCTATTTCCTCCGAGCGACGATGAACCCCTCCTACTATACGTAACGGCCACCACTTAGGTGGTCAGTGCCGCCCTGGTAGTAGAACGGGAGGAAGAGGGACACTCCCTTAAAGTCCAGCGTCCAGTATACTTCGTCAGCGAGGTACTGTCCGACTCTAAGACCCGTTACTCTTAGATCCAAAAACTCCTATACGCCGTCCTCATCACCAAGAGGAAGCTACGCCATTACTTTGGGTCACACCCAGTGACCGTCGTAACGTCGTTCCCCCTCGGCGAAGTCATCCATAGCCAGGACGCCACAGGAAGAACCGCAAAGTGGGCTCTCAAACTAATGGATCAGGGCATCACATGTGCCGCCCGAATGACGATCAAGTCACAGGTGCTAGCTGACTTCATCGCGGAATGGACCAAGGTCCAGACACCACCGGCCATCATCGATCAAGAGTACTGGACAATGTACTTCGATGGATCACTAATGAAGAAGGGCGCTGGCACGAGGCTGGTCTTCATGTCACCCCTCGGGGTCCGCATGAGGTACATGGTCCGTCTCCATTTTCCCTCATCAAATAATGTGGCCGAATATGAGGCACTCATCAACGGCCTATGCATCGCCATCGAGTTGGGCATCCGACGCCTCGACATCCGGGGCGACTCCCAGCTGATCATCAACCAAGTGATGAAGGAGTCAAGTTGCCACGACGCCAGAATGGCTGCGTATTGCCAGGAGGTCCGACGGTTGGAGGACAAGTTCGACGGTCTCGAGCCCAACCACATCCCGAGGCGCCTCAACGAGGCGGCCGACGCACTTGCGAAAGCCGCAGCTGGCCGAGAGCCGGTACCGATGGGCGTGTTCGCTAGCGATCAACACAAACCCTCGGTGCGCTATGAAAGGTCAGAGCCGGCCGACGATGGCCCTTCCAAGCAGACCCCAGGGGCCGACCCACTGATGGCTCTGTCCGACCCCGAGGTCATGGATCTTGAAGTGGATCCAACAACAGAGCACGACCCTCTAGATGACTAGAGAACACTCTACATCAACTACCTCCTCCACGACGCGTTGCCAGCAAGCAAGATGGAAGCTCGACGGCTCGCACATCGTGCCAAGTCCTTTGTTCTTGTAGAGGGCGAACTCTACAAACAAAGCCACACCGGGATCCTCCAGCTTTGCATCCCTTGCGAACAGGGAAAACTACTGCTGAGCAACATCCACGGTGGGGTCTGCGGTCACCACGCCGCGCCAAGGACCTTGGTTGGAAACGCATTCCGACAAGGCTTCTATTGGCCCACCGCGGTATCCGATGCCGAGCAAATCATACGCACCTGCGAAGGGTGTCAGTACTACGCTCGGCAAACTCACCTCCCAGCCCAGGCACTCCAGATGATTCCCATCACGTGGCCCTTCGCGGTCTGGGGGCTCGACCTGGTTGGACCATTCAAAAAGGCGCCCGGAGGCTTCACCCACCTACTTGTCACCATAGACAAGTTTACAAAATGGATCAAAGCTCGGCTAATCACCACAATCAAATCCGAGCAGGCTATGCTGTTCTTCCTCGACATCATCCATCGTTTTGGAGTACCAAACTCCATCATCACAGACAACGGCACGCAGTTCACCTGCAGAAAATTCATCTGATTCTGTGATGAACAACACATCCGGATCGATTGGGCGGCCGTCGCGCACCCCCGAACGAACGGGCAGGTCGAGCGCACAAACGGCATGCTCCTGTAGGACCTCAAGCCTAGGATCTTCAACCGGTTGAACAAGTTCGGCGCACGCTGGGTCGCAGAGCTCCCCGCAGTACTCTGGAGCCTAAGAACAACTCCCAGTCGAGCAACCGGCTACACTCCTTTCTTCATGATCTACGGTGCCGAGGCCGTCCTTCCAACAGACCTCGACTATGGAGCACCAAGGATCAGGGCATATGGCGAACAGGGAGCCGAAGCATCACACCAAAACACCATGGACCAACTAGATGAAGCCTACGACATCGCCCTCCTTTGTTCAGCCAAGTACCAGCAGGCGCTATGGCGATACCACAGCCGACGAGTGCGGGACCGAGCCTTCAACGTTGGGGACCTCGTTCTCCGCCTTGTGCAGAGCAACAAGGATCACCACAAGCTCTCCCCGCAATGGGAAGGACCATATGTCATCGCGGAAGTACTCCATCCAGGTGCCTACAAGCTGAAAACCATCGACGACAAGGTCTTCACCAACACCTGGAACATCGAACAGCTATGCCGTTTCTACCCTTAAATAAACGCATACTCTTCCTTATCAGTTTGTGTCTTTACAAAAACCCGACCTTTAGTGACGACCGACCCCTGCAAAATCACAAAGGGTCGGACCTCACTCGGGGGCTGATATAAGTAATACAAGTACGTTTACCCTGAAAGAACTTCCTATGTTACATTTGCGAACATTCTCTAGTGTTTTCCGGTGTCCTCATAACCAAGTTCTAAGGACCAAGATTTCGGGAGCTAATTCTGACAAACAACTAGGTAGGACTGCGAGAGACCCACGCCCGGCTACGACCTCTTTGCTCACCAGCGTAGTTAGAATTACTTCACTCGCACTCCTAGTTCCTTATGGCTTGATCCATGGGAAGGATCTGAGGGCACTGATGCCTCTTCTGCAGGAAGAGGAAGCTGAAAAACTATTTGCCACAACAAAGGATGAAAATTTGTTCATTCTTCGCACAAATCCACCACTTACAAAGTGATTCCATCGCAAAAAGGACCAATGTACTCGAAAATTAAGAGAACTGTTTACTCGGGGGCTCCCCCACGAAACTCACCCAATTGCAGTTTCTCCCTAGTTTTATTACAAGTACTACGGCCGCCGCCGCGCCAAGCTCTCCATCGGCAATGACCTGGAGGTACACGGGCTAGTTCATCTACTGCGACCGCCACGCCATGCTCTCCATCGGCGACGTCCCGCCGATCCGCAGGACCCCCGAGGGCACCATCATCTGCAACATCGAGCACCATGCCAACGACTGTTGTACCTCTTCACCGAGGCACCCAAGGACTATGCCATCATCATCAGCCACAACCCCGACAACCCCAACAACGGTGTCTGGATAGGGGACACCCACCGCCAAAGGAAAGCCGCCAAGAACGACGGCGAGGCCAACGACGCTCGGCACCTTCCGGCGTCCCTCATCCTTCGACGATGGCGACCCCTTCTCGGCAAAGACAACCCGCACCATCTCATCTACGTTGAATGACCTCCAACTCGACATCACACTCTGAATTCATGAATGAATCAGTGAGTTTCTCTCTCTCTGGCATTACCCTTCCTCACTCAGGAACCGCCGCGACAGACGAACTCATCCGGTGCAAAGAAAGAAGAAGAAGAGGTAGCGGCTCAGAGGCAGGCCAAACGAGATGGGACGAGAGCTCCCCTCCCCTCCCTATTTAAAGAGGGAGGCGCTGCAGCTAAGGAAAGATGAAAGGTTGGGACAAAAAACTCTCTCCCTTCCCCTACTTAATGTAGATATGAAATCGATGCTGACAGAAAGCCGAGGGGATGCACCTAGATTAACGGGATGCCCTCTTGTCAAACAAGATGTTGCGTGAAAAGGGCCCACCACTACCACACGCCGAACGCGGCAAATAAAGCGCACACGCACGGGCAACCCCCCGCTTCCCCAGGCAGGACAACGAAACAATCCAACGACGGAACCCTTCCCCAGGGGGGCCCAACGAGCCGCCCGGGCCAAACGAATGGCCCAGGCAAAGCGACGAGCCAATGGCTGCTGAAAGATAAGCGTCTCTGGTTTCTCGCTTCCATGTTAAAATTCACTTCCGAGCTCCCGACCCCAGCATCAGCAGGGATACGGATATCGCTCGGGGGCTGCCGAGGGTGACTACCAGTTTAGACGTCCTCTGCACCCGACCCCTCCGTACGTTTAAGGCCAAGGGCACGGTACGCGGGCATAGAACTTTGAGTAAAACTGGGCGAGCCGGTAGACCCTACGCCCCGATGGCTACTATGTTTTTGTTCGCCTGAACAAATCAAACTCACAGTCCCCTGCTTCCCCAACCTCGGCATCCACCTTCTCGAGAAGGGCTCGGAGGGGCCCACCTACAGAATCCCCCCCAGGGAGAAGGTGTTAGGTCGCCCAAGTCAATCGAACGATCGCCACCAAGATATAGAATCGAAAAATACTCTTGCAGGTCGCACCGGCCCCATCACGAGATATCAGGCTCGAACCCCGCGCAAACACGTTTGGTAGGAGCTTTTCGTCGCTCATACCAATAAGGTAATATTACCGACCCCACCTTCATTTCGATTAAAATCACACATTCAAGACATCGCATATGCGAATCACTGCATCCCAACGCTTCATGTCGCATCACAAAACGACAGTCACCTCATTCAATATGAGCCGCAATAGACCGAGGTTCGAAGGCCGGCCCGCAAAGGGCTCGAGGCCGCCTCGTGTCAAACAGAGCCAGGGAGAAACAACTGAGACGAGCCCTAGCGGCCCTGCCCGACCCTGTTCAAAAGTGGACTAGGACATCTTGACCTTTTCTCGTTCGATTCTAACCATGAGCCAAACCCACAGAATCTCCACCGAGGAGAGGCCAGCGGGCCACTTGAGCCTATCGAACGGCTCAAGCATCTGCCGGGAGGCGGGTTAAGAAATTGTGGAGTGCCACCTGAGGGCTCTGCCGACCCCGTCAGCAAATGACGGACCTAGATTCCACACGAATGTACCCATTAGTGAGCTCGTTGAGCGCAACACTTGAGCCGTCGAGGCAAGTGTCGTCTACTTAGCCCCTCCGATTGTGAAAATCGAGGACGAGGTAACACGCGAAATGCAGCCAACCCCTATCAGACCCTAACAGGGCTTGGGGGCTCGACCCGCTCGATCCAGAGATAGAGGTTCAAAGGGGTATGGGCTAATACAAGCGCAAGCTTGCTTCTCTCGCTCCGATCTCCAGTAAGACCCGACCCCCGCAACTACAAGGGGACGGATCTCACTCGGGGGCTGGTAAAGGTACGGCTACCTCCCTTCCCTTGTTTTTTCAAAAACAAACATTACATCAGACAAAGGGAAGGGTCGGATCGAATAAAACTTTTTGTGACTGGGGAAGAAGGTGAGATCAAACAGAAACCAAATTCCAACCGCAACCATCAGAAACAAAATTACGAAGCAAAACCACAAAACTACTTCCAGACACGAAAGTACCGACACTTGTTCACATATTACATATAAAGTGTTTATCAAATTTATTCGACTAAACTACTTCCGAGGAGGAAGAACCATTTCTTTCAGATTGTTCACCGGTTTTTTCGCAAGAGGAGCCACCGCCTTCTCAATTGTGTCCAGCTCAGCATCCTCGTAAGTAGGCGGGAACCCTTCTCTCATCACCGCCAGGTTGACCTCCTTCTCATATTGAGAATGGGCAATGGTGAAAGCCTGGGTAATCCCGGTGTGAAAAGCACTCTCCTCAAGCTGGCCCACCCGAGCCGTGACACTAGCGGCACGGGCCGCAAGGGAGCTGGTCCCCTCCTCTTGCGCCACCTGCAGGTTGTCATAGACCACCAGAACGGCAGAAGACAGGCGATCATACTCATCACCTTCGGCTTGGAGAAGCCCCCGTGCATCGGCAAGATCGGCACGTAGCCCGACAGCAGCTTCCTCGACCTCCAGCCTGCGGGCCCATGTGGTTCCAAGTTCCATCTGGAGGGACTCAACCCCCTGACACGCTTCGTCGCGCTCTCAGATGGCCTGGTCATGCTCCTCGTAGGCCGTGCTGCGCTCCAAGCGAAGTCGTTCTTCGGCCCGGCGCGCCTCATCCCGCTCCCGATGCAGCCGATCGATCAGCACGGCATCCTGATCCGCCCTCCGCTGAAGGTCCCAGGACCTATCCTCAGCCTCCCGCCTGAGATCCTGCTCTGTCTCTAGCTCGCTCAGGACCTGGGATTTGTTCTGACTCCGAGCAACAAGGATCTAGAAAGAAGACCGGCATTAAGAAATACGAAAACACAAAAGCACTTGAAGAAAGAAGGAAGAACGAATGGATACCTGGCTAGTAGGAATGAAGATTTCACGCACGACCCCTCTGGCCTGGTCCAGGGCATTCATCATGGTCGAAAGCCTGATGTCGAGACTCTCCCGCTCCATGCTCTCAGCATGATCGTCGAGCGTGAAAAGGGCCGACGTCAGGTCCTGAGCAGCCCTCCGATAAGGGGGTCGGGGGCGACTCCCTCCTGGTCCTCCGCACTACCGCCACGACGCCCGAGGACCCCCGACCGGGTCCTCCTCCATCTGGGCTGCCTCAAACGCCACGGGTGGATCCACCGGCGGTGCCGATCCCGTCACCCCCTCGGACGCCACCGTGGCGACACCTAGCCCCGCCAGGCTTGTCATGGCCGTGGTCGTCTCCACCTAGGCCTCCGATGGCATGGACTGCACCGTGCCCTCAGACACCACCATGGCTACGTCCGGCTGCTCCCGGCATGACGTGGTCGCATCCACCTCCACCGGGGACTCTAGGGGCACGGACCGCACTACGCCCTCGGACACCACCATGGCTGTGCCCGGCGGATCCTGGCTCAGCGCGGTCACGACCGCAACCACCGGCGATACAGGACCCTCGGCCGGCGGTACCGCACCCGCCACGGACGATCCCGCCTGCTCAGCGGCCACCAAAAGCGTGGGCGCCGCCACGACCGCCGTCGAGCCAGCCAGCACGGTAGTAGTAGCAACGTCGGCTGACGCCGCCCATCGCGCCTGGCGGGCAAGGCTTTTCTTGGGCGCCGGTCCCAGAGGGCGGCCCGTCCGCAAGAATCTGCACAATGGAGAAAAGCATAAAGTCAAGATAGAAAAACGAAATGGAAGGAAAAACAGGGGAATCCGTGGCTTACCCTGATGCCCTCGGCCAGCGGGGTCACTTTGGGGACGAACCCCCAGACCCCTGCCCCGACTCCTCGGGGCGAGACTACTTCGAAGCTGCCTCCCGCTCCCGGGCAGGGGAATTCACCTCCCTCATGACCGAGGGCGCGACAGCGGAGCCACCCCTCCTGGTCAACACCTCGTGTAGGGCACCAAAATTGCCTCCCTCTGTCAGCTCACGGGGCGCGATGTCGGAGCCACCCCCCTCCATCAGCACCCCAGGAACCTCCTCGGATCTGGCCACCCACCGATCTTCTACCGGCACCCCGCGCAAAGCGGCGGACTCTTCGGCGCCAACTACCGCCGACCTCGTGGACTTGCTTCCCTCTGCGTGGGATGAAAGGGGTTCCTGTGCGGACGGAGGGGCACTGGTCAGTGTGCCCTCATCCTCCAGGACGCCCCAATCCACATCGGCAGCAACCTCATCATCATCATCATCATCGTCATCGTCATCGTCGTCGTCATCGTCGCTGCTTACATCCTCTCCTCGATCCCGTGCTTCCTGCTTTCGCTGCTTCTCCGGTTTTCTCTGCTCCCTTACCTGCTTGTCCCACTCGGCCGCGATGCGATTCGCCATCACCACGACATGGTCCTTTGGCAGCAGGACTGGGCAGTCCTTGAAGATTAGCCTCCTCGGCTGGTCCTGCCATCCCAAAAGTTGATATCAGAATGGTCAGAAACTCAAACGACAAGGGAAGCACGGGGAAGAAAAAACTTACAAATTCCAAAAACCCTAGTTCCGGCCGCATTGGGGGATGCCTCGGCACCGGATACACATGTTCAAGGGTGGAGCCGGTGGTATCCTTCGGAAGCTCCATCGCCTTCTTGATACGATGCGCTACCTCGGAGGGAGCAAGCGCCTCATCAGCGAGCACCGTTCCCTCGAACGACTCTCCAGGAACCATTCGGTACAGGGGGAGCGCGCGCGCCATCAGCGGCGCCACCCTCCTCGCAAGGTAGGCACCAATAATCCCCGACCCCTTCATGCCCCAGACCTTCAAAGAGCGAATGGCGGCAAGAAGGTCGGCAAGATGTTTCTTCGCCAGCGTCGGGCAACCCCACAGCCACAGCTCTGGGGCCTCGACGATAAGACGCCTAGAGTACCTCGGCAAGGTGGTGCTCAGGTCATCCTTGACGTAAAACCACTGCGAATGCCACCCCTTATTTGAGGTTGACAGACGCATCAGCGGGTAGTCCTTCGACCGAGTGGGGCGCAGATGAATACTGGCACAACCCATCGGCACGTTCACATCCTTCCCCCCAATCTTCCTCTTCGACAGGCTGACGGTGAAGAAGTGCCGCCACAAATCGAAGTGGGGATTGATCCCTAAGAAACCCTCACACAGGGCAACAAACGCTGCCATGTGCTGAACACCGTTGGGGGTAAGATGCTACAACTCCACCTGGTAATAATCCAGCAACCCCTAAAGAAATCTATGCGCGGGTACGGCAAATCCCCGCTCATGAAAGACGACAAAGGACACGACGTACCCTTCGGGCGGCGCCAGCTCATTCTCCTCGTCGGGCGGCAGCCACTCCCCGACGGCGGACAGCGGGCGGAGGAGGCCACGGCGGACGAGGCCCTCCAAACGCCGACGAGTAATGTCGGATCTGCCCCACAGCTCCATCGAAACACCGGGAGGAAGGTGAGTGCGAGCTCAATGGGGGCGGCAACGCGAATGTTTACTCGACGGCGGCAGTGAACAGGGACGCGGACCCAACGGCGGCAGCAGTACTGGCGTGGGTAGCTAGGGCGATTGTCGGCGAGGGCTGCAGATGCGAAGACGAGGGGGCAGAGTATGGAACCCTAGGGGTGAACCCCACGGTTTTATAGTGGCGACGGATGCCAGAAGGGCAATCGTCCGCCTCGATCTCTAGGCCTGCCACGCGCACCGCCGCGTCATGTCGTGGGACACACGCCTGCAATCCCTATCCGCTCCTGCCAAAATCGCGCCGAACGGTTCATCTTCCCATGCGACCGAACTCTTCTCCAAACAGAGGAGACGTGGGCCAAAAATACTTCCTTCTCTGGTCCGTCTAGTCCCAGAAAGACCGGGGTCGGCCCAACCATCTCGATGGACGTCTCAAACAAGGGATGGGCCCGCAAAAGACAAACACTCCGATACATGAGCACCAATGGGACTTCAACTTCTTAAAGTCAAAACCCCGGCCAAGCTAAGCCCTAGCGACATCCCCACAAACGGGACCCTAGGGTTTCCTCAAAAGCTATCCAGCTAAGAAAAGCCGAATCTCACTGTCCTAACCACAGAGGGTCCGAAAACACCCCCAGGCGATTCTACCCGAATCACCCGGGGGCTCGGGGGTTACACCCATCGGGTGCGCTCACGCGCACCCTCTGGCAAACTTGAACACCCTCTAGCGAGCCGAGACACCCCCCGGGTGATTCCACCCGAATCACCCGGGGGCTCGGGGGCTACACCCATCGGGTGCGCTCGCGCGCACCCTCTGGCAAACACGAACACTCTCTAGCGAGCCAGCACAACCCCCGGGCGATTCTACCCGAATCACCCAGAGGCTCGGGGGCTACTGTCGGGGATCTAATACTGGGATACCCAATGAGGTAGAGTTGATAAGTACCAACGACATTCCCAATCGAACATGAGCGCAACGACTCCGCCTCGTCCGACCCGGCTCCGCCTCGTCTGACCCTCGAGGGCCAGACTCTGCCTCGTTCGACCCTCGAGGGCCGGACTTCGCCTCATCCGACCCTCGAGGGCCAGCCTCCGCCTCGTCTGACCCCCGAGGGCCAGACTCTGCCTCGTTCGACCCCCGAGGGCCCGACTCCGCCTCGTCCGACCCCCGAGGGCCCGACTCTGCCTCATCCGACCCCCGAGGGCCAGACTCCACCTCGTCCGACCCCTAAGGGCCAGACTCCGCCTCGTCCGGCCAACAAGGGCTGAGCACCGCCTCACCCGACGTCCTCATCCTGCCCCTCCATGATGGCAGGAACAGGGTAAGACAGAACATTAGGGTCAAACCACGGAATCAAGGACCATGCCCTGCTCTACTGAGAAGTACCATCGAAGTACGATGGGACGAGCGCTTTAGGCCCTGCCGGACATGACAGAACCTGAGTAGTACTGTAGGCACCGGGTTTTACGGTCTATAGTATTGCGGGCGCCGCCTTCAACCCTCGAGCACGGAGCCTAACATAAACACCGCAATAGGACTCACATCCCCGATCCTAACAAGCGTACGAGTGCCGCACCGTTCACCCCCCACAGTATCGCAGGCCGGCACTCTTGCCCGACACGTCGCCCACAGAGGTGGGATGGGATGTGACCACTTGCAGAACGCAGCATCATCAGCACACAAGTACCCGACGAACGTGCCAACCTCTGACACCAGCTGGTCGTGTCTGAGGCTGGCTTGGAGGAAAAGGAAGACCCGAGCCCTTCGAAGGACCTTCTATACCCTTGATATTTTTCACCTGTAACCCCTACTCCCCCCTTCGTCTATAAAAGGGAGGACAGGGCTCCCTATGAGAGGAGGACCGAACAAATCGACTTTCAACGGACAACTCACATACAGACGAGCTCATAGAGCCTTCTGTTCCACACACACGACCAAGTCACCGCCAGGCCCTTGGCATCCTTTTGACCCCTCCATCAGAGACCTAGGACCCGTCCCTCTCTCGATCGTTTGTACCCCCTACTATGAATCATATTTGGTGTTAATAATACAAGCAGCAGTAGTGGACTGGACGTAGGGACATTCGGCCCGAACCAGTATAAACCTTGTGTCCTTTAGCATGCCACCGGACCTAACGTGCATCAATTATAAATTCACTCGCCGATGTTTGTTCGAAACACCGACAAAGTAAATATTTGTAGTTTTACCGTGCGTTGTGATTGGATGTGGCCTAGTACTCAATGATATAGGGTTTATACTGATTCAGGCAATGTGCCCTACGTCCAGTTCTAGTCCATCAGTGACTTTATTCCTGAGCCCAGGTGCTCGAAGTTTGTTGTGGGGTTACAAACGAGTGGAAATAAGAAGGGGGTGTTAAAGGTCCGGTCGAGCTCTAGACCGAAGGGCCAAGAGTGACGGGAGCTCCTACGGGCACTAAGTATTGGAACGTATGCTCTGTGTAGCTTTAGAGTTCTAGAGCTGTGAAGCGGTTCGAGTGCTCAGAATATCTAAAGCTTAGCAGAGAGAGAGTCAGAATGACCATCCCCTGTTGGGAGAGAGCGTATCCCCTTTTATAGATGAAGGGGGTGGCCTTACAAGAGAGAGAGAGAGTGTGTGTGTATGCTATTATGTCTTGTTGCCCACGCTGTTGGGTACAAGACGGTCATTGGCGCCCATAATACTGTTTATGTTAGACGCCTGTGGCAGGCTTTACCGTGTTCGCCTGGTATGGCAAATGATGGCGCCCACAACACTATAAGGCAAATGTCGGCACTTACAACACTGTTTGGGCTCTGACATGCCTAGAAGGTTGTAAAGCTCCCTTCTGGTATGTCCTGACGGTACTGTCCTATAGGTGTGCAGGGTATGGTCCTCGGTATTGCGGTTGACTTGAGCGCCTTGCCTTATCTGCTCAGCCTAATTCCCGAGTCCTCACCGAGTAGGTGTCCCCGGTTAGTTGTTCCTAGTCGGCTCCGACTGTGTCGGTCGGAGAAGAGCTGTAAGCAGAGGTTCGCCGCATTCCCGGTCAGAAAAGCGGGTCGAAGTCGGAAGCGAGCGTCGTCCCCTCCTTGGCCAGGCCTTCTGATTAGAGACTGGATCTCTCTTTCGGCCTGTCGTTAGGTAACTGGGCCGGCCTAGGAGTCACGCGTTGTTGTAATGTCGTCTGCTAGGTCGAGCTTTTGCTGGGAAGCGGGCCCATCGGGGACCCTGGGTTTTTGAACCCGACACTTAGATCAAAGGTTAGTCCTAAGTTTCATCAATTATCCAAAACCAAACTAGGGCTTTCACCCGTCCAAAGCTCACCGGTGGCCTCCTCCCTCCCCCCTCACCTCCAAAAGGGGCCACAACGGCGCTGCCCTCCACCTGCCCATACCTCACTTGCGCTGTCATACGGAAGAAGGGTGAAAAACGCATGTTGCAAGCCTAAGTTTCGGGTGTTTCAGATGTTTCGTAGGTATGTTGCAAATGTTTCATAAGGATGTTGGAAAAGTAGATCAGGATGTTGCATATGTTGCAATGGTTCACGTATGTTCCAAGCTTCTGTTCCTAATGTTTCATCTATTTTTCATACGTATGTTGCAAGTGTGTTTATTTAGATGTTGCATATGTTTTACACATATGTTGCAAGTGTTTTATCTAGATGTTGCGTATGTTTTACAATGGTTTTGAGGTGTTTTTGCAAGTGTTTCATATATATGTTTCAAGTGTTTTATCTATCTTTAGATGTATGTTGCAAGTGTTGCATCTGGATGTTTCAAAAGTAGATAGAGTGTTGCATCTCGCTCCCTCCTCGTCTTTAGCTGCCTCACCTCGGTGTCTCCACCTTCTCTCGGCGCTGGCTAGGCATCCGAACTAGAGACACAGGAGGGCACCGCCCCCGCCCATTCTTGTTGATGCTGGCGGCGCGGTGGGGATAGGCCACCACGAGTGGAGCGGGCAGGCGCTTGTAACGCCCTCGATGTTATGCCCTAAACAAATTACTAAGCCATGTCATGACCATCATGTTTATGTGATAATGCATGTGATAGAGTATGTAGATCAATTTCTTGTAACCTAAAATGACAAACAAAAATGTTAAATGAAAGTCGATTCAATAGCTCATGTATATTAAGTAGGATTTAAAACTAATTTTTATTGAACAAAAACACTATAAAACATGTGTAGCGCTTAAATAAAGTTTGGAATATGAACTTTGTAGATGGCAATGAAATACTTGCTGTAGAAAAATAACATTGCTAGCCAACATTTCTAATAGCCTAGAAATGCAACTTGGAATCAAATTCAGCTCATAGACTTTGAAGATTTTTAAGTGTATAGACAACTAGACAATGTCATGTTTGACAATTTATTTTGCAAAATCAGGTTAAGAAAAGGTGTTATGTTTTAGCTCGGGTTGGTAGCCTCATATGCCATCTTGGGCATGGTGAAGATAGTTTAGGTCCAGAAGCTACCTTTTAGTTTTTATAGGCGCTTTAAATTTCGTGCACAGCACATTCTTGGGCTAGTTCACCGGGTGAGCGCGGTCACCACGCCTCGGGGGCACGACGTCGCCACACCTGCTCACTCTGCGCGCGCATGCGCGCGACCACGCGTGTCCGGCTGCTCTAACCTCACTTGTGGCTTGGCCGCCACTAGCCTCTGGTGTGCGGAGCCACTGCTGCTGCTTGCGTAGCCAAGCCCTGCCGCGCTGTCGCCCTGCCGACCCGCCATGCGCCGCGATGCAGCCACTGTCGATGTCATCGCATCACCATCACGTTCGCACATGTCCTCTGCACCTCTACGCCGTTGCCGGCCCAGTTCGAGGCCGCCACTGCCGCACGCACGTGGCCGAGCTCGCCGTCGCCTTGTCATTTATGGCTCTACGACCGCATGGGCCATTCTAGTCGGGGACAAGCGCGCTTGTCTGAAGCATCTGCCCGCGTGCCTCCACGATCAAGCTGACCATGTCCTGCCAAGGCGAGACCATCACGAGCCCACTTGCCACCCCGTCTCTCTCTCTGCTGCCACCGTCAAGTCACACCATCAATTGGCCACCGAGTGATCACCTCCATTCAATTCAGCGCATCCACGTCTTCACCATAAGGTGCTCTCGCTGCCCGCCCCCAACCAGCCATGAAGAAGGCATTGCCAAGCTCCAATTTTGGAGTTTCCCTGCCGCCATGCTGATAAGGCCGCATCCGGCCGTGGATGTGGGCAACCCTCCTACCGTCCCTCCCGAGCTAATTCACCTCCACCACTAGCTTCACCTTGCCTCCCTCTCCACCTTACGCACGCCAGTGGAACCGCTACCGCCTCCCAGTCGCCGCTGATGTGACCGCGCTACCGTAGTGCGTCGCCGCATGGCTTGGCCGCATGTGGCCACACCTCCTCTGCCATCCTCCACCCCAACCGTCACCTTGGCTAGGTCCACGGTAGTCTACTAATGCTCCCTCACTAGCCAGTTAGGTTCTTAGGTGCTCTAGATCACCGGGGCAGCTGCGCCGCCACCGCGAACGGCTGCGCGTCACTGTAGCTTGCTCTAGCGCGTCCCGCCGCCCCACGTTGCTGCTTGGTGTAGGCGGTTGGACCATAGTTGAAGGTCGGCCCGACCGACGGTCCAGCGCGAGCCTCTGGTGGCCGGCATGATCGCGCCGTGTCATCGTCCGCCACGCCGCCGTGCACTGAGCCGCCGGGGGGTGCGCGCGGGTGAATTTGGGAAAGGCTAGGGGTTAAGTGAGAAGCTCTAAGTGAGGAGAAAATAGTGCTAGTACTTAATTACAAATTGGAAGGAGTTCGAGGTCTCTTTTGCAAAGTCGTCAACGCGTGCGAGACTCCCCTACCGTGGGCCGCCTCGCGAGCGGGCCGGCCTCGTGTGGGCCGTGCCTACAGGCCGTTGCGAGAGCGCGCGCTATGTCTTGCGGGCCACGCGTGTGGGCCGCGCATGTGGGCCACGCGAGAGATTTCGTTTTCTTTTTCTAAGGAATTAGAAATAGTTTTCTAATTTAATTTTTGAGCTGATCTTTGGTAAATCATACAAAATCATGTAGCTTTCCAAAAATTATGAAACAAATTTGTTAGGTTCCTAAAATTATACTCTATCTGTTAGTGTATTTAGTTTATATATGTACGTGTTGATACCAGGAGCTATTAAATCATTTGAAAATGTTTAATATTGTTAGGATAATTATTGTAGGAATTTTTGTGGTAAAATTGGTGATAGCTTTAGTCCTAAAATTTTTATAGTAGTTTCATTGTATTATTATGTGCTCACGGTAATTTTTGTAGTATTAGAATAGACTAAACATTAGGGTAGTTAAATGCTCTTTGTTTCAATATACATTAAATCATTAGTACAAATAAAGATATATCCTTAATTTGTAAAGCTAGGTGTTTGTTAGTTGAACCCAACACTTTGCTTCGTAAAGATGATAGTTAGCTTAGTACCTTGGTCATTAGAGCTAGCTTAGTAGCTTAGTATGCGTATTCTTAGTCTAAGAGTTGTTGTTGTCTAAATGCTAAGTGTTGCATCATCATCGTATGCATGTAGAGAACTAGTTGGCGGAGATCGTGATCACCGGCGATCATGAGTTTGAGGAGATCGTCGAGGAGTACGAGGAGGAGATTCTCGTGCAGGATGTCTTTGAGCCACCACTGACTGACTCAGCTGACACCGCGTCTGTCCAAGGCAAGTCCCGGTGCATAACCCTTATTTTTGATAATCACTGAATATATATATATATATGTATGTGCATTTACGTTACAGGAATTTTATGAAAACCACATGCATAGATATACCTATCCTAAGAGTCTTACTAGTGCAGGTTCGAGTAGCTGCTATGCTTAGATTTTTGGTAGCGTGAGTAACATGCCGTTACTAACAATAGGTGATTATTATTATTACTCTCATAATAAAATGATGAAAAGAAAATAGATACAGGGCAGGAATATGGTATGGATATTGGTGGATGTAACAGGTTATGTCCCACGGCCAACGGGGCTTAGCTTGGTTACACTATTTTTTCTGTTCGTATCGATTAAGGACCGTCCGTTGCTGTGGATGGTAGTTAGATCACAGACTTATTATCCTGAGCACATATTTTCTTATGGGAGCGGGAAGACTCATTACGCTCTTGTCGTGGGTTTCGGCTGTTTTCGGACCGACTGATTAGAGACGGGAAAAGGTGGAGGTCTAAGCACTATATTGAGACCGGGTCTCAAGTGTGGGGGCTTGGAGTCCAAGTTTGGATGGGGACCTGGACCTCATGATAGGACTGGAATGGGTTAGTCTTGTTTGTGCCTAGGGTACAAACAGGGCGTGTGTTTCGGGGTACCCAGCTGGGATACATTGGTTCATGAATCGCCGTTTTCATGAGACGGTACGACTTGACTATGGTCTAGCACCGTAGTAAGAACTGGAAGATGAAAGATGGTGAAATGGTTCTGATAGCTCAACCTTTGCGTGATAGCAGAACATGTGCTTACCTAAAATGGTTAGCTAATGAAGTAAGCATGACTGTAAGGATAAACTATTAGTAATGCTTTTCGTAAACAAAAAGAAAACAGCAAACCTATATTACCTATCATATCCTTGAGAGTCGGGAAACTATTCCCACTAGTTGGGTAAGTCTTGCGAGTACATTGTCTACTCAGGGTTTATTTTACCCCTGTTATAGGTGCAGCTTGAGGAGTAGCTCTTGTGTAGATGATTCTTTTGGTGGGCACAGACGGATCCTTGTATGGTTTTCGCTAGATGTTTATTTTCATTCCGCTATTTAATGATCGCACTCTGAACTCTGGTGTTGCAATAAATAATTTTCAAGAACTCTTATTGTTTAAAATGGACTAAGTATTGTAAGCTCGTACTTATTATTGGATTCTGGATGTAAAACGTGGATTGTTTCGAGTTCTTCCTTGGGGTGTGCTCGACAGAACTGTCCGATGTAGCTCACTTTCGAGGTGCTTAGTGTCTAGTGGAAGACGAGCGCCTCCGAAAGCGTGTTACTTCGGACGGTTCTGCCACAACGCTCCTGTTACGCTATTCTGTGGTTCCGTAGCTGAGATGTGATGGCTCCTTGGCAAGTACGGGATGGGTCGTAGCTGCGTCTAGACCTGTCCTGGATGTTTTCTAGGTCATTTTTAATAAAGAGTTTCATATCGTTTATAAGGAAAATGGACCCTAGGCCCATTTATTTTGGATTTTAGTGTTTGATGACCAACACAACCAAATTGGACTAATGAATTTGCAAGTAATTGTTTTGTAGTTCAATAGGATGCAAACGTGACTTGGACGAAGGCGACATGATGATCCGATGATCAACACCTTAAGCAAGACCCTAGAAGCACAAGAGAGGATCCAAGATATCAAGCAAAGTTCAAGCACGAAGATAAGAACCAAGCCGGACGCAACATCACGAAGAAACGAGCTCCACAAAGGTGACCGGACGTGGCCCTATGAGGACCGAACACGTCCGATCAGTTGCTCAGCAACAACAGGCGTCAGCAGCAGTGACCGGACGCTGAGCGAGGCAGTGACCGGACTCACGGAGTTCACTGTTCATCGTCGTGGCAACAACTCAGTGAGGACCAGACGCACAAAGTGTAGCGTCCAATTATGTCCAAAGGTTCCAGAGCGGCACAAATGCGACCGGACGCGTCCGGTCGACGATGACCGAACTCGGCAGTGCGTCCGATCTTTACGCGCGCGCTCAACGGTCGGGACGACCGAACGCGTCCGGTCAAGACGACAGCAGCGTCCGGTCAGTAGTAGAAAGCTGGGTTTCGCCTCCAACGGCTACTTTCTCTATGTGGCTTATAAATGGACCCCCAGCCGGCCATTTGAATGTGGAGAGCTGAGAAAACATACCAAGGGTGTTGATACACTATTTTAGTGATCTCTACTTGTATAGTGCTTAGTGATTCATTAGGTGATTAGCGTAGGCGCTTTGTGAAGTGCTTAGGTTGATTAGACCATCGCTTATGCGCTTGATCTAGGTTTAGGTCTAGTGTTTAATGAGGTTTGCACACCTCTTACCACTCGGTGCTTGCGCTCACCATTGTTGTACATCGGAGGGGCTTGTAGTCTTGCGAGATCACACCAACCGTGTTTATAGTGTGGCCGCCACCATGTACCAAAGGGAACAAGGCCCACGGAGGTTCGGCCGAAAACTTGATAGTGAAGACGGCGAGAAGCTGTCCGGGAGAGACTTGCCGGAAGGCACACTGGAGACCCACTTGCGCGTGGGGAAGGCCCGGGGCTATCCACGGAGTTACCCGACCGAGAGCTTCGTCCTTGCGAGGGATTCCTTGCGATGGGCTCCAACGAGAAATAGGGAGAAGCTTGCGCGCTTCTCGATTCCTTATTAAAAATACCGGAGTCGTCGACGGGAGTTTGCATATCTCTACCTTACTCTTTAGCTTTCGCATTTATATTGCAATTTTGGTTTGTGCTTTACTTTCCTAGCTTAGTGATAGACTAGTTGATAGGTTTGGAACCTACGTTGCATAACTCCTTTTTACGGTAGAGATAACAACACACTAGCTAAACCGTAGTTACATATCTATATAGTTTATCTTTTGCATAGGTTTTTGCTAAGGATAGAAAAAGTGGTCATAGTTTAGAGTTAGAGTTTTAAGTTGCCTAATTCCCCTCCCCCTTCTTAGACGTCACGGTCCCTTACATCGTTGACTTTAAAAATACCATATTAGATAAAATGCAATGAAACATGAATATAACAACTATCCTCGATGTATTCTAGTGTTTCAAAGACATTTCATTTCATGACTCATCAAGAGTTGAAAACCGAGCCAATAAAATTTCATCCTATGAAACTCTGTCTTTTTAAAACATTGCTACATCATCAATTAAGTGCGGATGAAATCCGAATGAAACTCACATTGAAACTAGCCTAAATGCCATAAAATTCTTGTTTCCAGCCTGACTCCAGCATCTCTCACAATGTCATTGATCTTCACGATTAGATTAAGGGCTTGTTCATTTAGCCTTGATTCCAGGGGGAATTAATCCAGGTGATCAAATATTATATAAATTATCACTACATTCCTGGTTGGAATAGTTCCAGACCTCCATTCCGTATGAACGGAACAGGTCCTAACTCAGTAGATGAAGCATGCTCCGTTCCTTCCGTAATTCACAGAAAACTAGAATGATAAGTGATCGATGACCTGTGATTGTGGTGCTTGGGATGTAAATAACTGACCTACGTCGACCGTTCTGCAACCATTGTGAATTGCTCCCAAGAGGATCTTTGCCACAAGCCAAGAGAAGACGAGGTCCCAGATCCAGGTGGAGTAGCTGCATTGAAGAGCGGGTTCTACAGAGGGGATAGACTGCGAGTAATGAGACTGCAACATATACGATTCCAGAAGCCAGGAGAGAATTTACGCTTGTGGTGCCCAAACGCGTCAAATCAGTTTGTCCAATGTCTCCCACAATCTGAGCCA
The DNA here is from genome assembly GCA_904845875.1 of Miscanthus lutarioriparius. Classification (NCBI taxonomy): domain Eukaryota; kingdom Viridiplantae; phylum Streptophyta; class Magnoliopsida; order Poales; family Poaceae; genus Miscanthus; species Miscanthus lutarioriparius. The sequence continues at coordinate 744,000 of CAJGYO010000006.1, read as the reverse complement.
AATATGCCACAGATAAACAGTCCAAACCTATCTCTGCCAATTCTATCAGGGAGTAAGAATTGTTCAGAGTAACTGATCTTGGGAGATGGCTCAACCACACAAGCAAATTATATAACCTCACCAAGGCAGCAAGGCTCAAAGGCAACATGCGCATCCTCTCAAAAGAGATTAAAGAACATTCAAAAACGAGTTACCAAGCATATCATACATACATCTCAGCAAGTAGTTTTCAGGATCACAGGAGTGAAATTTAACATCCAAACAAAACAATGCCCCCCTAATTATTGTCAACAGTTTAATTAAGGCTAGCTAATGCGAGGTTCAAATTTCTGACAAACTGATAGCACGATCAGCAAAAGATTAAGGCAAACAGCTAATAACGCTTGTCCAAACGTCTCACTCACACTGGTAAACTTTGGCATCAATTCCCAAATGATAAGAAAATATCTTGTTCATTGAAATCTGGCTTCTTGCAGTTTTAGTCAGAATAAAGCTACAAATTAAGATGCTCACGCAATTGATATTCTGCAGATATTGTCAGTGCACAAGGGAAGCAGCATCTTCCAAAGAAGAGCCACTAAGGTATACTCCATATAACTGCTTTCTGTTACCCATCTACATCATGCCTGGCCAAACTCCGTCAAACCTGGAGGACTACACGTCCACTCATACAATATGTGATATATATCTTTTTTTTAACGAGAATTAACTCTGCTTTTAAGAAAGCAATATGTGATATATATCTATCCACCAAGTCTCATGTTTTCTGCTTCTGCCTCTGTGCAGGAAATCCCACGTCTGTCTAGGCGATCAACCCACGTGAAAAGCATCGAATTATTCACTCTGAAAGAGAAAAAAGATAAAAGAGAATCATATTCAATTGAACGAGAATAACTTTTCATAAAGAAATACAGTGCGCCAATAGTACTTGCAGCATCTTCATGATGGATATGCTGTTCATATTTTTTAAGAAAAAAACATGCTAGAAAGCTGTGAACTATATGGTTTTAAATCTACATACATGCCTAAAAACACAAAGGCTTGTAAGCTGATTTACAGGGAAAGATGTGTTGTGGTCCTCAAATGCTTTCCCTAGTAACACAAATCCAAGTCCCACAGCGTTATAAGGATCAAATATTTGACACTAGAAAACAAATAAAAACCCTACACCATGTTTTCCTTATTATTCACATTTGACCACAAAAAAAGTTATAATCTTTGACCAATAGCATAACTTGCGCTTCTCTTAAAAGAGAAGAGAAGAAACCTTATTGGGAACTAACCTTACAATCAAACAAAGTAAAATCCTAGCCATCAAAATCAGCTGAACTACTACTAGTAGTAAAGAGATGACGGTTAAGTCATGTGACGCCTAACAAATTTGAATGAAGAAAGAGAACAAGGCAATTCTTCAAAAGAGGAGAATCGGATGCTTGATTATCTAAAAAAATCTTTTTGGAGTATATATCCATTGGGCCTATAAAAGAAGGCACGAAAACATCACAGCTGCAAACTACCAACCTAGCAATTCCCACTTTCTTACATTTTCTCAATACCTTAAGCAAGCAACAATGTCTCAAGCCCAGCCCCTTCGTTTCCAGGCCCAGAGGAAACACGTCAAATTTCAGGATAGCCAAGCCAATGCTATGAAGGAACCAGGAACCAGTGGGTATGGCTATGGGATGAAAGATGACAAGAATAAGGATGTGGATACAACAGCTTCGGACTTCATCAAGCTTAAGCACAGGGCTTGGGCACTCCAGAAGAGCACAACCATGTACCAACCTTCTACTTAAAGGTGTCGCTAGTTCAAGAAGTCGATACTATATACTTATGCTTGTATCTATATAGTCTATAGGTCCTAGATCAAATAATAGATGCTGCTTGCAGCCTTGGATATTTGCGGAGCGAAGTTACCATGGCATTGTTGATAGAATACAAATAAGAAAGTAATGTAATTATGTGGAGATGTGTAATTATGATACTGAGGCTTTTGTGATACTGCTAGTTGATTTGCTTCTATTTGGAAATTGGAATAGTAAAGCATCGAGCATACATATTCTTCTAATTATTAGCCAACTCCATGATCAGATAAGAAAAAAACTGCACTCATCAAACAGATTTGACAAGAAAGTTGTAGTAGCTACAAGTTGAAGGGTCTTGACATGCTCATATGAGTACCCCAATAAATCAAGATATCATTGAAGCATACAGCATCTCCCAAGGTTCTGGACATGCGGAGCTGTAACTCCACAGTCCACAGGACGTTTATTTTGTAAAATTGTCATGTTAAAATGCATCAGACATTACACCAGATCAAATGATTGTGGCATGTAGTAATATTAAGCAATACTGCTGGTGGTTGCAATCATATAGTCTTATTTGTCAAAGCATTTGCTTTTCAGAGCTCCTGAAATTGATAATCGCCAGTATAGTAAACATGGTGTTCAAACTCTGAGCAAGTGCTTTGATTCATTTTAGTCATTTTGAAGGAAAATCCATCTGCATAGCTGCAACGATACTAGCAAGTAGCAACAATGACCAGTACGAAAAACAACAGTTTCCAGGACGTGCCAGTGGGCACCTTCCTCTTAAGCTAAGTTACAGGGGAATATGCCAGCAGGTCATGGGCTGGGAGTAGCATATACTAAAATCCGACTTAGTTGAACCATACGTCATTAGAAGATGAAGTATTTGATAAAAGTATCCAATACCAAGGCAACTTAAAAACAAAAAGCTAGCTAGCATGCAAAGCTAAGGGTTCACCATAATCTCACCAATCATTGCTTGCTTGAACCCAATCAAGAGGCAGAGGCACTCTCAACTTTTATTGATTCAAACAGTTTGGTGACATGGGGGTGCTTGCGGATGTGGTTAGGGCATTTGTACAGTAAATCTTGAGCTTCAGAATATCTTCCCTCCGCAAAGAACAACTTGAGAACATGCAGGTAGGCAGCAGGTGCTGGAGAAGTATTCACTGTCAAGGCCTTGAAAAAGTTCCTTGCATCTTCAACCGTCCCATGCTTGGCAATGTAAGGAGGGAATGGGTCCGCGAAAGGTGGGAACTTGCAGGTTTTCATTGTCTTCAGAAGGGCCAGTGCCTCGTCAAGTTTGTTTACCCTCAGCAAGTCATCAATTAGACGCCGGCAAGTGCCTTGCCAAGGCCTCAACTCAGCCTTATCCACCATCTCAACAAACAAAGAGTAAGCCTCTTCAACCTTTTAATGGCTACACAGACCTTTCAATATCACATCCAGCAAATTGGCATCCGCGTCCAAGCCCTTCTCGATCATCTCAGTGAAGTACTGCACAGCTCTGTCCACATCCCCAGCTGAACAGTACCCTTGGATCAACAAGGTCCAAGTCTTCAAATCTGGGACACATCAAGCACCTTGCGAGCATCCTCCAGCTTTGTGAAGGGCAATGATCGGTTTCGCAATAGATGCAAATAAGTTGGGCATATAGAGCAATATTGCAAGACTAACAAGAACAGGCAACCTAATGTATCCTCAATTAGATTTGATTCTTGTTACATGCTTGTTAAGGATGTCAATGGTGTGAAGACTAAGTTTATTGGTACACCAATTGTGGGCCCAAAGAAAAAGACCATTTGTGTATCAAAGACCTTGGTAACTAACTTTTAAGGACCCAAGCAAGTTTGGGTACCTAAAAAGAATTGATCTTCTTTTGTAGGTCAATTATAAAGCCGAAGGAAGGCATTTGGTGCTTGATAGTGGGTGCACACAACACATGACTAGTGATCCAAGAATGTTCAATTCAATCGATGAAAATAAGAGCAATGGGATTGATAGTATCACATTTAGTGACAATGGTAAAGGCAAGGTCAAAGGTCTTGATAAGATTACAATATCCAATGACTTGAGCATTTTCAATGTGCTACTAGTAGAGAGCTTGAACTTCAACCTATTATTGATAGCTCAATTGTGTGATTTTAGTTTTAAATGCATATTTGGTGTGGATGATGTAGAGATCATAAGTGTAGATGGCTCTAACTTAATATTCAAAGGATTTAGATATGAGAATCTATACTTGGTTGATTTCAATGCTAGAGAAGCTCAATTGTCAACTTGTTTGCTCACTAAGTTTAGCATGGATTGGTTATGGCATAGAAGACTTGGTCATGTTGGAATAAAATAATTGAACAAGTTGATCAAGCATGACTTAGTTAGAGGCTTAAAAGATGCCACATTTGAGAAGGATAAGCTATGTAATGCATGTCAAGCCAGAAAGCAAGTTGGTAACACACATCCTAAGAAGAGCATGATGAGCACATCTAAGGTATTTAAGTTGGTGCACATAGACTTGTTTGGACCAACCACATACACTAGCATTGATGGAAACAAATACGAATTTGTGATTGTGGATGATTTTACTAGATACACATGTGTGTTCTTTCTTGTTGACAAAAGTGATGTGTTTGCAACCTTCAAGACATTCATCAAGAGAATTCATAATGATTTGAAACAACCATCATGAATGTGAGAAGTGACAATGAAAGTGAGTTCAAGAACACAAGAGTGGATGATTTATGTGATGAGTTTAGAATTATGCATCAATTTTTGGCCAAGCATACTCCACAATCAAATGGCCTAGTTGAAAGAAAGAATAGAACTTTGATTGACATGGCAAGATCAATATTGGGTGAGTACAATGTGAATCATTCTTTTTGGGCCGAAGCAATCAACACGGCTTGCTATTATAGCAACCGACTCTATTGTCACCTCATGATGGAGAAGACACCTTATGAACTATTGAATGGAAGAAAGCCCAATATAGCATATTTTGGGGTTTTTTGTTGTAAATGCTACATATTGAAGAAAGGCACTAGATTGAGCAAGTTTAAAAAGAAACATGATGAATGTTTCTTACTTGGTTACTCCACTACTAGCAAGGCATATAGTGTTTGGAATTTCGCTAGTGGTACTCTTGAGCAGGTTTATGATGTGGAATTTGATGAAACAAATGGTTTCTAAGAGGAAGATGAGAATCTAGATGATGTGAGAGACACTCAATTAGTCAATGCAATAACGAACATGGACATTGGTGATATAAAACCTAGAGAGGTGATTGATGTTGAAGATGACAAGAATCAAGTGCTCTCTAACTCAAATGTACAAGCTAGTGGTTCTCAAGATCAAAGTCAAGCAAGTGCTTTTGTTGACAAAGTGCAAGATCAACAACAAGTGGCTAGTTCATCATCTCAACCAAATGATCGATCAAATGTAAGCAATCAAGTGCAAGTGCTCTAACCAACCAATGTCGCAAGAGATCATCCTTTAGACTCTATAATTGGTGATATTTCTAGAGATGTACAAACAAGATCTAAATTGGCATCATTTTGTGAACATTTCTCATTTGTGTTATCCATTGAACCTAAGAAGATAGATAAAGCTTTAAAGGATGTTGATTGGGTCAATGCTATGCATGAAGAGCTAAACAACTTCAAGAGAAATAAAGTATGAGAGTTAGTTGAGAGGCCTATAGATCATAATGTAATTGAAACCAAGTGGGTCTTTCGAAACAAGCAAGATCAAGATGGGATAGTAATAAGGAACAAAACAAGATTAGTGGCTCAAAGTTACACTCAAATTGAAGGTCTTGACTTTAGAGAAACATATACCCCAGTTGTAAGATTGGAAGCAATTAGGATCTTGTTAGCCTATGCTTGTGCCCACAATATCAAGTTGTACCAAATGGATGTGAAGAGTGCATTTCTCAATGGGTACATCAATGAGCTTGTGTATATTGAGAAATGCTTTGTATGGATTAAAACAAGCAACAAGAGCATGGTATGAGAGATTGAGGGATTTCCTACTCTCTAAGAGATTTAAGATGAGAAAGATTAACACCACTCTCTTCACCAAGAAGCTTGGAAATGACTTATTTATATTACAAATCTATATTGATGATATCATATTTGGGTCAACAAATCAATATTTTTATGAGGAGTTTGGCAAGATGATGGCAAATGAGTTTGAGATGTCCATGATTGGAGAGCTTAGTTACTTTCTTGGTCTTCAAATTAAGCAAATGAAGAATGAGACATTTATGAGTCAAGGCAAGTACATCAAAGACATGCTCAAGAAGTTTGGAATGGATGATGTTAAAGCTATTAGTACACCAATGGGGACAAATGGAAGCGTGGATAGTGATGCAAGTGATAATATGATGGATCAAAAATTGTATCGGTTTATGATTGGAAGTCTACTCTATGTGACCGCATCAAGGCCGGATGTTATGTTTAGTGTATGCATGTGCGCAAGATTTCAAGCCTCACCAAGAAAGAGAATATTGAGGTACTTGAAGCATACACAAAATATTGGTTTGTGGTATCCCAAAGGAGCAAAGTTTGAACTAGTTGGTTACTCCAACTCGGATTATGCGGGAAGCAAGGTTGAAAGGAAGAGCATCTCGGGCACATGTCAATTGTTGGAAAGATCACTTGTTTCATAGTCATCAAAGAAGCAAAATAGTGTTGCATTATCAACCGCCGAAGCCGAATACATATCCGCCGGTAGTTGTTGTGCACAAATACTTTGGATGAAGGCCACCTTGAGTGACTTTAGAATCAAGTTCGAGAAAGTGCCATTGCTATGTGACAATAAGAGTGCAATCAAGTTAACCAACAATCCGATTCAACATGCAAGAACAAAGCACATTGATGTCCGCCACCATTTCATAAGAGATCACCAACAAAAAGGGGACATTTGTATTGAGAGTGTAAACACCAAAGATCAACTTGCCGATATATTCATCAAGCCATTGGATGAGAAAAGATTTTGCAAGCTAAGGAATGAGTTGAACATATTGGATTTCTCAAATATGTGTTGATGCACCCCCACTTATATGACATGCCTCTCCTTCGAGCAATCCAAGGCAAAAGTTGATTGGCATGGCATACATCCTTGCTAAGGACTTGTTTAGTGCATCTAGACATCTTTCACATTTAAGAGGCTCATTTATGAAAATTAAATAATTTTGATGATTGTATAGTACCACTATTGCTTCTATGCTTAAATTGGTCTAGTGGTAGCATATGACATGTTTGTGGCCTTGTAAACCTAATGTTTGATCTAGAAAATGAGCTCTAAGTGTTTGACTCAACATGGTACAAGATAACCCTTATTTGGAGGTGTGAGGAAGCTTGTCCTTGGATCAAACCGAGTTAAATGTCTTTGGCAAGTATTCTAGATTGAACTATATTTAGGAAAATGATCCTCACCCCATTGATTGACATTGATAATCTCAACCTATCTATATTTTGAACCTTTATGGTCATTGATGACAAAGGGGGAGAAATAGTGTACAAAGATAGTGAAAAGAGAAATTGAGAAATTGACATAGGAGGAGAGATATGATAAAGGAAGGGGATCAATCAAAATTACACACAACTAGGGGGAGCAAGCTCATAAACTTGGTGGATGCATTTGAATGTGCATTTCATATGTTTGCTTGCATGGCACAAGTTTTAAATTTCAATATACATTCTTGTTTGGTGTATGCTAGTTGTAGGTTTGAATGATGAAATGAGGAACTATCATGCATAGATTAAATAACTAGACTAATGCTCACATTATGGAAACTAGACCCTTACTTTTAATATTGATCTCATAGGGTATTCTAGTTTTTGCGTATGTCTAGTTACTAATGGTGCTAAGGATGGTATATTGGTGCACTCCGATTGGTATCACGCTTCAAAGGTCCATCTCTTATATCTTAGCATCATTTGGTACACATTGACTCCTATATTTTCTATCTAAGCATATGTGCAAGCTACAATCTAAACTCTTAGCACATATGTAGGGGGAGCAATCCCTACCATATGGGATTCATGAAACTTTTCTATATCCTTTTACACATGGTAAATATGCTTGGGCAAGCAACATGGATTCAATTGAATTTCAATTTATATCTTTGTGAAAGGGTTGTCATCAATTACCAAAAATGGGTGATTGAAAGCTCTAGTTTGGTTTTGGTGAATTGATGAAACCCTGAGTGCTAATCTAGTTTATCAAAGTGATTATGAGATAGGTAGCACTACTCTAAGTGATGAAGCAAATGAAGATTATGACATGATAATGGCGATGGCATGGTGATGATCAAATGCTTGGACTTGAAAAAGAAGAAAGAAAAACAAAAAGCTCAAGGCAAAGGTGAAATTGATAGGAGCATTTTGGTTTAGTGATCGAGACACTTAGAGAGTGTGATCACATTTAGGATTGATAGCCGTACTATTAAGAGGGGTGAAATTAGTATCGAAATACAGTTATCAAAGTGCCACTAGATGCTCTAACTCATTGCATATGCATTTATGATCTAGTGGAGTGCTAACACCATTGAAAACATTTGTGAAAATATACTAACACATGTGCACAAGGTGATACACTTGGTGGTTGGCACATTTGATCAAGGGTGGTGAAGTTCAGGGTCAAAAGGAGAAATTTCATATTGACCAGACTCTGTCTTGGGCAGTGACCGAACTCTGACCCCGCGTCCAGTCAGTGGCGCGCAGTGAAGGTAGCCCTTGGTTCCTTGACCGGACGTTGAAGAGAAAGAGGGACCGGACACGCAGGGGGTGCATCCGGTCACCTAGTGACGTACGCTGATGCAAGCAACAGAGAGAGCGACTGTGCGTCTGGTCCTACACTGTAGTGCGTCCGGTCGCAACTTAGCCTTTAAGATCGGGTGCTCAGCATTTGAAGCTGATGACACGTGGCGATTATCAGAGGACCGGACACTGGGGTCCTGTGTCCGGTCAATCCAACCGGTGCGTTCGATCGCCCTGATTTTTTAGGGAACTGAGAGCCAACGGCTCTATTCATGGGGGCTCTCTATTTAAACCCCATTGCTGGCTCTAGCTCACTTTCTTAGCCATTTGCATTGACATAGCAACCTTGTGAGCTTAGTCAAAGCCCTCTCACTCATTTCCATCATTGATTCATCATCTTTGTGGGCTTGGGAGAGAATCCAAGTGCATTGCTTGAGTGATTGCATCTAGAGGCACTTGGTGTTCGTGTTTCGCTGCGGGATTCACTTGTTACTCTTGGTGGTTGCCGCCACCTAGACGGTTTAGAGCAGCAAGGATCGTCGAGCGGAGGTTGGTGATTGTCTTCGGCTCCGATCGCGGTGATTTGAGGGGTCTTGTGCCTTCCCCGGTGGAGCGCCTAAAGGTAACTATAGTGGATTGCTCGTGTCATTGAGATACCTCACTTGTGGGTAGGTTCTTTTGGTGTCCAATTGTGTGGATGAGGTTCGTGTAACACCTCTTAGCCACCGAACCACCAAGTGTTGGTCGACACAACGGGGATTAGCGTGCCGACAAGCACATGAACCTCGGGAGAAAAATTAGTTGTCTTTTGCCCTTTGGTGTTATCTCGATGATTGAATTGGTATTCATCTTGTGATTGGTTCACTCCTTTATGTGGTAGTATAATCACCATACTCACTCATTTACATTCTCGCAAACTAGTTGTAATAAGCTCTTTAGTGTAGCTAGAATTGAGAGCTTACTTTGTAGTTTAAGTTCATCTAGTGGAGCTCTTTAGTGTTGCAAGTGTGAGCGCTCTTAGTGAGTAGTGACTTAGCAAATTATGTGTCTAATGATCATAGTAACTAGAATTGTTTGATAGGTGGCTTGCTACCCTTGTAGAGCTAGAGCAAGTTTACATTTCGCTATTTGTCATACTAATCAAATTGCTCTAGTTGGTTTATAGATTTTAAATAGGCTATTCACCCACCTCTAGCCATATTAGGACCTTACAGTATGTTGCAAGTGTGTTTATTTAGATGTTGCATAAGTTTCACACATATATTGCAAGTGTTTTATCTAGATGTTGCGTATGTTTTACAATGGTTTTGAGGTGTTTTTGTAAGTGTTTCAGATGCATGTTTCAAGTGTTTTATCTATGTTTAGATGTATGTTGCAAGTGTTGCATCTGGATGTTTTAAAAGTAGATCGACTGTTGCATCTCGCTCCCTCCTCGTCATCAGCTGTCTCACCTCAATGTCTCCACCTTCTCTCGGCGCTGGCTGGGTATCCGAACCAGAGACGTAGGCGGGCACCGCCCCCTTCTGTTCTTCTTGATGCTGGCGGTGCGGCGTGGGATGGCGGCGCGGCAGGGACAGGCCGCCACGAGTGGTGCGGGCGGGCGCTTGTAACACCCTCGGTGTTACGCCCTAAACAAATTACTAAGCCATGTCATGAGCATTATGTTTATGTGATAATGCATGTGACAGAGTGTGTAAATCAATTTCTTGTAACCTAAAATGACAAATAAAAATGTTAAATGAAAGTCTATTCAATAGCTCATATATATCAAGTAGGGTTTAAAACTAATTTTTATTGAACAAAAACACTATAGAACATATGTGTAGCGCTTAAATAAAGTTTGGAATATGAACTTTATAGATGGCAATAAAATACTTGTTGAAAAATAACATTGCTAGCCAACATTTCTAATAGCCTAGAAATGTAATTTGGAATCAAATTCAGCTCATAGACTTAGAAGATTTTTAAGTGTATAGATAGCTAGACAATGCCATGTTTGGTAATTTATTTTGCGAAATCAGGTTAAGAAAAGATGTTATGTTTTAGCTTGGGTTTGTAGCCTCATATGCCATCTTGGGTATGGTAAAGATGGTTTAGGTCCAGAAGCAACTTTTTAGTTGTTATAGGTGCTTTAAATTTCGTGCACCGCATGTTCTCGGGCTAGTTCACCGGGTGAGCGCGGTCACCATGCCTCGGGGGCACGACGTCGCCATGCCTGCTCGCTCTACGCGCGCACACGCACGACTGCGTGTGTCCGGCTGCTCTGACCTCGCTGTGGCTTGCCACCACTGGCCTCTGGCGCGCGGAGCCACTACTGCTGCTTGCGTAGCCAAGCGGTGCTATCGTCGGCCCTGTCGCGTTGTCGCCCTGCTGACCCGCCTAGTGCCGCGACGCAGCCACTGCCGTAGGTCTTCGCATCACCGTCGCATCCGCGCCTGTCCTCTGCACCTCTGCGCCGCTGCCGGCCTAGTTCAAGGCCACCATTGCCGCGTGCATGTGGCCGAGCTCGCCGTCACCTTGTCATTTATGGCTCTGTGGCCACGTGGGCCATACCGATCGGGGATGCACACACTTGTCCGAAGCGTCTGCGCGCGTGCCTCCACGATCAAGCCGACCACGTCCCGCTTAGGCGAGACTGAGACAAGCCCACTTGCCACCCCGTCTCTCTCTCTGCTGTCGCCGTCAAGCTGCGCCATCAATTGGCCACCGAGTGATCACCTCCATTCAATTCAGTGCATCCACGTCTTCATCATCAGGTGCTCTCGCTGCCTGACCCCACCTAACCATGAAGAAGGCACTGCCAAGCTCTAATTTTGGAGTTTCCTCGCCGCCGTGCCGATAAGGCCGCGTCCAGCCGTGGATGTGGGCAACCCTCCTACCATCCCTCCTGAGCCAATTCACCTACACCACTAGCTTCACCTTGCCTCCCTCTCCACCTTGCGCACGCCAGTGGAACCGCTACTGCCTCCCCGTCACCACTGACGTGATCGCACCACCATGGTGCGCCGTTGCACGGCTCGGACTCATGTGGCCACGCCTCCTCCGCCATCCTCCATCCCAATCGTCAGCTCGGCTAGGTCCACGGTAGTCTACTGATGCTCCCTCGCTAGCCAGTTAGGTTCTTAGGTGCTCTAGATCACCGGGCAGCTGCGCCACCGACGTGGATGGCCGCGCGTCGCTACAGCTCGCTCCAGCGTGTCCCGCCGCCCCACGTTGTAGCTTGGTGTAGGCGGTTGGACCGTAGTTGAAGGTCGGCCCGACCGACGGTCCAGCACGAGCCTCTGGTGGCCGGCACGGTCGCGCTGTGTCATCGCCCGTCGCGCCGCCGTGCACTGAGCCGCCGGGGGGTGCGCGCGGGTAAATTAGGGAAAGGCCACGGGGTTAGGTGAGAAGGTTTGAGAGAGGAGAAAATAGTGCTATTACTTAATTGTAAATTGGGAGGAGTTCAAGGTCTCTTTTGCAAAGTCGTCAACGCGCGCGGGACTCCCCTGTCGTGGGCCGCCTCGCGAGCGGGCCGGCCTCGTGTGGGCCAGGCCTGCAGGCCGCACGTGTGGGCCACGCATGTGGGTCGCGCGGGAGATTTCGTTTTTCTTTTCCTAAGGAATTAGAAATAGTTTTCTAATTTAATTTTTGAGCTGATCTTTGGTAAATCATATAAAATCATGTAGCTTTCCAAAAATTATGAAACAAATTTTGTTAGGTTTCTAAAATTATGCTATATCTGTTAGTGTATTTAGTTCATATATGTACATGTTAATATCATGAGCTATTAAATTATTTAAAAATATTAATATTATTAGGATAATTATTGTAGGAATTTTTGTGGTAAAATTGGTGATAACTTTAGTCCTAAAATTTTTATAATAGCTTCATTGTATTATTATGTGCTCACGGTAATTTTTATAGCCTTAGAATAGACTATACATTCGGGTAGTTAAATGCTCTTTGTTTCAATATACATTAAATCATTAGTAGAAATAAAGATATATCCTTAATTTGTAAAGCTAAGTGTTTATTAGTTGAACCCAACACTTTGCTTCGTAAAGATGATAGTTAGCTTAGTACCTTGGTCATTAGAGCTAGCTTAGTATGCGTATTCTTAGTCTAAGAGTTGTTGTTGCTTAAATGCTAAGTGTTGCATCATCATCACATGCATGTAGAGAACGAGTTGACAGAGATCGTGACCACCGGTGATCACGAGTTCGAGGAGTACGAGGAGGAGATTCTTGTATAGGAGGAGGTCCCGGAGCCACCACTAACTGACTCAGCTGACACCGCGCCTGCCCAAGCCTAGCCCCGGTGCATAACCCTTATTTTTGATAATCACTGAATATATATATGTATGTGCATTTACGTTACAGAAATTTTATGGAAACCACATGCATAGATATACCTGTCTAAAAGTCTTACTAGTGCAGGTTCGAGTAATCTGCCGTTACTCACAATAGGTGATTATTATTATTACTCTCATAATAAAATGATGAAAATAAAATAGAGACAGGGCAGGGATATGGTATGGATATTGGTGGGTGTAACAGGTTGTGTCCCACGGTCAACAGGACTTAGCTTGGTTACACTATTTTTCCTGTTCGTGTCGATTAAGGACCGTCCATTGCTGTGGATGGTAGTCAGGTAACAGACTTATTATCCTGAGCGCATACTTGCTTATGGGAGCAAAAAGACTCATTACGCTCTTGTCGTGGGTTTCGGCTCTTTCCGGACCGACTGATTGGAGGCGAGGAAAGGTGAAGGTCTAAGCACCATATTGAGACCGGGTCTCAAGTGTGGGAGTTTGGAGTCCAAGTTTGGACGGGGACCTGGACCTCGTGACAGGAGTGGAATGGGTTGGTCTTGTTTGTCCCTGGAGTACAAACGGGACGTGTGTTTCGGGGTACCCAGCTAGGATACATTGGTTCATGAATCGTCGTTTCCGTGAGACGGTACGACTTGGCTATGATCTAGCACCATAGTAAGAACTGAAAGATGAAAGATGATGAAATGGTTCTGATTGCTCAACCTTTGCATGAAAATAGAGCATGTGCTTACCTAGAATGGTTAGCTAATGAAGCAATCATGACTGCTAATAAAATCTGACTGTAAGGATGAACTATTAGTAATGTTTTCCGCAAACAAAAAGAAAACAGCAAATTTATATTGCCTATCATATCTTTGAGAGTCGGGAAACTATTCCCACTAGTCGGGTAAGTCTTACGAGTACATTGTCTACTCAGGGTTTATTTTACCCCTGTTGTAGGTGCAGCTTGAGGAGTAGTTCTTGTGTGGAGAATTCTTCTGGTGGGAACAGACAGATCCTTGTATCGTTTCCGCTAGATGTTTATTTTCATTCCGATGTTTAATGATCGCACTCTGAACTCTGGTATTGTAATAAATAATTTTCAAGAACTTTTATTGTATAAAATGGACTAAGTATTGTAAGCTCGTACTCGTTATTGGATTCTGAATGTAAAACATGGATTGTTTCGAGTTCTTCCTTGGGGTGTGCTCGACGAAACTGTCCGATGTAGCTCACTTTCGAGGTGCTTAGTGTCTAGTGGAAGACGAGCGCCTCCGAAAGCATGTTATTACAGGTGGTTCTGCCACAGCGCTCCTGTTACGCTATTCCGTGGTTCCGTAGCTGAGATGTGATGGCTCCTTGGCAAGTACGGGATGGGTCGTAGCTACGTCCGGACGTGTCGTGGATGTTTTCTAGGTCATTTTTAATAAAGAGTTTTGTATCGTTGACTTTAAAAATACCATATTAGATAAAATACAATGAAACATGAATAAAACAACTTTCCTCGATGTATTCTAGTGTTTCAAAGGCATTTAATTTCATGGCTCATCAAGAGTTGAAAACCGAGCCAGTAAAATTTCATCCTATAAAACTGTCTTTTTAAAACATTGCTACATTATCAATTAAATGCGGATGAAATCCGATTGAAACTCTCGTTGAAACTAGACTAAGTGCCATAAAATTCTTGTTTCCAGCCTGACTCCAGCATCTCTCACAATGTCATTGATCTTCACGATTAGATTAAGGGCTTGTTCATTTAGCCTTGATTCCAGGGGGAATTAATCCAGGTGATCAAATATTATATAAATTATCACTACATTCCTGGTTGGAATAGTTCCAGACCTCCATTCCGTATGAACGGAACAGGTCCTAACTCAGTAGTTCCGTTCCTTCCGTAATTCACAGAAAACTAGAATGATAAGTGGTCGATGACCTTTGATTGTGGTGCTTGGGATGTAAATAACTGACCTACGTCCACCGTTCTGCAACCATTGTGAATTGCTCCCAAGAGGATCTTTGCCACAAGCCGAGAGCTCCCAAGAGGCTCTTTGCCACAAGCCGAGAGCTCCCAAGAGGCGAGAAGACGAGGTCCCAGATCCAGGTGGAGTAGCTGCATTGAAGAGCGGGTTCTACAGAGGGGATAGACTGCAACATATACGATTCCAGAAGCCAGGAGAGAATTTACGCTTGTGGTGCCCAAACGCGTCAAATCAGTTTGTCCAATGTCTCCCACAATCTGAGCCAAATATGCCACAGATAAACAGTCCAAACCTATCTCTGCCAATTCTATCAGGGAGTAAGAATTGTTCAGAGTAACTGATCTTGGGAGATGGCTCAACCACACAAGCAAATTATATAACCTCACCAAGGCAGCAAGGCTCAAAGGCAACATGCGCATCCTCTCAAAAGAGATTAAAGAACATTCAAAAACGAGTTACCAAGCATATCATACATACATCTCAGTAAGTAGTTTTCAGGATCACAGGAGTGAAATTTAATATCCAAACAAAACAATGCCCCCCTAATTATTGTCAACAGTTTAATTAAGGCTAGCTAATGCGAGGTTCAAATTTCTGACAAACTGATAGCACGATCAGCAAAAGATTGTGGCAAACAGCTATTAATGCTTGTCCAAACGTCTAACTCACACTGGTAAACTTTGGCATCAATTCCCAAATGATAAGAAAATATCTTGTTCATTGAAATCTGGCTTCTTGCAGTTTTAGTCAGAATAAAGCTAGAAATTAAGATGCTCACGCAATTGATATTCTGCAGATATTGTCAGTGCACAAGGGAAGCAGCATCTTCCAAAGAAGAGCCACTAAGGTATACTCCATATAACTGCTTTCTGTTACCCATCTACATCATGCTTGGCCAAACTCCGTCAAACCTGAAGGACTAGACGTCCACTCATACAATATGTGATATATATCTTTTTTTTAACGAGAATTAACTCTGCTTTTAAGAAAGCAATATGTGATATATATCTATCCACCAAGTCTCATGTTTTCTGCTTCTGCCTCTGTGCAGGAAATCCCACGTCTGTCTAGGCGATCGACCCACGTGAAAAGCATCCAATTATTCACTCTGAAAGAGAAAAAAGATAAAAGAGAATCATATTCAATTGAACGAGAATAACTTTTCATAAAGAAATACAGTGCGCCAATAGTACTTGCAGCATCTTCATGATGGATATGCTGTTCATATTTTTTAAGAAAAAAACATGCTAGAAAGCTGTGAACTATATGGTTTTAAATCTACATACATGCCTAAAAACACAAAGGCTTGTAAGCTGATTTACAGGGAAAGATGTGTTGTGGTCCTCAAATGCTTTCCCTAGTAACACAAATCCAAGTCCCACAGCGTTATAAGGATCAAATATTTGACACTAGAAAACAAATAAAAACCCTACACCATGTTTTCCTTATTATTCACATTTGACCACAAAAAAAGTTATAATCTTTGACCAATAGCATAACTTGCGCTTCTCTTAAAAGAGAAGAGAAGAAACCTTATTGGGAACTAACCTTACAATCAAACAAAGTAAAATCCTAGCCATCAAAATCAGCTGAACTACTACTAGTAGTAAAGAGATGACGGTTAAGTCATGTGACGCCTAACAAATTTGAATGAAGAAAGAGAACAAGGCAATTCTTCAAAAGAGGAGAATCGGATGCTTGATTATCTAAAAAATCTTTTTGGGAGTATATATCCATTGGGCCTATAAAAGAAGGCACGAAAACATCACAGCTGCAAACTACCAACCTAGCAATTCCCACTTTCTTACATTTTCTCAATACCTTAAGCAAGTAACAATGTCTCAAGCCCAGCCCCTTCGTTTCCAGGCCCAGAGGAAACACGTCAAATTTCAGGATAGCCAAGCCAATGCTATGAAGGAACCAGGAACCAGTGGGTATGGCTATGGGATGAAAGATGACAAGAATAAGGATGTGGATACAACAGCTTCGGACTTCATCAAGCTTAAGCACAGGGCTTGGGCACTCCAGAAGAGCACAACCATGTACCAACCTTCTACTTAAAGGTGTCGCTAGTTCAAGAAGTCGATACTATATACTTATGCTTGTATCTATATAGTCTATAGGTCCTAGATCAAATAATAGATGCTGCTTGCAGCCTTGGATATTTGCGGAGCGAAGTTACCATGGCATTGTTGATAGAATACAAATATGAAAGTAATGTAATTATGTGGAGATGTGTAATTATGTGGCAATATTGTTTGCAACAACGATGTATGGACTACTTTTATATAGGAAAAAGTCCATTTTTGGCCCTCCAACTATGGCTACAGTTTGTTTCTAGCCCTCCAACTCCAGAACCAGACAACCACAGTCCCTTAACTCTCAAACAGTTTAAAATTGGCCCTCGCGTCCATTCCAACATGGTTTCGGCCCAGTCAACCCGCCGCGACCGCGGTTTCGGCCCAGTCCTCGTCCCTTCACGACTGCCGTGTGGTCAACGAGCGAGAGCAGAGAGAGAGAGCGCTAGCAGGGGGTCCGATTTGGACGCCATGCCGCAGCTTGCTGTCCACACCTTCCCGGCGAGGCCCCGACACGGCCTCATCTCCGGACGAACTTCGCCCACCCCGCACTTTCGCGCTGCTCTCTGCTGCGCAGAGATCCGATCTGGATGGCGCCGGCTGCGCTTCGCCGTCAGCCGGAGGTGCCGCCCATGGAGGGACCGCCTGGTGCCGCGCCGGGCTAGCCACGCTCGCATCTTGCGCCGCCTCGTTGCGTGTTGGGGTTGGACGAGCAGAAGAGGCCGCGCCCGGAGAGGCCGCCATGGCTGGCCGAGGCGCAACCCGGAGAGGCAGCCATGGCCTGTCGTGCCCCCACGTCGAGCCCCACACGCCAGTAGCGCTGACAGATGGTCAGCGGCCCCGAGCTCCGACGAGACGCCGTCGCTGCGTTGGCCGCCACCGTGAGCGCGCCCCGGCCTCCTTCCTCGCACGCTGCCGCGAGCGAGAGCAGAGAGGGAAGGACGAGCGCGGAGCCGAGCAGTTGGGCGGCCACGTAGAGCCCCAAGCCCCTCTGCCATCACTGGCATGCGCGCGGACGCATGCACAACGCCATGGACCCCAGCCTCCTCTCGCTTCACCGGTTCGCCGGTGCGCTGGATTTGTGATGGATGACGGCTTCCTCCCTGGCCCGCGAGGTGCCCGAGCTCTGCTGCCAGATCTAGCCAAAGACGCTGCCAAAGATAAGCGCTGGTGTTACGGCGCACTGGCCGGCGAAAGCACGGGCAAGGCGAGCGCGAAGCGGCGAGCTGGCCTCCGACGAGCCGAGGCAGAAGCTCACGCGGGCCGCCCATGCGGCTTTCGCAGCAGAGCGAGGTCGGTGGCGGCCTCCCGACGAGACGAGGCAGAGCTTCTGCTGCGGGGGCCACAGCAGCAGAGATCGGCGGCGGCGGCGGGCGGCGCCCGAGGTGGAGGCCAAGAGAGGCGGCCGGACCTCCATGGCGCCGAGAAGGGTCGGCGCTGGGAGACGCGTGAGCCGGGCGTGGAGCGGCATGCCGCACTCTCCACGGCGCCGAGCGATCGCGCACGGGAGGTAGGCGCGTCGAGCGACAGCCGGAGCTCCATGGCGTCGGCAACACCTGCTGGAAGGGCGGCGTCCGAGGCCGCGACCGGACCTCCACGGCGTCGCCCAAAGCAGACCACACCGAGCTCCATGGCGCCGAAAGCCCGTGTGGGGAGGGAAGCGTCGAGGTCGCGACCGGACCTCCAAATGACAACTCGAACTCAAGATCGCGTCTGGCGTCGGCATCGCCGGCGAGAGGGAGCCGCCGCACGGGAGCTGCGCTCGTCGGTAGCCAGAGAGGTGAGCGCACGGGATGTGCCTTGCGGAACTTGAAGCGCGCCATCTCGGGGTTTCCGAGCCCATGCATGGATGAGGCGGCGGCGACGCCGCCGAAGCGGGACAACGCCTGGCAGCCTCGCGCCAGATCCGCACCACCCTTGCACGGAGATTTGGCAGCGGCGGAGGAGAGAGTGTGCCTCGCCAAGCCCCGCCGCCGCTGTTTTGCCTCCGCCAAGCAGCAGCGCCCTTCGCCAGCCGCCGCCAGCCCGCCGCCGCCCTACGCCGGAGGGAGAGAGAGGAAGAAGAGCGAGGGAGGCGTGGGGCTCTCTCTCTCTCTCTCTGCTCCCTCCGCTCCAACTCAAGACGCTGCTTCTCTCTCTCTCTCTTCCTCTCGCTCTCGCTCGTTGACATGTGGCGATCCTGCTGAGGGACGAGGATCAGGCCGAAACTGCTGGTCATGGCGGGGTTGATCGGGCGAAAACCACGGTGGAATGGACGCCAGGCCAATTTTAAACGGTTTTGAGAGTTAAGGGACCGCGGTTGTCTGGTTTTGGAGTTGGAGGGCTAAAACAAATCAAGCGACCATAGTTGGCGGGCCAAAAATGGACCCTGAGGCTTTTGTGATATTGCTAGTTGATTTGCTTCTATTTGGAAATTGGAATTGTAAAGCATCGAGCATACATATTCTTCTAATTATTAGCCAACTCCACGATCAGATAAGAAAAAAACTGCACTCATCAAACAGATTTGACAAGAAAGTTGTAGTCAATGATTTCAAGTCGTCCGATTAATCGCGATTAATCACGATTAATCGTCCTAATCGGTCCCGGTGCTCGATTAGGTACCTCGACCCGATTAGCTCGATTAGGGGCTCGGTCGTCCAGACTAATCGCCGCCTAATCGCGATTAGTCGTCCGATTAGGTGTGGGACGACTAGTTTTGGCTGTTTTTTTTTTTGCATAAGCGCTTGTGGGCGAAGCGCGCCAGAGCGCGAAAACGCAGCTTACGTGCTGCTGCTGCTGCAGGTCACGCGGCGTCATGGTCGCGCGAGGATAAGGGTTTTGGTCAGTAGCGACAAAATTTCACGGAATTAACACCGCCCGCGCCTGACCGGTCGTGACTCATGAGTCGCGCCCGCCTCTGCTCACGGGGTGGCGGCGCCCTGCACTGCTCGCCGGGCGGCCCTCCTTTCCGCGGTCCCGCCCCTCTCTGCTCCCATGGTGGCTGCCAGGCTTGACCCTCTGCATCCTGCTCCCAGATCCCGCCATCGGCCACCATTCAAGCCCTCTGCTCCTTGGTGGCCCATCTGGTGACTCTGCATTCATGCTCAAGCCCTCCCTCTGCCTCGCAGGTGCTCAGTCGCTCGCCCTCTCTGCTCAGTGTCTGCTCCCGCCGCTGCCATCTCCTCCCGCCGCCCTCTTCCAAAGGTGTGGCAAGCCCTCTCGCGATCTATTCCCTGCCGCAGCCTCCCCGCCGCTCTCAGTCCTTCCCTCATCCCCCGCCTCTCTCCGCCTCTCATCTCTACAAAGGAAGAAAAGGCAAGAAAACAACTCCCACAAGTAAGTCACTTGCTAAACACTAATGTAGTCTTGATGCTTGCTATATTGTGTACACTATATAGTACATATAGGTATATATATAGTATGTATATGTCCTGATGCATAGGACGATTATATGGACGACCAGGGTCGACTAGGCTCGACTAATCGGCCTGGTCGACGACTAATCACGATTAGTCGCCTGGTCGGTCCTATAGCGACTAGGTTCGACTAGACGACCTGAAAACATTGGTTGTAGTAGCTACAAGTTGAAGGGTCTTGACATGCTCATATGAGTACCCCAATAAATCAAGATATCATTGAAGCATACAGCATCTCCCAAGGTTCTGGACATGCGGAGCTGTAACTCCACAGTTCACAGGACGTTTATTTTGTAAAATTGTCATGTTAAAATGCATCAGACATTACACCAGATCAAATGATTGTGGCATGTAGTAATATTAAGCAATACTGCTGGTGGTTGCAATCATATAGTCTTATTTGTCAAAGCATTTGCTTTTCAGAGCTCCTGAAATTGATAATCGCCAGTATAGTAAACATGGTGTTCAAACTCTGAGCAAGTGCTTTGATTCATTTTAGTCATTTTGAAGGAAAATCCATCTGCATAGCTGCAACGATACTAGCAAGTGGCAACAATGACCAGTACGAAAAACAACAGTTTCAAGGACGTGCCAGTGGGCACCTTCCTCTTAAGCTAAGTTACAGGGGAATATGCCAGCAGGTCATGGGCTGGGAGTAGCATATACTAAAATCCGACTTAGTTGAACCATACATCATTAGAAGATGGAGTATTTGATAAAAGTATCCAATACCAAGGCAACTTAAAAACAAAAAGCTAGCTAGCATGCAAAGCTAAGGGTTCACCATAATCTCACCAATCATTGCTTGCTTGAACCCAATCAAGAGGCAGAGGCACTCTCAACTTTTATTGATTCAAACAGTTTGGTGACATGGGGGTGCTTGCGGATGTGGTTAGGGCATTTGTACAGTAAATCTTGAGCTTCAGAATATCTTCCCTCCGCAAAGAACAACTTGAGAACATGCAGGTAGGCAGCAGGTGCTGGAGAAGTATTCACTGTCAAGGCCTTGAAAAAGTTCCTTGCATCTTCAACCGTCCCATGCTTGGCAATGTAAGGAGGGAATGGGTCTGCGAAAGGTGGGAACTTGCAGGTTTTCATTGTCTTCAGAAGGGCCAGTGCCTCGTCAAGTTTGTTTACCCTCAGCAAGTCACCAATTAGACGCCGGTAAGTGCCTTGCCAAGGCCTCAACTCAGCCTTATCCACCATCTCAACAAACAAAGAGTAAGCCTCTTCAACCTTTTCATGGCTACACAGACCTTTCAATATCACATCCAGCAAATCGGCATCCGCGTCCAAGCCCTTCTCGATCATCTCAGTGAAGTACTGCACAGCTCTGTCCACATCCCCAGCTGAACAGTACCCTTGGATCAACAAGGTCCAAGTCTTCAAATCTGGGACACACCCTTCGGCCTCCATTTCATCAAGCACCTTGCGAGCATCCTCCAGCTTGTCGGCCTTGCAAAGACCATATACCAACTGGCTATATGTAACATTGTCCGGCTGGTGGCCTTGGTCCCTCATTGTTTGCACAATCTCTGCAGCCTTGTCAAACTTCTCATTACTGGTAAGTGCCCTATGGACCCCGTCAAGCAACTCCTTGGTCTTGACGCCCCAGACGGCTTCAAACTTGTTGACAACCCGATTGACAAGCTCAAGGTCCGGCGACGGCCCCAGCGAGATGCGCCTGATGATGATGGGTCCATCCTGCTGGGCTGGCTTGAAAGGGCCATCCATCATGAGCTCATACAGCTCCACAGCCTCCCGGACCATGTGCCGCTTCTGGAAGTTCCTGGACAGCTTGAGGTAAGTGTCGATATCAACGTGCATCCCGGCAGCCTTCATTTCCCGGATCAAGTCCCAAAACTCTGGGACCGACTCCTCCCGGCCGAGCACCCTTGCCATGGCATTGTAGGCCACGGAACTGTGCGTGTACCCCTGCTGCCGCTCAGCCCATCTGAAGAAGGCGAGAGCCTTGATCGGATGCTCCCTCAGCTCCCGGAGCACCGTGATGACGGTGGTTTCCGTGAGCGGAAGGAGACCGATGTCAGCGAGCCTGCTATCGAGGCCCGCGGAGTCGTGGTCCCGGACGGCCTCCGCGGCGGCGGCGGCGGCGGCGGACTTGCCCCCCTTCCGGAACTTGTCGTAGTGCGCGGTGAGGGAGGCGTAGTCGGCGGTGAGGCTGGCCTTCTTGAAGGATGCGAGAGCAGCGAGGTAGGTGCCCTGGTCGACGGAGTGGCCAGCCTCCTGCATCTCCCGGAGGAAGGGCCAGAAATAGCGCTGGGCAGAGGAGGGGTGGGAGGCGAGGGTGCGGAGCATGAGGTTGTATGCCGCGGAGCTTACGGGCTGGCCGGCGGCGGCGGAGCGGCGGAAGACGGCGAGCGCTTGGGAGGGGTCCTTGGAGAGGCTGTGGATGTCGTAGAGAACGGCCTCTGGGGTAGGGGGGTTGCTGGATGAGGCGGCAGGAGCGGTGGAGAGGAGGCGGCGGTGGCCTCGGAGGGCCAGGAGGCGGCGGAGGGGGGGAAGCGCCGCCATTTGTGGTGGTGGTGCTATGGGGAGGTTTAGGGGTTTGCGGCGAGCCGACGAGGAAGAGGAATGGTTGGGGAATAAACGGAGGCGGCGGCGGCGGATGCTATGGGCCATGGGGAGCAGAATTAACATGGGCTGGGCCATGGGTGCTAATGTGCTGTAGCCCATACATTTGATTCCATCCACATTTGGCACGGTATCATAAGGCCAGTTTGGGCCCAAATAACTTCCTTTGCAACACCTTTGAAATTTCTCATGAAATCCTAAGCCAAGAGGCCCATATCCAAATTTCCATCATTTTCCTTTGAAAAAAGGGAGGAAAACCTGCTTCTATTATGGGCTGACATGACGGCGTTTTAGAAAGCAAATAACTAAATCAGACTATAAGGCATGCTTGATATGCTAGTGCTAGTAGTTATTATAGCAACTAAACTTAATACTAGTGGATACAAAAGGAGATGCTAATAGGCTAACTAACTATTAGCTACGAACCGCTAACTCACTACTACGGAAAAACGATTTTACATTTTAAAAGTGTGCGTGTCTCCTAAAATGTGCAACATTTTCAGTTCGGAGGAACTAAATAAAATATTGCCCGTCTCTGCAAATCATATAACATAGTTGTGCTTCTTAAGCAGTGTTGTTGTAAACAACTGTATAGTTTGTTTACACGTCATCGAAATATATACTACACGATGACTAGTTGTGCCCATTTATTAATTAGTCGGTTGTTTATCCCATTTAATCGACCATGTACACTACAACACAAACCCCCGTATTGCAACATATGTCTTCTAACGGTACCAAAATGCGTTGCAGGTGTTCCCAACCTCCTCCACTTCCCACGCCGCCCTGCGACTAAGGGGGTGTTTGGGACTGCTCCGCTCCACGTTTTTCAGCTCCGCTCTACGTTTTTTAGCCAAACAGTTTCAGCTCCACGCACTCTGCTCGAGAAAAAATGGTAGAGTTGTGAGAGCACCTAAAGAGGTACTCCACAAACTCCAGTTTTTTGTGGAGCTGCTCTACAGTAGAGTTTGTGGAGCAGAGTTTGTGGAGCAGTCCCAAACAGCCCCTAAGCGATCACTATATTCTGTCTTCCGTAGTCCTCGGCTCCTAGCCACGGCAGTTCGCCAGTTCCCTATTCCCATCCTTTATTTAGGTCACAGCTTTGTTCACCCCTCCCTTGCAGATGCCGCCGTTCGAGTCGTGCGGAGCCATGGCAGCCGCCCGGGCACAGCCACCGCCACCCGCCGGCAAGTGCGGCCAGCATCACAACCTCACCGGACATACGAGCAGCAGCGGACCCAATCTGCACTGCGGGCCGTGATTGGGAGATGCGACGGCGACAACTTGCCAAGGCCATCCGCAGAGCAATCCATTCCGCATCCACCATATTTGCAAATAGACAGGTTCTGATCTGATCCCCTCAAACCTTTGTGCCCTATATGCTAGATCCATTGTGGGGCCCCCTTCTGGTTGGATCAGAAAGATCTGATTGATTATATTGCCCTCGGTACGATCATCTTCCCATCACAGAGTACTTCCTCAAATCACTATTCGTTGTTTCAAACCTTGCCCGGTTCATATGCGTTGTGGTAAACTAGTAATTATTGCAGCAGCCTCATATAATCATAGTTGGTGTCGTTTTGCTTGAGCAGCAGATTAGAGAAGCACTGCCTGCGACAGTGGTACTCTGTAGAGATGGGGCCGATGGTATGGTAGGTCGTCATGTAAATTCAATATTTTTTTACTTCTCCCATATTCTTTTTGTACATGATTTTTATTGAATTTCTGATATTTCTTTGTGACTACTGTGAGTTTTTATTTTCTCAAACTTGTACGAGCAAAGGGGAATCTTCTGAATTTTGTTGTGCGAATCTATGAAGAGACCAAAAAACAAACCTACAAACAAATAATTACTAAGAAACTAAGATCTGGCAAGGTAAGGCTATCCCAAGTATATACCGTTTGTTGTCTATATTTTTAGCATTGTTTGATTCTAATATTCAATTATTATATTTTTGCGGACCTGATATCTACTCTATATTGCTTCTAAATTTTGCTTTATATTTTTTTGTCCGTCTAATTATTTTCTGTCTTATGTTTGATGACTAATCAGTTGGTCAGTTGGGTATATAGCAGGCATGACAGAAATACAGGTGGATTTTATTCTCATATAGTTTGCATATAAAAAGGTTTATGTAACGTAACTTCTCGACATGCTAAGACATAACTAATAGTATTGTACGATGCTAAAGTTCTTTGATAGTCTTGATATATAGTGTCCATACCCAAAGGAATACTTTTGTTTTTTTTTCAGATCTAAATAACCTGGAGTCTCTGATCTGGCAGAAAGCTTTATTGTATTTAGAAAAGAGAGATTACTTGGCGGTAATGAATTTGAGCACCTCAGTGAGATTCAATTTATTTTTGGTTGGCTTAAGTGCTAATTCAGATCAACTGCTTTTATGGCAGGGATGTAGACGAAAGATACGAAGGATTCTTTAGTCAGCTGCCTAGGAACAGGTATATATGTGCATTGACTCTGTATTTTCCTTCAGTGACATATATACATTCATTGAAAAAAATAGCATGTATTATATATATATAATATATATATATATATAATATACACACACAACAACAACAACAAAGCCTTTAAGTCCCAAACAAGTTGGGGTAGGCTAGAGTTGAAACCCAGCAGAAGCAATCAAGGTTCAGGCACGTGAATAGTTGTTTTCCAAGTACTCCTATCTAAGGCTAAGTCTTTGGGTATATTTCATCCTTTCAAGTCTCCTTTTATTGGCTCTACCCAAGTCAACTTTGGTCTTCTTCTGCCTCTCTTCACGTTACTATCCTGGCTTAGGATTTCACTACGCACCGGTGTCTCTGGAGGTCTCCGTTGGACATGTCCAAACCATCTCAACCGGTGTTGGACAAACTTTTCTTCAATTGGTGCTACCCCTAATCTATCACGTATATCATCCTTCCGAACTCGATCCCTTCTTGTATGACCGTAAATCCAACTCAACATACACATTTCCGCGACACTTATCTGTTGAACATGTCGTCTTTTCGTAGGCCAATATTATGCACCATACAACATAGCAGGTCTAATCGTCGTCCTATAAAACTTGCCTTTTAGCTTCTGTGGTACCCTTTTGTCAAAGGTTTTAGAATCAGTAGAACTAAAACTGAGTATATGAGATGTGACTTCGGCACTACTACTCGAGAGGAGGAAGATATTAGTTTGGAAGGTCAAGTAGTGTCTAGGAAGGATACCTTTCGATATTTAGGATCAATGCTACAGAGAGACGGGGATATTGATGAAGATGTTAGCCATAGAATCAAAGCAGGGTGGATGAAGTGTGTGTGTGTGTGTATATATATATATATATGTTCTTACAAGAGCACTCTATATTTTGACAGAGGACAAGTACATAATATTTTGAGATGTTCAGATGATTGAAGGACCAAGAACAATATTTTTCTCTAGAGACCAATTTGTTTACATATAGTGTGTATTTTGTTTTCATTGAACTTTGTAATTAGTCAACCATTGTATATACAATAACATTTTGTGCTATTCTCTTCTATGTACTGAATCATTTCTCTAATAAAAATATTCAATATTATCTGGTTTTGTCTAGAGATATGTAGTTATTAGCTGTGGCTGATTGTTATAGAGTATATTTAATTGGCCAAGCTATTTGGCAGAAAAGAGTTACTATTTTGCAGCATACATACAATTATAATAACAAATCCTGAAAGCATATGGCATATTTTCACAGCAACACATATATGTGTTGGTGAAACATGGACACATCCGTTGTTAGCTTGCAACACTTATATACATCATTTACCAACGCATATATATGTGTTACAATATAACCTTGCAACGCCACTTTTAGCAACACATATAACATGCGTTGGTATAGACCATATTTGAGTTTTTAGCAACACATATATGCGTTGCTAGAGGGGTGTTCCTCTTGTAGTGGTAGCCCATTGAAGTGATCGAGTAGCACAAATAAACGTTAAGCGAGGTTTCAACTTTAGACTATATAAAGTGAGTAAACCCTAGCTTCTTAATTATCTCCCTTTTCACCTGAAGACTAAGCCATTGCCTCCAATCTCATTCTTTCTCGTCACCCCCAACCCATCGCCCAACTTCCGGCGGCACATGCGGTGGGACGACACAGTCGAGGGTGACGGCAGCACAACATAGTCGAGGGTGGTGACACGAGGCGAGATCTAGCATTGATGCCTCCTCCTCCTCCTTCGCATCCCTCTGTCCCTTCTCTGCATAGATCCGGTGCGGGGTGCGATCAAGGGTGGCAGCACAGAGCACGGACAAAGTGTTCGCATGAATGGACACCGTGTGCAAGCAGATGTCATCCTCAGGCCATCTCTATTATTTTTCATGAGCAGAGAGAGGTCTCTTGCTAGAGGTGGGTGAACAGCCCATCTCTGAAAAGCCATCCTGCCCGTCTATATGAAGATTCAAACAGGTTCTAAGAGCTGTACAGCCTTAGGGTGTGATCAGCTGACTCTCACAGACACACAAGTACACTTGTAGCCCTATTACAAGAGCAGTACAAGGAAATTAAAATAGACTAGCTAGCTAGCAGCAAATTTCACTGTCATAGCAAAAAGACTACTAAAAAGAACTAAGCAACTAAATCGACAAGATGTCTACATCCAAATTTCCATCACTGAGACTATCTCCAACAACAACACCTAAAATATAAGACCCATTTGATTTTTGGGTAGCGCTACCGTCAAATGGTTCAATACCCATTCGTCATTTTCTCTAACAACAGGACCCAAAAAGAATCCTTTCTGCAAATGGGTTTTCAGGAGAGAGGGTGCTCATGTTTGGGTTGTGTCTATCAGGCAACCCAAAATAGGTCTCCTGTATAGGTAATCTGTTGGAGGTTGATTTTAGGTCTCTGCTACCCATTTTGGATTTGGGTGCCCATATAAGTCTATTGTTGGAGACAGTATGATCCATGAACAGATCAGGGAGGGGCCCTACTCATCTACTCTCGTCAAAAAATAATATATATATGCATGCAGCACGCTCAACCCAAAAAAAACTGCATCACTCAAACAATTGCAAGCAATGGGAGCATGGCCATATATTCAATGGGTAGGACCCAGTAGCCGTCCAATGGAAACAGAGATCAAAAACTCAAAAACGCAGATTAATTGCTAGTGCATGGAAAGAGACAAAAAGAAGAAGAGCACCATGATCATAGTTAGGAAAAGGAGGCAAGTGCATCAACAACATTCCATGCCTTGGACCCAACTAATTGGCCACATCTATCTATCTATCTATCTATCATGCCCTAATTGGCCAACCGATATATATGCAACATAATACACATATATACAACCCACTAAACAAAAACCTGAACTTTCTTTCTTTCTGACGATGATGACTGAGAAACAAACAAACATACAAAATAATACTGGATGCAGCATATTCCATTGATCGGAAAGAAGGGAGGAAACAGCGATGCATGCAATGCAATGCAACTGGCCGGGGGAGCAAGGAGAAGAAGCAAGTGATGGAGCTGAGTCACCTCCAGGTCACTTGCTTGCCGGTTGCTGGCCATCTAGTAGGGCATGATCGATAAAAAGGGCACTTTTCCTCACAGCTCGCTTTGCTTGTAATTTGTTGTCCCGTCCAAAAAAAATCAGAGTGCACTGCAGTGATCCGCCCGGTCCCAACAGGATCTTTAGCATGTGCATGTGACATTCATTTGCCTGGAGATTTGTGCTATATATACAGCGCCAGGTCTAGGCAGGTCATACGTGTACAAGTGGATTTGGTTTTGGCTTTCATTCCCAGCTGGTTCAGATCCTTTTTAGGTCCCGTTCGCTTCGCTGAAAAAACAAGTCGAAACACTGTTTTGGCTGATTTGTTGTGAGAGAAAAACACTGTTCCGGCTGAAAAAAACAAGCTGAAAAAGACGGATTATAAGAGAAGCGAACAGGGTGGCAGGGGAGCTTCACCTTTGCCCTTCTGTGTTTCTTTGGTGAAACTCTGCTAAACACTCACACTAGAAAACGGCCAATGAAGCCAAAAGGCTAAAACCAAAACATAAAATGTAAAGCCGAAGCCTTTTGACCTAGAAACCAAAGCCACAAAAATATAGTTTTTTTCCCCGTTTTTAGAGAAGCCAAAGCCTTAGCAAAGAGAGTCTTAGACACTGACCTAGAAATATAATATAGTACAGAAAGTGCAGCTGCTGAAGCTTGATGGGGCAAGCATCTATTACACGTGTTGAATCTGGATTGGCTTATTCAGCAGCTCCCTTTTTGTTCGGACCAAAAAAAATCTCATTCAGTCTGTCAGGGTATATCTTACAAGCACAAATCCAAAAAGAAAAAAGATTGGACGAGCGACGCGACCAAAACCTAAGTGATGTGACAGATGTAGTGAAAATTATTTGTGTGTGTGGTGAACAAGAAGATGGGTTGATCGACGCAGCTGCTACGTACATTTATTTATTTGGTTTTGTTCGTTAATTAATAGAAAGGGGATGATTGTGGTGTGTTAGGTCAAGAGGTTGGACTGATGTATGTGTCATGGGACGGGAGAATCTAATGACATATCAGCTGGACAGCAATAGCAATAGCATGACCGACTTATTAGTTGGTTCACTGCTAGCAAGCTTGTAATAATAATCGACGACAACACGAGTACTCCTCCCCATCCACGCCAGCTTTCCCTGTCATGCATGCCTTTTTTCTGAGCCTGAACTCGCTTTGTTTCATTAATCTATATATGAGCCAGTTGGAACTGCATTTGGATAGCTACGCTTACGCAGCAGTAAACTAAGGTTTGTTGTAGATTTTGCACTTTGTTCATCGAGTCCGTCCCTGCCGTGTCATAAAAATACATGTGGTCCAAAAGAAGAGATGCATGGAGGGAATCTCATTGATGCATGGAAAGAATACTAAACTGATGTACTGAATGTATCCCCCATCCATGTGTTGCCTTGAGCACAGCTCTAGCCAGGAGATGTATAAGGGATTAATTAATCTGTTCGTCGGAGGATCCCTTTGGTACTATCTATCTTTGAGTGAAGACCAAGAAGGATACCATCAAATTAAGCAAGCTCTCATATAGTAGTACCACCCAATGCACGCAGCGGATTGTGATGAATGTCAGGTTCTGAAGATAGATAGATAGATAGATATATATATATATATATATATATATATATATATATATATATATATATATATCCACCTCTGCAGGTATATGTTCTTTAGTTTCTGATTCTTTTCCCCCCTTTCAGCTCATCTCTTCGCCGATCTCTTGTTGGTCCATTCTTGCTTCTTCTTGAGAAAAAAACCTACTTATTTGATTCCTGAATTTGGTTCCTTTAGATTTTTCTCTCACCCTTTTGCCTTTTATTTTATTTTTCCTGTAACTTCATCTTACTGCTGCTTTGGAAAACATTTGGTCTTGCTGCTCTGGTCTGGCCTGTCTTGAGGACGTACCTAGTGGATTCAGTTCTGTGTGTTATATCCATTCTGTTTCGTCAAATGCAACAAGAATTTCCATCAGGAGAAATAAATGTCATTTCTTGCTTTTCTGTGGTGGTAAATTAAGGAGACTGACCTCATGTTGGAATCTGTAGCTTTATAATACAACAAAAAAAAAATATTTGCAATGGAACGCTGAAATGGGAACTGAGCACCTTTTTCTTCAGTACAAGGAATCGTTTTGACAGAAAATACAACTACTCTGCTGAAACATAGTGAAAAGCGGTTTTAACTGATTATTGTTTATTTCAGAAGATGGTGAGTTGTGGGAGTACCTCCCTTGCCCTTTTTGCTACATCGAGGTTGAGGTGCCGTTCATCTGCAACCACCTTCAGGAGGAGCATTGCTTTGACACCAGAAATGCTGTAAGTATTACTACTTTGCAAAGCTACTCTGATCAATCAGGGTATGATCTCAGTATGCAACCTGGAATCTCTCTCTTCTAGGTCATAGTCTGTCACTGTAATTATTTTCAACCACAAGTCACTGTAGTTATTTTCAACCACAAGTCCTAAAAGCCATTAATGATGCTAATACTCACCTAACCACCACCCTATTCATCTACTAAATCTGAATACTGATGAAATCTGACAGACAGTTTTAACGGTTTATTACTGATGAACTTCAGGTTTGCCCGACCTGCGCCAACAATCTAGGGAAAGACATGGCTGCACATTTCAGAGTGCAACACTCGCATCTTATCAAGGTAATTATGTTCCTGCTACTTAAGGATTTTTTCCCCCAATGAGAAATAGCAGCCCATGCTCTAGTATTTCACTCATGAACTAACTGATCACGATTCATGACAGAGGAGGAAGCCTTACAGGCCAAGCTCATGCCCTGCGGCTGCCACCAGCTCAGCATCTGGGAAGGGAACAGCAACATATGAAGTGAACTCTTACTATGAAGAGCCAGAACCACAACACTACAGGATGAGCAGCAGGCCATACAAAGATCCTCTCCCAGTTCATCTGCAGCGTCCCGCAGGCCGATGACGCGGTCCCTGAGTGATGGCAACGCCGAAAAGGGTGTCTCAGACGATCAGAGGTAATTCAGATTTTCAACTGCTGACAAATCCCAAAGTGCTGGCTGTGCCAGTAATAGTGTCACTGGAGGCTCAAAGTGACAGCGATTTCTCTTTTTCCCCAGGTTGAAGTTGAACAAGGGCGCAGCAGCGAGTGATGATGCATCATCCAAGCTGGGATTGGAGGAGAGGCTGCAGAGGATCGACTTTCTGACGGAGATACTCATGTCCACCATTCTTTGATGTGTATCTAGGGTTTCTTGAGCAGCTCTAGGCATGTCTATTAGGATGTGTTTTCTGGGTGCAGACGGGTACCACTGTCACGTAAGCAAAATCAATTCCCTGCACACATGTACACCTACCTATACGGCTATACTATATGACCTTGGCTATCTATAGAATGAAGTGGCATATTTTGGCCATCCTTGTCCATCTTAAATGTTTTCTGCAGAATTTTCGTGTGCCCATACAGTCAAGTTTAGAGATACAACAGTCAGAAACTCAGAATATAAACTCTGAATTGACAAACATATCATTCAAATTTCATAACAAGAGAATTTCCCAGTTAGTGAGTGAAAATTGGGAACCTGGTTTCTGTGCTCGCAGTATGTGATACCACAATAACCAGATCCTAGTGAGAACAGCCCGGGCGAGATATATATATATACACACACACACAAAAAAAAAACTTATTCTGTAGCCACTTTGAGTTACGATAATTACTATGTTAATTTACGAGATTATAGTAACTCCTTACTAAGTGATTTACTATAACATTATGGTAAATATCCCCATGTGTTAATC
The DNA here is from genome assembly GCA_904845875.1 of Miscanthus lutarioriparius. Taxonomy (NCBI): domain Eukaryota; kingdom Viridiplantae; phylum Streptophyta; class Magnoliopsida; order Poales; family Poaceae; genus Miscanthus; species Miscanthus lutarioriparius. The sequence continues at coordinate 711,765 of CAJGYO010000006.1, read as the reverse complement.
CAACTATCGTAAATATGTATTGACATTATCGTAAATTAGTGTATATATATATATATATATATATATATATATATATATATATATATATGTCTGTATGTATATGTACATGTATCATCAATATCTAACTCTATTGGAAGAGCTACTGATGGACAAAAAGAAAAAGGTGAGTGGATTTAACATGTGAACTTTTATCCTAGGAGACAAATGTTACATTCGGTGGAGTAACTCCCATCATCTCGTAATATGCTTTCTCAGCTTCTGCCATTCTTGTCTGGAAGAGTCCCCATTCTTTCCGGCAACGCTCTCTTACCTACATAGACAGCACCAGGATAAAGATCAGTCACAGCTTCACCAGCCTCGACACACTCTTATAATCGCAAAATGTGAGATTATCTAACAAAGTCGTCAGATTCATACCCCTTCCCATGGTGCCCTCCCATTCTCCGCCTGCCCCTGTGCATTTTGAAGATGGGACAAGGTTGACGTTAGATGCAATTCAGGAACTACAGTAGAATCTGATGGTACACAGTTTGCTTAATTTTTCCCCCTTACCTGGTTCCCGAGAGAAGGAACCACTTGGTGTACAATCCATTGGGAATCAACGACACCAATTTTCTCATGAGCAGGCTGCAAAGAGTTTTAAAGGCTTAATTGAAGGCATGGACAAGGTGTTCAAAAGCTACTCTGCCGAAAAAGGCTTTCTTGTAGCAAATAACTGAAAAAGGTGTTATCAAGGGCCAGCAGAAGTAGTCACAAATTCTCTTCATGCTTTAACTATGCTGTGAAGTGCGTACCTCCACACATTTCCGGAGAGCAAAATCGAGACCCCATCCATGAACCAAGTCATTCTGCAACAACAAGAAGATATCAACCAAACCAAGCCAAGTGGACGGGTAGAGTGCAGACAGTGAAATTGTGTTATACCTGAATCATATGCCAGACACATCTCCATGCATCTCTGGAGAAAACTGGAGCCATTATTTCAACAAACCTGTACAGCAAACAGATCAGGTAGGTTCCTCGATGCAAGGCAACCAGAGCAAGCAGATTCAGCTGCTATGGGGGCAAAATTACATACCCAGCGCACGGGGGAACATGAGGATCAGAGCACCAGCCTTCTCTCTCCTCTGTAACCCTGTCAGAACCAGTTTTATAAGATTCCTTTTTTTAACTTTTTTTTTAAAAAAAAAAGTTTCTGTGCCTCAGCAAAGAGGTTGGACACTGTAGCCTGGCACCAGCACCAGGCTTAAAATTTTCTATCCTCGTGCAAAGAACATTTTCATAAACAATGCCTCCGCATCTTTATGTATACATTAAGTAACACATATTTCTAGAGGATAAAGCAAAAGGATCGTTGCAGCTACAAACCAGAGCCCCCACTTACATATGAACCTGACGATCCCCTCTTCTCTTGGTCATCTGCCATGTCAATCCCCTATCTGGCTCTAAACCAGGTTGTGAGATTTCTAGTCTATATTTCTTGACAAGTTTAATGTATCTGCAATCAAATCATATTAGTGAGTCACCTACAAAACATGATATGAAGAAATGGTCAAGTGAAGATCGAAGTTACATACTCATCTCCGTTAAAATGATCAACTCCAAGGTCCTCATCCCAGATAAATACATACTCATAGGCTGCCACGATATCAGGGTGCAAGAATCTTTTAGCATACCACCTAGAGGTCATGATAATCATAAAACTTTTAGAACCACAACCACCCTCAATATTGAAACATGTAAAGAATAATAAAGAATCAGAGCACACACCATTTTGCTTGTTTCCGGACGCTTACATGGATAGCTCGCTTTGACCACTCAAATTCATCCCATTCGGTCACCCGGCCATCATAGTGAAACAACAGGATTGCAAAATCATTTGAAAACTGCAACAGCAACCAAAGGGAAAAAAGAAACAGGTAATTCGCCAAGTTATTACTCCACGATGATATGTGTACGTTTACAAATGAATTTGAAGTTGCCAAAACAAAGAAAACGGCGGAAGTCCTGACTAGACAATAGAACTTGGGATGTAAGAGTAGTGTCAGATGTAAATAGTCTCTAAAAGTTACCTTCTTGACAGCCCTATTTATGTTATCTTTCTGTGAAATGCCAACAGTGAAAGTAACAAGGTACTTTGGCTTGAAGGGTAGGTCCTGTAAATTTAAATATCTGCATCAGCAAGAATGTTAATGTGCAAGTTACAGAAAGAATTAGCTAAAACATAGAGGTTAATTTTGACAAAGCATCATGGCTCGGGTGCTGAAATTAAGATGGAAATAATCAACTTTTATGGAAGATAAAGCCACAAAGGGCAGTATGAAAAAAAGGGGGCTAAAAATCAGCAAGAATACAGTGCATATATGAGCTGGATAAATAATAAGACAAGAATTCATAGCAACACAAAGATCTTGAGCAAATTACCTATTTCACCAACAGTGGGATAACAAAAAATTATTGAAAAGATGCATTAGAGAAGCACACAAGGGCAGACCCAGTGTCGGAGGCTCCCACATGAGTGGGGTCTGGGGAAGGGAAAAACCGAGGCAAGCCTTCCCCCCGCAAATCTGCGGAGAGGCTGCTTCAAACCCATGACCTGGTGACTCAGTGAGAAGCACACAAGCATCATAAGAATTTATTTACAAGATGACAAAGGAGCAGCATATTCTAATTCTTGCTGACAATGTGAAGGGAAGGACATAGCAGAATCTCATCTGAAATACATAATAGTATGAGATGAGAAGTGAATACAAGAATAGTTACCTCATCTGGGTTTCCCCATAACCTGTGCTGATGAAAATCAGACTCTGGTACAACAATACCAGGTGCTAGGCTCTCCGCGCCCCTGGGGTTTGTTGGTACATAAATCTACACAACCAGGGACTTTTTTTAGATTTACTAACAGATACAGTAAAGGAGACAGGGTCGGTCACAGGACAAAAATGTGAGGTGCAATCCTCAACAATACATCTCACAAGAGGATGAGATGTATTGGGCAGTTCAGGAAGCACACAGGATTGTACCTTGAAGTTGTCACTTGAGATTGGTTCAGAGCCATTTCCCCTTGCGTTCCTGGCGGCAGTCCAAGCATGATTAAGTATAGCTTGAGCTGAGAGGCCTGAGTTCTTGTCCTCTATGTAGGAGACGATGCTAGATGGAAAGTGAAGCTGCAACATATGTATTTTTTTTGTGGGAAACAGTAATAAGTCACGATTGTGCAGATGCTATCGCCTAGATGCTGCATATGGAATTATGGATAGAGCATGGCCGTACCTTTGTTATGCTAACTGTTGGGAACGAGATTCCGATGAAGAAACCAAAGACCGCACCAACGATCGTTACTACAATAAGCCTCATGCTTTCGTTAGGTTTCCTGATGGCACTGTAAGTAAAGGAGCAAAGATGGAAGGGGAAAAAAAAAGATATGCATCACAGCAGAGGATAGGGAAAAACGGTAGCAGTAATGAACTGAAAGGGATGGATGGCGTGCGAACCTGCGTGCAAGTACCGGAAGTTTGGCCATTGCCTGGAACAGCGGGAAAAGTATGAAAAAACAAGACCCACGAGCGGCGACTTTTACGCATTGCTCAATGGGAGCATAATGCCGGTGATAGCTGGAGTGTGATGGACACCAAGAAATCGCCCACCTGGTCCTCCTAGATGGATGGATTAAGGAGGAGGTTATGCTTGCAGAATAATTCTCGTGCGTACTGTTGGTATGCAAAGGCGAAAATAAAGGTGGAAGAGGATTGGATTCGTGTTGGTCCCGGCGATGAGAATATTGGTTATCTCGTCTGTAGCAGTAGTAACGGCTAAGCCTAACCAAGACGAATGGGATGGGAAAACCCTCCGTCCATCCCTCCATCCATCCCTATAGTACTACTAGTACTGGGAACTGGACGGAGTATTAAGAAGCAATAGATACAAATACAAATATGGTGCGTGTTGCCCTCAGAATAATAACAAATCAAATAGAATAAAATGAATGATAACGCGGTGTGGTGTTCCCCTGCCCTCTAGTAGATTCTAGAAACGGCAACGGCATTCCGTATGAATGAACGGTGGATCCAATCCAGTCTCCTCTATGCCCGGTGGTTTGGTAGTTTGCTTTGCTGACGGAATTGGTCGCCGTCGCCGCAGGCGTAGGCGCTGGCGCAGGAAGATTTTTTTTTTTTAAATGCAGCAGCAGAGGGAAGGGAAGGCATTAGGCATGTATGGAATGGAAGGACGGAATGGAGATGGAAATGAAGAATCGATTGAGCTGCCCTGCCAATGCATCCATCCCTGTCTCTGAGGGAGGGAGGGAAGTTGCGTGTGGTACTAATAAAGTAATATTATACTCGTAAAATCTAAAACCTTGTTCTCGAGACGAGAGGAGAGGAGATGGGGATTACTTACCTGAATGAATGGAAGCAGGCGGGCGGGCAGGCAGGGTGCTGCAATGGCGCGTGGACGGCGACGGCGGCGGCGGCGGCGGAGAAACCCTAGGCTAGAGGAAGGAGGCTGGCTCGGGGAGAGGAATCCGGCGCGTGCGAGGCGGGCAGGGAAGGGACGCGTGTGCGTGACGTGAACGCAGAGACGACAGAGATTGATTGATTTGTTGGAAGCTGATGAATGGAATGGAACGGAACAAGAACAAGAACAAGAACGAGAACGAGAACGAGGGAGGGAGACCACCCCCGGCCCCGGGGGATGTGGGGGACGGGCCCAGCCTTCAGAACCCTTATATTCATAAATAAAAGGTATCTAAAAAGGCTTTTACCAAATAACATCCTTTTCGAAAGGCATTGATTTTAATTTGAACTTTAGAACTATCTGTGCTCAAACCTATTTTTATTCAACGTGGTTTAAAGAAGTAGCCACTATATATCATTTTTAAATCTAAATCAAGATCTTGCAAACATTTATTTGGCTTGAATGTGTTTTAGGAATATTTTGGCTTTTATTAAAATAAAATCATTGGGCCCTATAACTATAATCCAAATATGATTTCGGTTTAAAAGAAAAGAGCTTGATTTTGTTACATTCAACTATCATCAATCGTAGTCATACAATCTCAAATACCTGTTTAAATCCTCAGATTAAATGGCACCAACAAGGATTCAGGCTTATGGATTACGGTGGAGTAGTGCCCGGTGGAACCTACAAAACAATGCCATGGATCAATCGGAGAGTTTAAGCAAGTCTCTTTTTTTTAATTGAGATTGCTTTTTTTCTATGACTTTTTTTTAGATAAATGAATAATACTATGATAAGGTAGGCAAGGAGAACAAGGGTGACATGTGCAGCTGGCTTGCATTGGTCTGCACAGCTCAAATGCTCTACGTGTGGCAGGAACGAGGTAAAGCTAAGGGCAAAAACTTTGTACTATCAACATGTTCGTTTCGGCTGAAACGATCGTAGATTATTACTGCTGGCTGGTTTGGTGTGAGAGAAAAATACTATTCTAATTTATAATCCACGATCATTTATGACCAAGCGAACAAGCTGTATATACTGTGAATTTGCAACAATAATGACACAAACAGTTTGGTATGCTAGTTTGAGACAGTGTGAAAAGCTTTTGGCTCCCACATGCATGTTTACATCACAGGTTGTTGTAATATCTAATATTGATTGCTGTTGAATGCATTTTTTTCCTCGTTCGGCTGGTACGGAGGAAGTACTGTTCATGACTGGTTTTCACTGTTCACGGATGATTCCCTCTCATAAATTTCTCCAGATTCCTTTTAATTCCTCCAAGCGAACGGGTAGGCTCCATCGATATGTTTGGGTAGGTAATACCTTTGATGTTGGGTCTGGGAGCTTGAGTTTATGTGTTAAAGTTCCTATATATATGTAGTAACTAGGAAGAACGGCGCGCTTCGTACAGGACACTAATGATCAGCGTTGGCAACATCAGTTTAACATAACAATTTATGCACGGATTGGAGCATTTTCTAAGAAAAAAACAAATGAAATGTAGAACTTTTGGACGAAAACACGTAGATTGAAGCATCCATTATTGACAACTCTTATAAGTCACTTCACAGCTAAATGATCATCGATTTGATTGCGCCAACAACAAAGAGAAACTTCTTGACCATGCATGCATATACTAAACATGCATGGAAAAGAAATAAGGAAAATTGGCTTTTAGAATAAGCTCAACCGTTTCAATTTGTTGTCGAGGGTCAGTTAGTTGTCCATGAAAAACTTGAGCAGTGAAGGGGGAAAAAACGTGTTTTGGGACGCCTGTTGTTAGGAATCGTCTGTGTGGGCACATAAATAGCAGCAAGGCCTATAGAAACACACTGGTAACTTGGAGCCCCTGCCAGCACTGCTAAGTAAAAGAATTGGGATGCAAATAAAATTGTTGAGAGAGGAACAAACCACGCTGGGCGTTGGGTGAGGCAATGAAGCAAACACATGTATAGATGGGCAATGAAGCAAACACAAACACATGTATAGATGGGCACGGCAGGGGCCCAGGCCAGGAAAGGCATGGCGTGCCAACGGGCCGTGCCGAGTTGGCCTTTGTGCCTGGCCGATGGCCCAGGCACGGCTTGTCGGTCGGGCCGATTTTCGTGCCGGCCCGGCCCGAGAAGCACGGCAAGCTAGCAGGTTGGGCCGGCTTGTGGCCCACTGCCGACAGAGAGGGAAAGGGAGGCCGAGAGGGCGCTGCTCGACGCGGGAAGGCCGGTGCCTGCGATGCGCCAGCGTGGGGGGCGTGTGTCGGGGACCAATACTAGGGTACCCGAAGAGGAGCTAATAACCATCAACATTAATTCGTTCGAGCAATCAAGAGCGCAATTACAGCTCCAACCGAACCCTGAGGTTTGGCTCCGCCTCACCCGACACCGAGGCCGCGGGCTCTGCCTCGCCTGACCCCTGAGGCCGCGAGCTCCGCCTCGGCCGACCCATGAGGGTGGCTCCGCCTCGCCCGACACCTGAGGGTTGACTCCGCCTCGCCCGACACCGAGGCCGCAGGCTCCGCCTCGCCCGACCCCTGAGGGTTGACTCCGCCTCGCCCGACACCGAGGCCGCAGGCTCCGCCTCGCCCGACCCCTGAGGGTTGGCTCCGCCTCGCCCGACACCGAGGCCGCAGGCTCCGCCTCGCCCGACCTCTAAGGGCTGGCTCCGCCTCACCCGGCCCTTTGGGTTTGGGCTCTGCCTCGCCCGAGCCTTGGGTTTGCGCTCCGCATTGGCCGGCCTATGGGGAGGAACTCCGCCTCGCCCGATCCCGAGGCTGGAGGCTCCGTTCCGCCCGACGAAGACCCATACCGCCGCCAACCACTCTAGGTCCAAACATATGGGCCTAGGTCAAAGCTCTGACGCCAGGGAAGAGATTGGCACGCCTCGATGTAGCCCGTGACCTACGATGGGCCATACCTAGGGATTCACGTTAGGAACAGCGTCGGGCGTACCGGTGCTGTTCTGCCTAACCTCCTTACGAACACTGACGGGCGTGTCAGTTCACCACGACGTCCGCTAGGACGGAGTGCAGCGCCATGACTGGCAGACGACGCCTGCACATAGCGCCAGTGATGGACAGGGCCACGACATGGAGTTGTCCCTGTTGACGTCTACAGGGTCAGCGGGACCCGCATGAAGGAAAAGAAGGACTCGGTTATCCTGGAGGACTTCTTCTCCTTCTCATCCTCCTCTTTTCCCTCCACTATAACCCATGCTTTCCCTTGACCTATAAAAGGGAAAGCAGGGCATCCCACAAGGGACCGATCGCACCGGACTCGACTCGAATCGGAACTCATCGCAACACATCACACCGATTCGGACTCGAACCCCGAACCGATTAGAACACACAAGCACACAGCAGAGAAGCGACCGAGCCCCCGGTGCCCGTTCGATCCTCTCACCAGAGACTTGGGACATGTCCCTCTCTCGACCATTTATAACCCCTACTATGAACTTTCAGTGCTAGTAACACGAGCAGTAGCAACGAACTGGACATACGGACATTCTGCCCAAACCAGAATAAACCTCGTGTCCTCTTAGCACACCATACAGGATAGACGTGCAATATTAGAAAGTTCTTTGTCGGTGGTAAATCGAAACACCGACAGTTGGCGCACTAGGTAGGGGGATTTTGCGCGTCTCGACATCCACACCAAGCCTCAGATGGCTAATCGCAATGTCAGCTGGGTCCCGGGCGCGCACGTGCACTTTGGGAACCTGGCATTCGTCATCACGATAGAGGGAGAGTAGGTGCGTCCTCCCGCCGCCGCACAACCTCTCCTCTTCACTAGCCTCGACACGATCATCGAGGCGTCCGAGGAGCTGTAGATGCCTGCACCAGAGGTCCGTGCCCCCAAGAGCAACCAGCTCCTCAGCTTCGACTACGAGGGTTAGGGCACCAGCTCGGTGCCTTCCTGGGACCCCGATCATCCCAGGAGGACCCGCGCCACCTCACCTTCTCGTTCGCCAACGTCGTGGCATAGCTTGCCGGGGGAGAGTCGCTCTCCCCAGAATACCTCATCCGGAGCGCCCCGACAACGCTCCCATTCAGGTCGCGCACCGCGGTTCCGGTGCATGAGCATCTTGGCCTCCACCACGACGCGCGCGACACCCACGACGCCCGCAGGCGTAACGCGCCCACAAAGCAGCCTGACGAGGACATGTCAGTCCACCAAGCGCAGTGAGGTGGCAGGCCACGCATCGCGGTTTCGGTGCATGAGCGTCTAGGCCTCCACCGCGACGCACGCGACACCCTCGATGCCCGCAGGCGTACCTATGGTGATGCAAGGGAGGGGGCTAGCCGTGGCTACCACCCACGTTGTGGCGGACGCTACGACAACGGCGAGGACTGAAGCCCGAGCCCCAACTCGCCGGGATCTCAGGCCTTTGGTCGCCTCAAAGGCAAGGTAAAACGGGACGAGGACATCGACAAGGCACCTCCAACCGTCCCATTAAGAAGAAGAACAGGCAGCGGCGCGAGGGCTCGCTCGTGGCCACCGCCAACCGCAAGGGGGGCCAGAAGCCCGCGGAGGGTACCCCGGACCACTTTGAGAAGCTGCTCGAAGGGCCATGTAACACCTCTGGTGTTACGAGCTTGCTTAGCACCTAGGTTAATGCCTAGGAGAAATTAGCAAAACAAGTTTTTGGGTTTAAAAGTTTAAAGCACACGTGAAATTATAAATGAATCTTGTGTGACTTGCTTTCGTGAATAAAACAAACAAATAAGTGTCGCTAGTCAACTTGTCTCGGTGCTTAACAACTTTTAAATAATCTTGTGGACAAAAGTTGTTTAGGGCTTGTTTTAAAAAAGTATGAAGAAAGCGCTTAAAAATGTCTGATAGCGAATAAATAGCGAATGTCTTGTTTATTTGATTGAGCATGAAAACAATTTTTTTTATAAACAAAAATTTGTTGAAAGTAAAAATTGCTAAATAATAAAACCTTAGAGCTTTACTTATGCTTGTAAATGCATAGAGTTGTTTTAGAAAATGAATTTTGGAAGCTAAAATAATATAAAATATAAACAGGGAAAATCATATCATCAGCAGGATATGAACATCGTGAATATGTTGGTATGCTTGTTTGAGTGTCAATGTGATGTTTGTTAGTTTAAAAATAATAACGAAAGTGCCGCTGGCCACTCATCTCACCTACCTCGCCGGTACGACGCGCGCATTATGAGATAGGACCGAGCTTGCTGGCCTTACCGACTGCTTGCTCTCCCTCCCTCTGTTGGCTTTGTCGCATACTTCTCTCTCTCGCTCTCCCACTCGACTGCTCGGCTTGGTGGCGCTGCTGCACTGGACGAGTGCAGTAGGCGCCATGTGCGCATGCTCCCTCGCGTCCTTGCTCGGGAGCACTTTTAAAGGAAGATGACCGAGGCCGAGTTGCTGCTGCGGTGCGACGCCTGTGCTTGGAGCGTTTATCCATGCCACTGCAGTCCCGCGCCCCGCCATGTGCGCTCTTGTGCCGGCCACTGTGGCGAGGATGCCTAGGTGGTCCATGTCCGCGCCCGGTGCCGGCGCTGTGCTGCTCGTGCGCTCGCACTCCCTTCGGACAGCTGGGCAGGGCGCCATTCTTGCTGCTCGCATAAAAACACGGCCGCCTGTAGCTTCTCACTCTCTCTGCTTGCCTCCTATGCCGGGCCGCCCGTCACCGGTTCCCCCCCCCCTCTCGCGAGCGCGCCCGAGCCCGTAGTGCCCCGTCGTAGCCACGCCTCCTACCGTCCGTCGCAAGCCCCATGGCCCACGCTGGGCCTGCTGCCCCAAGGCGCCATCCCTCTCAAGCGCCTCCTCCGCCTCTGTGACCCGCTCCCATCGCTTGCCGCCGTGCGCACGAGCGCGCCCGAGCTGCGTGGACCCGCGCCGCTCCACCTCCGTTCCTCGACCACCGACCCCGCCGTCGTCCATGTCGGGTCGCCCTGCTGCTGACACCCGCGTGTAGCACCGGTGCCCCCTCCTCTTCCTCTCCTCGTCGCGCGCCCTCTTGCTACTGGCTGTCGTGCCCCCGTCGGGCTACCGGCCAGCCGCAGCTGCACGCCACACGGTCGCTGCTGACCTTGCCGCCTCTCCAGCCATCGCCCGTGGCCGGGCCGTCAAGCCCCGCCGTGGTCGGCCCTCCTTCCCGGCCAGATTCCGGCACGCCGCCTTCCCTGCCGCGGCCGCGTGTGGCTGTCGTGTGGCTACCTACGTGCGTGCGTGGCCAGCGTGCCTTGGGCCACCTTTGGCCATGCCGTCGGCGCCCGCGGGCACGGCTAGGTCTGTTGCTGCTCCGGTGCCGCCTAGCCACCATTCCTCCAGCGGAAATCGGCCGGAGCCGGTCCGCCTCTGCTCCTCTGCTTCGCCCATGGAAGGAGATGGGTGAGAAAATAGAATAGAACTTTTCTCAGGGTTCTCATTGCAAAATACGTGACTCACATGAACAGTGCTTTGTACTGCAGGTTGATTTGAGGAAAGCTCGGGGGCACTCGTGCAAGTTTGCCATCGCGCTGGGCTCATCCACGCGTGGGCCGGTCGCTGGGCCACCGACTGTTCCGCCTGGGCAGCCGGTCGCGCACCCCGCCTGGGCCAGCCTGTCGTCGCCGCGCCTGGGCCGCTTGCACCCGCGCGCGCCCCGCCCCTGCCTGGGCTGTCTTGCCTACCGGACCAGGCCGATCTAGGCCCAAGGACCTTTTTCCTTTTTCGGTGTCTTGTTAATTTCAGTAAGCGGTTGAATGCTTGGAAATTGATAATAAAATGTAGAAAATTCACAAAAATGCCAAACCAAGTTTGTTAAGTTTCTAAAATCATGATATATATGATAGGGTATTTCGTTCGCATAAGTTATGTATGTTTTTAGGATTGCTCTAATTATTTTAACATACTTAATATCGTTAAGACATAAACTTGTAGGAATTTCCGTGATAGATCGGTGATAGTGTTAGCTCTAAAAATTTTACAGTAGGTTAGAAGTGTTATCGGTTGTTTTCTATAATTTTGTAGCCCAATAATAATTAGTTTACTAGAGTAGTTAATGTGCCCTAGTTTCAAGTATATTAAATCATTAATAAATAAAAAGAGACTTGATTTGGTAAGAATTAGTACTTGTTGATAAAAATGATGCTTGTTTAGTGAAGTCAATACTTAGCTAATATATTAGTCATAGGAGTTAGCTTGTTAGCTTGGTTTATGCACTCGTATTTTACGAATTGTTGTTGCCTTTTTATTGATTGCGCCATTTCTGCATTTGCATCAATACATATCATAATAGGAATGACGGTGGATCGTGGAATCAACTGGAGTAGCAGAAAAGATGGCGCCAGGGATCAGGACACAAAGATGGAATACTAACTTTTGGTTATCTCTTACCCTGGCAAGTCCCGGTGCATAACTCCTACTTTTCTGCACTTTATATTATGTTTGTGCATTAAGTTTTAAGGAATTGAATGAAACCCACTTGCATATATATATCTTTATCCTATGAGTCTTACTAGTACGACAGGATCGTGTAGATTGCTATGCTACAGGACTCCGATAGAAGTCGAGTGATTGCCTGTCACTCGCTAGAGATAGGAAATATATTATTGTTGTTACTATATTATTATCACTCATGATAAAATGGTAAAAGAAAAATAGAGACCGGGCAGGGATATGATTTGAGTATTGGTGGGTATAAGAGGTTGTGTCCTGCGGCCAACAGGGCATAGCTTGGTTGCACTATTTCCCTGTCTGAGTCGGTTAAGGACCGGTCATTGCATTGGACTCTAGGCAAGTCACAGACTTATTATCTCGAGCACATACTTGGGTATGGGCGCAGGAAAGACTTGTTACTCTCTTGTCATGGGTTCCGGCTCTTTTCGAACTGACTTTCAGGGTGGTTTTTTGGTGGAGATCCAAGCACCGCACTAAGTCTAGGACTCAGGGGCGGGGGCTTGGAGTCCAAGTTTGAACGGAGACCTAGACCCTATGATAGGAGGGTAGTGGGTTGGTCCTGCTTGTGCCTGGGGTACAAGCAGGGCGTGTGTTTTGGGGTACCCAGCTGGGCACATTGATTCATGAATCACCGATGTTCTGGTATGACTTGTCTACAATCTAGCACCGTAGTAAGAACTGAAAGATGAAAGATGGTAAAATGATTCTGATTGCTTACCACCTGCTTGAAAGTAGCACATGTGCTTACATAGAATGGTTAGTTAATGAACTAATGATGACTGCTAATAAAATTGAATATAAGGACGCACGCTTAGTAATACTTCCTACAGATGCAATAAACCCACAGCCAGATGGCCTTGCATATCCTTGGAGTCTCTTCTTTCCTCCTATCGGGTAAGTCTTGCTGAGTACAATTGAGTACTCAGGGTTTTATTTCCCCCTGTTGTAGGTGACAAGCGGATGCTAGAGCTGACCCTTATGTGTGGATTCCTCCTGGTGGGCTTAGAGAGGATTCCTTTACGCTACGATCATAGTCTTTATTTATAATTCTCACTAAATGTTTTATTAAATAGAAGTTTTATAATCTGTTGTCATAGTTTATATTATCAATGCTTTATCATGTCATGAATAGATATTTATTTTCACTGTAACTCTGATCACATGTTTATATTCCGCTGTTAAATTAAATTGTTCATAACTCTGATGTCGTATTAAAAGCGATGTAAGAAATGGTTAATAATGATGTAAGCTTTATTCTCTCATTTGTGGTCCAGATGGAAAAATGTGGATTTTCGGGTTCTCCCCTGAGGTGTGCTCAATGGAACCACGTAATTTGGTGTCCTCCATTGAGTACTTAGTGTCTAATGGAAGACAGGTACGCCTGTGGGGTATTAGATTAGACGGTTCTGCCACAGGCCATGCCCAAACCATTCTTTCCCCGTCGATCACCTATACAAGGATTGCGACCTCTTGAAGCGGTTCTTGTCCGAAGGCTTCAACAAGGGGGAGCACATGAAGGAGCCCAGCTAGATGAAGCATGCAACATCGCCCTCCTCTGCTAGGCCAAGTACCAGCAGGCATTGCACTGGTACCACAGCCGTCGGAGCGAGGTCGGGTCTTCAACGTCGAGGGATCTGATGCTCCACTTCGTCCAGAACAACAAGAACCACCACAAGCTCTCTCCGCCATGGGAAGGACGGTACATCATCACGGAGGTGCTCCGACCAGGCGCCTGTAAGCTCAAGGCCATCGACGGTGAAGTTTTCATCAATGCCTGAAACATCGAGTAGCTATGTCACTTTTACCCTTAATATACGCACAGTTTCTCTTATCGGTTTTGTTATCAACTCCCCGATCCTTAGGTGACGCTCGACCCCAGCAACGGCAAGGGGTCGGGCCTCATTCGGGTGCTAATAAGAGCATATCTATCCGGTAGGCAGTCTCTATGTCCGACCCTTTCTCACGATTAAGACCCAAAAGCAAAGTTTGCGGAAACAAACGCTGAGTAAAACTGGTCGGACTGCGAGAAATCTACGCCTCGGCGGCTACGACGTCTTTGCTCACCAACGTAATCAGAGTTTTTTCCACACTCCGGGCTTTTTGGCCTTAGCCACGGAAAGAGTCGGTACACGTTTAAGAGTCTATCCGCCTAGCAAACATTCTCTGTGCCCAACCCCCTATCACGATTAAGGCCTAGGAGCTAGGGTTGCGGGAACAAGCTCTGAGTATAACTAGTTGGACTATGAGAGACCTACACCTCGGCGGCTACGGCACCAGTGTGATCAGAATTTGCTCACCCGCCTCTCGAGCTTTACGACCTTAACGACGGAAAGGATCAGAATGCACTAACATTATTATACAAAAAGAGGAGAAGGGCTAAAAAGCTGTTTGGCTATAACAAAATTTAAGAGCTTGTCCATTTATTACAAGTTCACCGCCTGGCTTATCTGCCTAATTAAATTCTTGCACGGGATGTTCTCATCCTCTATCTCCACAGGTAAGTCCTGTCCTAGTAGAGCAATACGAGTGACCGGATGGCTTGGCCGCTGCCATGAAACGGGTAGGGAGCAGCAGGATGCCCCACGCCGGTTATGCCGACCCCGTCGTGAATGACAGACCCGAATTCCACTCGATCATATCTGGTAAGAGCTCTCCAAACTCATCACTCGTACCATCGAGATAAATCCTGTGCCTGAGTCGATTGAACGGCTCAAAGCCGCTGCCAAGAGATGGGTCACCCTTAATTTACGCGCATTAATTTCACTATCGAGCCCCTGACCCTAGCAACGGCAGGGGGTCGGGCCTCGCTCGGTGGGTGGCAAGAGTGTCTATTTAGTAGACATTCTCTATGCCCGACCCCTCCTCACATTAAAAACTAGAGGCAAGGTGTGCGGAGACAAGCACTGAGTAAAGCTGGTCGGACTGCGAGAAATCTACGCCTCGATGGCTACGGCATCTTTGCTCACCAGCGTGATCAGAGTTTTTTTCCCTGCACCCCGAGCTTTAGCCTTCGCCTTCTCAGGAAAGGTTTGGAGGGGCCCACCTGTGGAGTCTCCATCGAGGAGAGGTCGGCAGGTCGCCCAAATCGCTCGAACGGCTTGGGCCGCTGCCGAGAGACGGATAGGGAGTAGTGGGATGCTCCAAGCAAGTTACACCGGCACCATCATGAACGACGAACCCGGACCCCATATGGACATATCTGGTAAGAGCTCCCCGAATCCGTCACTCGAGCCATCAAGGTAACTTTACCGACCCCCAGTTTTTCTTTTCCATTGCATGATCATTAATTCATCCATTCTCATGCATGCATTCATTCATTCATTCATTCATCCATACATTCATCCCACACATCCAAGCATTGCATATGCAATTATTGCATCACAACACTTCGTGTCGCATCATGAAACGGTAGTTGTCTCATTCAACGTGAGCGACAACCGATCGAGGTTCGAAGGCCAGCCCACGAAGGGCTCGAGGCTGCCTCGCGTCAAATAGAGCCAGGGGAGAAAAACATAGATGAGCCCTAGCAGCCTTGCCCGACCCTGCTCAGAAGCGGACAGGGACATCTAGACCTTTCTCGCTTGATCCTAACCTCGAGCCAAACCCACAGAATCTTCATCGAGGAGAGGCCAGCGGGCCACCCAAGCCAATTGAAAGGCTTGAGCATCTATCGGGAGGCGAGTTAAGGAGCAGTGGAATGCCACATGAGGGCTATGCCGACCCCGTCAGCGAATGATGGACCCGAATTCCACTCGAACGTGCCCGTTAGCGAGCTTACTGAGCGCGACACTCAAGCCATTGAGGCAAGTGTTGTCAGCTCAGCCCCTCTAGTTGTGGAAACCGAGGATCGGGTGACACATGAAATCTGGTCGACCCCTACCGACCCCCATGGGCTCAGGGGCTCGAGCCGCCCGACCTGAACTCGGGAGTCCAACTGACCGGGGTTCAAAGGCCGGCCCTCGAAGGGCCTGAGGCCGCCTCGCGTCGACTAGAGCCAGGGGAGAAAACATAGATGAGCCCCAGCGGCCTTCGCCCGACCCACTTAGAAGCGGATATGGTCATCTCAACCTTCTCATTCGATCCTAACCTCGAGCCGAGCTCACAGAATCCCCATTTAGGGGAGGTCATTGGGCCACCTGAGTCGCCCTCCGGAATGGCTCGGGCATCTGCCGGGAGGCGGGTTAAGGAGCACAGGAACACCACATGAGGGCTATGCCGACCCCGTCACAAACGACGGACCCGGATTCCACTCGAACATGCCTGTTAGCAAGCTCACCGAGCGTGTCACTCGAGCCATCGAGGCAAGTGATGTTAGCTCAACCCCTCTGGTTACGGAAACCACGGACGGGGCGATGACCACAAAGACAAGCCGACCCTCGACAGGACCCCCGCTACGCACGGGGGCTCGAGGAAAGTTGGACTCATAAGGAGACCGAACATGCGATCACAGAACGATGGATCAGAACCTAGGGATGGGGTACGTGTGAAAACAAGAGACTTTTTTTCCTATTAATTTCGCTATCCTCTCCTCGATCTTTAGTGACACCCGACCCCAGCAACGACAAGGGGTCAGATCTCACTCGGGGGCTGATAAGGGTATAAATACACCCTTTTTGAAACAGTCGCCACGCCCAACCTCTTCCTCATGTTAAACCTAGTGGCAAGGTCTGCGGAAACGAACGACTGAGCAAGGCTAGTCGGATTGCAGGAAACCTACGTCCCAGCGGTTATGGCACTCCTGCTTACCAGCGTGATCAGTTTCCTTCCTGCACCTTGGGCCCTACGGTCTTAACAAACAGAAGGGTCGGAACACATGAACCCCTTTTCACACATAAAAAGGGAGGAAAAACAAATTCAATCAAACTAAACAAAATCATAAGTTTGTTCGGATAGTACAGAGGGTTCGGAGCTTGTCCACCTGTTACATGAATGATTGCCCGACCAATCTAGCTAACTACCCCTCTGGGGGAGAACTATGCTCTCTATTCAGTCCGTCAGGTCCTGCGAAAGGGGAGCCACCACCGTCTCTATCTCCTCCAGCTCATGGGCTTCATAGCTTCATAGCCAGACACGAAGAGCGATAAGGGATTGAAGAGAGATGATGGTTAGAATACAAAAATATATAGAGAAAGAAAAGGGCGAGAAGCAGGGTCAAGCGAATACCCGGCCGGAGGGAATGACAACGTCACGCAAGGCACCTTAGGGCGTGGTCCAGGGCTTCGAGCACGGACACGATCCCCACATCGAGGCTCTTCCGCTCCATGCTCTCTGCGACGTCGTCGAGAGTGAAGAGCGCAAACGTTGGATCCTTCGAACTCGCCCACTAGAGCAGGGGCTCGCCCTGCGCAGGCGAGTTGCTGCCCACTAATGTTAGGGCTAGGGACGACTCCCTGCAGGCCCTGATCGCCACCGACCCTCCTCGCCATGACGTCCCCACCGGGACACTACCTTCGATGACGGAAGGGTCAGCGGTATGGATGATGCCTCCTCTCCCAGCACCATGACCTCCGGGGACCCCTCAGCCACGTCCCCTCCGTCCGGCCCATGCCAGACGCCGTCACCTAGGCCACCTATGACGCAGGTCGTGCCGGTTCCTCAGGCGCCGCCACGATAGCACCTGGCTGTGACCTGCCTGTCACAGTCGCCGCCACCTCCACCTGCATCAGCAGGGTCCTGACCGACTGCGTCGTGCCCGCCATGATCGACGCCTCGAGCGCGGTCGGCAGCCCTATCCGCCCCATCGTCGGCAGCGGTATTGTCGCCATCGCCAGCTGTTCCACGACCTCTAAAGGCGTCCCTTGAGCCCCCGCATCTGCCCGTCCCACCGAGGGCACGGGTGCCACCGTGGGCGGTGCCTAACCAGCCGCCTCGCTTAAAGAGCGACGCTCTTCTTTGACACCAGCACCAAAGGATTACACTGCCTCCCGACGCTGCAAGAGACGAAAAGAATAAGTCATGATGAAATCCAACTAAAACAGGGGAAAACAGAGGAGCTGATGACTCACCTCAGCGCCATCGGGCGACAGATACATTTAGGGGGCGAACCCCCCGACCTCTGCTCTGCCTCATCAGAGCGAGGCCGTTTTGAGCCCACCCCCTGCTCCTAGGTAGAGGGGCTCGCTCCCCTAGGATCTTGGGGCACGACTACAGAGCCATCTACCTCCGCTGGCACCTTGGGCATGGCGGCAGAGCTGCCCACCGCTATTGGCTCCTGGGGCAGGCTGACGGTATGGCCCATCTCCGCTGGCTCCCCGGACATGCCCTCCCCTCCGTGGAATGGGAAGGGTCCTGATTCCTGCAAGGACGAACCTATATCTGTCAGCACATCCTCGTTCTTCAGGTCGTCCCACTCGATGTGGTCGACTACCTCGTCATCGTCCCCATCATCATCATCATCATCATCATCATCATCATCGCTGTCGGTGTCCTCCCCTCGCTCCTGTGCCCGTAGCTTCCGCTACTTCTTCTTCCTCTTGTCCTCCTTCGCCTTCCACAGTCGCTCGCCCTCAGCTTGATTTTGCCCTCATGGACGAATCCCTCGGCAACGGCGCTGGGTGATCCATGAAGATGAGGCCCCTCGGCTGGTCCCATCCCTCTCAAAGTTAGTATCAAGAGGTTGGGAAATCAATTGAAGAGGAGGTATGAGGAGGGGTAACTTACGAAGACGACATGGCCTGGTTTCGGCCACATTGGAGGATGTTCTGGCACTGGGTAGATGAAATCAAGGGGGTGCTCACGTCGTCCCGCGAAGGCTCCATCACCTCCTTAATGCGTTGCACGACCTCAAAGTGGGGGAGCGCTCCCTCGGCAAGCACCGTTCCATCGAACGACGCCTCGGGCGCCATCGCGTACAGCGGGAGCGCGCGCATCATCAACGGCGCCACCCTCCTTGCGTGGTAGGCCCCGATGACGCCCGACCCCTTTAGGATGCTCTCCTTCAGGATGTGGATGGCGGTGATGCTGTCCCGGATCTTCTTGTCCTTCTCTAGAACGCCCCACTTCCTCCACGATTCCGGGGCCTCTTCGATCAGGCGTTCGGTGAACTCTGGCAGAGGGATGGTGGCGTCGTTCTTGAGGTAGAACCACTATGAATGCCACCCCTTATTGGATGTTGACAGCCACATCGGCGGGTACTTGCCGACCCCGTTGTTCCGGAGTTGGATGCCGACGCACCCCATCGGCATGTGCAGCTCCTGCCTACCGCTCTTCTCCCTCTTCTTATGGAGGGTGATGGTGAAGAAGTACCTCCACAGATCAAAGTGGGGGCTGATCCCTAGGAATCCCTCGCATAGGGCGACGAACGCCGCCATGTGCTGGATCCCGTTGGGGTTGAGATGTTGTAGCTCGATCTTGTAGTAGTGCAGCAACCCCTGAAGAAATCTATGGGCAGGGGTCATGAATCCATGCTCATGGAAGTGGGCGAACAACACCACATAGCCATCGGGCGGTGACAACAGATCCTCCTTACCGAGCAGCAACCACTCCTCGGTCGAGGTCCGCGCGCGGAGAAGACCGTGATGGACGAGGCCTTCCATGCGTTGGAAGGTGATGTCAGAGTGGCACCACGGATCCATTGGAGGTGGGGGCGGACGGATGCGAACTCAACGGTGACGGGGATACGAAGGCAGGAAACCTAAGCGATTGACAGCGGAGGTCGTGGCTACAGAGGCAAGGATGCAAGGTATGGAACCCTGGGGGTGAACCCTTTGGTTTTATAGGGGCGACGGATGCGAGGAAACCAACCATCCGCCTAGATCTCTGCGCCTGCCACGATTTGCCACAGCGTCCCATCGCAGGACATGTGCACGCAATCTCTATATGTTCCCTTAGAAAACTCATTGGACGTTTCGCCTCTCCTGACGGGCCACGACTCGTCGCGGGTAAGAGGAATACAGATCTAAAGGCATCTCTATGGCCCGAGTGGGACGAGGAGTCCGCAGGTCGGCCCATCGACGAGTTCGACAACCGCTCCAAGCACCTCTAGAGTGAGGGGTGGAAAGGGATGGGCCCGCTAGCGGCCAGAACCCGGGCACTCGAGCGTTGTGGGCATCACAGCTCACGTTCGAGTCTCGGCTGGTTATGATTAGTGGTTTTTCCTTGAAGAAAGGCACATAGCCCTCGGGACCGGTCGGACAGACCCGAGAACTATACGGATCGACCACCAAGAATCTAGAGTCGATCACCAAACTGACCCAAGCTAGATCCCCACGAACGGGATACCGAGGACCCCACTTAGACTAGCCCATTAAACAGCTCATCGGATGCCATGATTCATCCTTAGAGGAAAATCATGGCATGGCTTGGCCCCTCCGTTTTTATCGGAAAAACGCTTGAGGGAAGACAATCGCAAAGGCGAACCGATCCTCGACGAGGACCCTGCTACGGGAGGGGGCTCAAGGAAAGGGAATCACCGTCCCTAGGTCACACTGTGGGTAACAAAAGAAGGCCAAGGCCTTCAGAGTCCTTCCATTAGGAAAAAGCCTCCGAAGGAGTATCCTACTCCTCCATAGGCTCAGGGGCTACTATCAGGGACCAATACTAGGGTACCCGAAGAGGAGCTAATAACCATCAGCATTAATTCGTCCAAGCAGTCAAGAGCGCAACTACAGCTCCAACCGACCCTTGAGGGTTGGCTCCGCCTCGCCCAACACCGAGGCCATGGGCTCTACCTCGCACGACCCCTGACGTCGCGGGCTCTACCTTGCCCGACCCCTGAGGGTGGCTCTGTCTCGCTTGACCCCTAAGGGTGGCTTCGCCTCGCCCGACCCCTGAGGGTTGGCTCCACCTCGCCCGACACCGAGGCCGCAGGCTCCGCCTCGCCCGACCCCTGAGGGTTGGCTCCGCCTCGCCCAACACCGAGGCCACAGGCTCTGCCTCACCTAACCCCGGAGGGTGGCTCTGCCTCGCCCAATACCGAGGTCGTGGGCTCTGTCTCGCCCGACCTCTAAGGGCTGGCTCCGCCTCGCTCGACCCTTTGGGTTTGGGCTCCGCCTCGCCTGAGCCTTAGGTTTGCGCTCCGCCTCGCCCGACCTATGGGGAGGAACTCCGCCTCGCCCGACCCTGAGGCCGAAGGCTCCGTCCTACCCGACAAAGACCCATACCGTCGCCAACCACTCTAGGTCTAAGCGTATGGGCCTGGGTCAAAGCTATGATGCTAGGGAAGAGACTGGCATGCCTCGATGTAGCCCGCGACCCACGACGAGCCATACCTAAGGATTCACATCAGAAGCAGCGTCGGGCATACCGGTGATGTTCTGCCTAACCTCCGTACGAACCTTGACGGGCGCGTCAGTTCACCATGACGTCCGCCATGACGGAGTGGAGTGCCATGACTAGCAGACGACGCCTGCACATGGCGCCAGTGACGGACAGGGCCGCGACGTGGAGCTGTCCCTGTTGACGTCTACAGGGTCAGCGGGACCCGCATGAAGGAAAAGAAGGACCCGGTGATCCTGGAGGACTTTTTCTCATTCTCATCCTCCTCTTTTCCCTCCACTGTAACCCGTGCTTTCCCTTGGCCTATAAAATGGAAAGCAGGGCGTCCCACAAGGGACCGATCGCATCGGACTCGACTCGAATCGGAACTCATCGTAACACATCACACCGATTCAGACTCGAACCTCGAACCGATTAGAACACACAAGCACACAGCAGAGAAGCGACCGAGCCCCCAGCGCTCGTTCGCTCCTCTTACCAGAGACTTCGGACTTGTCTCTCTCTCGACCGTTTGTAAACTACGAACTTTCAGTGCTTGTAACACGAGCAGCAGCAACGAACTATACATAGGGATATTTTGCCTGAACCAGTATAAACCTCGTGTCCTCTTAGCACACCATCCGGGCCAGACGCGCAATATTAAAAATTTACTTGTCGGTGGCAACTCGAAACACCGACAGCGTGGAGGAGGTGGTGGCTGCCGGCCGGTGGTGCGGGGCCACGGAGACCGGTTCCGTGGAGGGAGGACGGCGACGCCTAGGAGCCAGGCAGCAAAACCAAGCAGACTCAGGAGAGCAGCAGCAGCAGTAGCTTGCCCCCGAGGAGGAGGAGGAGGAGGAGGCCGGGGGTGAGGAGGAGGTGGCACCATCAGCGGCTCGGCGCTTGGGGCCACGGAGGTGAGTGGCGCACCTAGCGTCGCGACTCGCGACTGTGGGAGTCACGGCCCTCGCGAGATGTACGTGCGGCGCAGGTGGGGGAAAGGGAGTGGGATAGGGTTTGGGGGGAAGCAATGGGACGGGCCTTTATTCCTTTAGCAGGCCAATGCAGCACGGCCCGATGTACAAGGCCGTGCCTGGGCCACACCCAGCAGCAGCAACAGCTTGCCCCTGAGGAGGAGGAGGAGGAGGCCGGGGGGTGAGGAGGAGGTGGCACCATCAGCGGCTCGGCGCTTGGGGCCACGGAGGTGAGTGGCGCGCCTGGCATCGCGACTCGCGACTGCGGGAGTCACGGCCCTCGCGAGATGTGCGTGCGGCGCAGGTGGGGGAAAGGGAGTGGTATAGGGTTTGGGGGAAAAGTAGTGGGACGGGCCTTTATTCCTTTAGCAGGCCAATGCAAGCACCGGGCCTTCCACTAGTTTGCGGGCCGTGCCGTGCCAGCCCACGTGCCTGGGGTGTGGCCCAGGCACGACCCTGTACATCGGGCCATGCTGGCCTAGGCCCGCACAGTGACGAGCCGGGTCGTGCTTGGGCCGGGCTGCATGCCCATATATGAACACACGGTGCGCGCAACGCATGCCCTGTAATCAGCATCTTTACGACTCTTGGGCAGTCTTAGGTAACTCGGAGTCGGAGTTGATTATAATAAGTAAATAGAAGAAAGAGCAAGAGATATTATATACATCAAACTGTTAGAAGAAATCATGCCAAATCGTTTGGGGCTGGAGCTCCTAAGTTCACGGATGGGTGCAGGCACAAGTCGGCCGTAGGCGATGGAGCGAGATGTATTACCCGCGTGTAGTCCTGCTCGGTTCGGTAGTGTTGGATAGTGTGTGAGACGCTTGCGACGCAGAAATTGAAGCCAACACCAACCTCGCCTTGGACAGTCGGCACTGACGGCGGCGGGGTTGAATTGAGGCGACGTCGCTGCTACCGGGACCGAGATAGCCTAATTTTGGAAGGCTGGATTTGGTGCTGAGAGAAAAGACGGAGTGGTCGGCACGGGCGTTTTTGGTCTTCTTGGGATGGTTCCTCAGGGCCGAGGCGAGCTAGTGGACGAGCTTCAGAATGAGGAATGCATGTCTCTAGATCCAGCGACTTTGAGGGATGACACCCATGGGCTTGGTCGCCCTCCTCCTCTATGCTTAGCTCCTCCAGCCTCCCTCATCTTGGCCTCTGCTTCCACCCCAGAGCATTGGCGATGGCACACACAGATAGCGACAAGACCGAGGAGGCGGAGTAGGACGGAACCATGCAATTGGTCGCCACCACAGCACAGCACCGAGGCCACGCGCGGTCGGTGTGTCTAGGCCTCCACGCGCGGTGTGGTTGCTTGCTTCGACTGCATGCATGCTTTAAGGTACATCTTCGTTTTGCGTTAAGACAGAGAGATTATATTCAGACCAACAAAATCATGCTTTGAAGCCAAGTCCTTCTTCACACCAAATCCGAGGCCAAACCTTAAAGCTTGCTCTCGCATCAAGCATCATCCATCTGCGACAGGCCCAAGCAATGAAGCAAAATAAAGTTAACATGTATGTGTTCGTTGGTTGTGTGTGTGTATATATATGCATGCATCCTCCTGCAGTCTGCTCTCACCACCACCATTGACCATCCTTCAGTTGAGCAGCAGCTAGCACTTGTACGTAGCCTGTCTTTGTTCTGCTGCTAGTCCTGCCGTGCGGGAATGCACGCGAAGATGGTGATGAAGCCCGCCATTGTTGTTGCTCTCGCCGTCCTCTGCGTCGGCCTGTTGTCGGCGTCGTCGTGCCTTGCGCGCGACTTCTCCATCGTGGGCTTCTCGGAGGAGGACCTGTCGTCGCACGAGAGCCTGGCGGAGCTGTTCGAGCGCTGGCTGTCCCGCCACCGCAAGGCGTACGCGAGCCTGGAGGAGAAGCTCCGGCGGTTCCAGGTGTTCAAGGACAACCTGCACCACATCGACGAGACCAACCGCAAGGTGAGCAGCTACTGGCTGGGCCTCAACGAGTTCGCCGACCTCACGCACGACGAGTTCAAGGCCACCTACCTCGGCCTAAGGCCCAGCGGCGGCGATGACGATGGTATCCATGATGATGACGAGGAGGAGGAGGGCTCGCCTTCGCCGGCAGCTGGATCCTTCCAGTACGAGGGCGTGGACGCGGCGAGCCTCCCCAAGTCGGTGGACTGGCGGAGCAAGGGCGCGGTGACCGGGGTGAAGAACCAGGGGCAGTGCGGCAGCTGCTGGGCCTTCTCTACGGTGGCCGCCGTCGAGGGCATCAACCAGATCGTCACGGGCAACCGGACGGCGCTGTCGGAGCAGGAGCTCATCGACTGCGACACGGACGGCAACAACGGCTGCAACGGGGGGCTCATGGACTACGCCTTCTCCTACATCGCACACAACGGCGGACTCCACACGGAGGAGGCCTACCCGTACCTCATGGAGGAAGGCACCTGCCAGCGCAGCAGCGAGAAGAAGAAGCACAGGCGGTCGGAGGACGCCGACGCCGCGGTGGTCACCATCTCCGGGTACGAGGACGTGCCGAGGAACAACGAGCAGGCGCTGCTCAAAGCGCTGGCGCACCAGCCCGTCAGCGTCGCCATCGAGGCCTCCGGCAGGAACTTCCAGTTCTACAGCGGGGGCGTCTTCGATGGGCCCTGCGGCACGCAGCTGGATCACGGCGTGGCGGCCGTCGGCTACGGGACGGCGGGCAAGGACAACAGTGGCCATGACTATATCATCGTGAAGAACTCGTGGGGACCCAGCTGGGGCGAGAAGGGGTACATCCGCATGAGGAGGGGCACCGGCAAGCGCCAAGGCCTCTGTGGCATCAACAAGATGGCCTCCTACCCAACCAAGAACTGAATCACAAGCAGCATTCCGATTTGGAACCAGCAGCAGGCTGGATTACTGTTACCGCTCCACTTCACTGGCTCTTCTTCTCTCCCTTGACTTCCATTGGTTTTAAGATTGCCTGTTTACTTCATCATCGATGATCTTGCGCTGTTTGAAATAATAATAATGACGAAATTAGTGTCCTCGAAAGTTCGAAACAAAACATTGTTAAAGACTACCCTGTTCGCTTTGATGAAAAGACAAGCTGAAAAGTATTGTTGGCTGATTTGTTGTGAGAGAAAAATATTGTTCCTTCACTGAAAAAATACGACTCATAAGACAAGCAACTGTAGTCAGCATGAGCCCCAAATTAGGGACGCTGCTTTTGATCCGGAGCTCCTACTACTTTTTTCGCACTGTGTTTGAACAAAACATTGTTAAAGACTTGGTTCAAGCAACTCTAGCAGGAGAGTCCTCAAATCAGTGCCCCTCCTTTCGATTTTGATTTGGAGCTCTTCCTACTTTTAGGTGTCATGGTTTGTAGCCTCAATCAATCAAGCTCTCAACTCTAGTATGAGCTCTCGAATCAGAGTCCATATTTTTGTAGGACCCATTTATTAGTAATATATGTTTTTTCTCATTTCTCACATTCCCCAACTGGATAGCCTCCTGCACCACAGCCACCACCACCGGAGCTTGGGTTTTGCTGAGGGAAGGCTATTGTAATAGAACCGACCAATTATACGAGATTAAGTATGAAAATCTTCCGCCGAAGCAGATAATTTAGCAAACTTAAGCCCGTATAAACCGGTAGTCCGTGAAACCACGAAAGATTTCAAACCATTCGACATACAAACCAAGATCGTACAAGTTTAGCAAGTACCGTCACACGTTACATAAAGTTCGCAACGACAGTTGATACATCAGAGTTTAGAACATAAAATTATTACATACCAAGTTTGAACTGAAATAGCGGAAGCAAATAGTTTTAAAGCCACACACACTTTTGATTCAGATACAGTGCCAGTAGGTAGTCATCTCCAACAAAAGCATCAGATGAGAAATACAGAGTGACCATTTGCCCTTGGTCCTAGTTGTCACCCAATGCCGGGTATAGGCAGTTAATGCAATAGCCGTAGTACATTTGACCATCTGCAACAACAATAAGAACAACGCCCTGAGTACGAGAAGGTACTCAGCTAGACTTACCCGTCTTAAACCAAAATAAAACGTCACCAAGGATTATGCAAGGCTTTCTTTAGTGGGCTAGCTGACTCTTTTGCGAAAGCATAAGTTATCATGAATAAACCATTTTAAGTACTTTGCATCATCTTTATTATAACATATCCATCTAGGTAAGCACCTGTACTATAGCAATCACATGATTAACCAATAACATCCGGTTACCAATTTAGCTTTAGCATAGCTCACATCATCCAGATAACCATCATTGTTCCATAATAATTACTACGATGCCGTAGCTCGAGTCAAGTGCTCACTATCCTGGAGCGATGGCGATTCGAATCAATTCCTAACCAGCTGGTGATTTATTCCTCACACAAACCATGCTTCCCCTGCCAGGGTAGCTTAGATCACAAATGACACTTTCAGGTAGCCGCGGGATAATCTGGAGCCGCAGTACCCAGGGACCGCCCGACTGCCAGGAATCAGGTCACACCTGCCCTTGGGCTCACTCTTCGCGCCCCTGTCATACCCCCATCAGCACCAATACGCGCACTCGTGTAGATCCTGGCCCGAATAGTGCCACTAGCTTCGTGGTCGAAAGATACTTTATTTGGCCAGCTAAATGTGAGGCATGCGTTCAACATGATAAGAGGGACGAGCAACGATCGGTCCTTAATCGACACAGACGGAAACTAACAGCACCCCAGAACCCTGTCTGGTTGCCTCCAACTATTTCGTCCGGTCTCCAATTTCCCATCACATATGGTTAATTCCAGGATATCATTCTTTCCATAGCCACTCTCCTCCAGTAACCACCTATAATGTAGGTGACCGGGTATCACCGATCGCTACCGGTCTAAGCAAGGCTAAGCAGTTATTCGATCCTGACCTAACAGGGTAAAAGGTAATAAGGTAGGCAAGGATAGTAATAAATGCATCAACGGTTTCAATCAACTCCTACAACTTAATGCAACAATATATAAACTCATATATATAGAAAGAATTGCTTTTATAAAGTAGGAGACTTAGGATGCTCCGGGGCTTGCCTCGTTCGAACGAACTAGGTTGGTGATCCACGCACTCCGACAAGTTCTCTCCTTGCTCCTCTTCCTCGGGCAACTCCTGTGCCTGGACTTCTTGTGGATCTGTCCCGGTCTGCTCTTCCTGAACTGCTACTAGCAACTCCTCCTGCGATCCTGTATGATGCAGATGTATAAGTGCTAATGCATAGGTGCATCGGAGAGATGACATGTAATGATCATGATGCATGAAATGTAGATGACCATATTTAACTTCATTGGACATAGTAGTAGCAAAGCTCTTCTACAAGGTGGGACGATACGCAGAACGATTTGCCATCGGGGCCCTTGGCTGGGACGGACCTGACTCAAAAGCTCTCTTGCGAGTCTTGGAAGTAGCATATACATTGTTGTTCTTCTCTTGCTTTAAGTAGTCACTAACAAAGTCATTGAAACCCGTTCTCGTGCTGGTACCCACGTGCTTCATCATCTTAGGATTCAGACCTCTCTTGAAACTAGCGATCTTTTTGGCATCGGTATTCACCATGTCAGAGGCATAGCGACTTAGATTGTTGAATGCATGTAGATACTGTGTCACAGTCTTGGTACCTTGGGTTAGTGCGAGAAACTCTCCAAACTTCATTTCTGTCAACCTAGGGGGAATGTATGTTCCACGAAAAGCCTCCGTGAATTCCCTCCAAGTAATGTGGGCATTAGGTGGAAAAGTGGTGCGGTGATGCTTCCATCACATTCATGCAGGGCCTTGCAGCTGATGAGCTGCATACTCAGTTTTCAATACTTCTATCATCCTGAGAACACGAAACTTATCTTCCATGGTGTTTATCCACTCTTCTGCATCCAATGGCTCTGCAGCTTCTTTGAAAATTGGTGGTCTGGTGTCCATAAAGTCCTTGAAACTACTATGCTGATTCGCTTCATGTCCACCTGGGTTTAACCCACAGCGGGTGTTGTCAGCAATATGGCGCAATGCAGCTTCTATATTCTGCTGCATGCCCTCCATGTTGCGTTGACTTCCAAGGAACTGTGCGAAGAACTGTTCCGCGGTGTACGGTGGAGGAGGAGGTGGCGGCGGTTCACGGTTCTCATTCCCAGCTGCACTGCCACCTGCCTCAACAGCATCATACACGGTACGGTGAGTGTTCGGCATCTGCATATTTCAGCAACAGTAATTATTAGGCGATGTTGTAGAGATCGCAAGCGAATGAAAAATTATGCCGTACTGAATTCACTGGAGAGAATAAATTCATACAATAAAACAGGGGCACAATAAGTCATTCCAAATAACACAACATCACTAATTTGATTACTTAAGCGCACACATCACGTCCATTACAACCAAATTGCCAGCATACATACACTGGACTTTTATGCGTTCAGATACCGCATTACTAGCCAAGTTCCAATCACATGCTAAGTCTCATAAGTTCGAAGCAAGATACATTAGGTTACATGCCGACAAAAGAAAAGTCATCGCAATAGGACCTAAACACTAGCGCAAGGCAACTAGCCTACTCCTCGGGGCCATCGTCGGGGTCGGAGACGTCACCATCGCCCCCAGGTGAAACTACAGGCTCGTCCTCGTCGTCGATGTCCATGCCAGCGGTGTCTGGAGGAGCATATGGGCCAACCCCATTGTAGAGCGCGTGAAACTCCTCGTGCAGGTTAACGTTGTACTCCTCTAGCTCATCGACCCTCTACAGCAGCAGGTCCCTCATGTTCCAGGCTTCATTCCTTTCCTGAACCAACTGTCCAATCATGCGATCTGCATTGTTGTTGGCATGAGTCAACGTATGCACCCGCTGCATAGCTCTATCACCTCTCTCTACCGCCTGGTCCCGCTGTAAGCTCATATCAGCCAACTGCTCCTGCAAACTAGCTATAGCACGTGCCTGCTGCTTCTTCTGCTTTCTTGCCTTGAACTTATCATCACCACGCAAGCCAGTCAAAGTCCAGTAGGTACACTCAAGACCCTGATACGCTCTGATAGCAGCAAACATAGCACTTATAGCATGGTTGTCGCTAGCCTGTCCCTCAGCCGGACCTCTGACCAAAGCACTTCCCAGAGGCTGAACCCAAATAGTATCACGAGGATCATCCCTAGGAAAGGTGCCAGCTAGAGCTGCTGCAAGCTCACTGGGAAATCTGCTCATGATGTCCCTGATGACACGGAAAGCTGCTCCCTCTGCACCCTCACCAGGAGTGCGACCCTCAAACTCCAAGTGCCAACCGTCCCACTCTGGAGCATCACCAAGAGCAGGAACGGTGATCTCTACCACTACGAGTCTATCCTCTGCTAACTGGCTCTTATTCCAAGAGTACACCGGCTCTTGACCCTCTGGGTACCCCACATCATGGAGCACTCTCCAAAGCAAGGTCGGCATGCCAAACTCACTCAAGAAGGTGTCTGTGGTGCGGTGCTCCCTCAGGGCCAACTGACATCGAGGTGCCCTTCCTCCGGTGGACTTACGGGCAGTCTGCTTCGTGCGAGCCATCTGTAGCAAATTGTTGTTTTATTACCCACGTGAGAACAAGGTTAAGTTGTCATTTTTATCAAAATAAGATAATCAACTTATAAGGGGAGGAACAATGCCATGAATGATATGTAACAACATGATGCATGCACGTTTCGTACGTTCTCACAAACTTTGGAAAAATAACAATTGCTAGCGGCATAGACGGTGGCATACAACGATCTCTCATAACGTAGCTAATACGTACTACACGATAGCGCTGTTATGTACCTACAAAAGATCCACTTCAGCCCAACCCTTAACAGTATGAAAATTATGCATGAAAGCAGTAAAGTAATCTACTCGCTCTACACGCATCCCCAGATACGCGTACAACGGTAGCAACTACCCGAACTATCGTCCGATCGATGGCATCGTCACCACATGACGGAATTCTCCCACACATTGGATACCTTCCCTAGATCGGTAGTGTATCCGATCATGCTCTCACAACTCTCACTTACCGAGGCGTAGAGGCAACGAATCCATACAATACCACTCAAGTGAATGGCACTCATACAATAGCACGCCGTATGAGTGACGAAATAGAAATATGATGCAAAGACCCCCAAGTCAGTACTTAAATAAGCCACCTAGAGTCCTTAACTGGGCATAAAGGATATGACCACTGACACACTAGTAAGTTTTTAAATTAGAGGTTGAAATACCTATATGCTATAAGTTCGTAATTAGTTTTGTAACACAAAACCCGTTTGTTTTAAATACATGCATGAACAGTAATATGCTAAACCTTGCTCTGATGCCAGCTGTAACAGAACCGACCAATTATACGAGATTAAGTAAGAAAATCTTCCGCCGAAGCAGATAATTTAGCAAACTTAAGCCCGTATAACCCGGTAGTCCGTGAAACCACGAAGGATTTCAAACCAATCGACATACAAACCAAGACCGTATAAGTTTAGCAAGTACCGTCACACATTACATAAAGTTCACAACGACAGTTGATACATCAGAGTTTAGAACATAAAGTTATTACATACCAAGTTTGAACTGAAATAGCGGAAGCAAATAGTTTTAAAGCCACACACACACTTTTGATTCAGATACAGTGCCAGTAGGTAGTCATCTCCAACAAAAGCATCAGATAAGAAATACAGAGTGACCATTTGCCCTTGGTCCTAGTTGTCACCCAATGTCGGGTACATGCAGTTAATGCAATAGTCGTAGTACATTTGACCATCTGCAACAACAATAAGAACAACACCCTGAGTACGAGAAGGTACTCAGCTAGACTTACCCGTCTTAAACCAAAATAAAATGACACCAAGGATTATGCAAGGCTTTCTTTAGTGGGCTAGCTGACTCTTTTGCGAAAGCATAAGATCATGAATAAACCATTTTAAGTACTTTGCATCATCTTTATTATAACATATCCATCTAGGTAAGCACCTGTACTATAGCAATCACATGATTAACCAATAGCATCCGGTTACCAATTTAGCTTTAGCATAGCTCACATCATCCAGATAACCATCATTGTTCCATAATAATTACTACGATGCCGTAGCTCGAGTCAAGTGCTCACTATCCTGGAGCGATGGCGATTCAAAATGATTCCTAACCAGCTGGTGATTTATTCCTCACACAAACCATGCTTCCCCTGCCAGGGTAGCTTAGATCACAAATGACACTTTCAGGTAGCCGCGGGATAATTTGGAGCCGCAGTACCCAGGGATCGCCCGACTGCCAGGAATCAGGTCACACCTGCCCTTGGGCTCACTCTTCGCGCCCCTGTCATACCCCCATCAGCACCAATACGCGCACTCGTGTAGATCCTGGCCCGAATAGTGCCACTAGCTTCGTGGTCGAAAGATACTTTATTCGGCCAGCTAAATGTGAGGCATGCGTTCAACATGACAAGAGGGACGAGCAACGATCGGTCCTTAATCGACACAGACGGAAACTAACAGCACCCCAGAACCCTGTCTGGTTGCCTCCAACTATTTCGTCCGGTCTCCAATTTCCCATCACATATGGTTAATTCCAGGATATCATTCTTTCCATAGCCACTCTCCTCCAGTAACCACCTATAATGTAGGTGACCGGGTATCACCGACCGCTACCGGTCTAAGCAAGGCTAAGCAGTTATTCGATCCTGACCTAATAGGGTAAAAGGTAATAAGGTAGGCAAGGATAGTAATAAATGCATCAACGTTTTCAATCAACTCTTACATCTTAATGCAACAATATATAAACTCATATATATATAGAAAGAATTGTTTTTATAAAGTAGGAGACTTAGGATGCTCCGGGGCTTGCCTCGTTTGAACGAACTAGGTTGGTGATCCATGCACTCCGACAAGTTATCTCCTTGCTCCTCTTCCTCTGGCAACTCCTGTGCCTGGACTTCTTGTGGATCTGTCCCGGTCTGCTCTTCCTGAACTGCTACTAGCAACTCCTCCTACGATCCTGTATGATGCAGATGTATAAGTGCTAATGCATAGGTGCATCGGAGAGATGACATGTAATGATCATGATGCATGAAATGTAGATGACCATAGTAGTAGCAAAGCTCTTCTACAAGGTAGTCAACATCATCCAAGAACATGTACTACTATCTACTACAACAACCACTGTACTAACATGCCAAATCACCACATCAAACTAAGATGCTTCAAGGATACACCAAAGAGAACATTATTAACTAAACTCGCATTAAAGATCATTTGATTTCATTTTAAACTAGGGCTACACAGCAACATATATTTCTAGTGTTCATAAAAATCTAAGAAAATTACAGTAGCATAGTACTACTCTAAGTAGACTACCATAAAATTTTCATGACATTTGGATAAGTAGAATAGCTTACACAAAAATGACAAGACATAATTGCTTAAAAATGCATAAATAGAAAACCTTAGTTAAAAGTGTCAAGCAACAGATTTCATATTTTTCCTAACATCCTTAAGGTACTGGGATACTCCCCACAAAATTTCATGGTCATAGGATTCCTAGATAATTTACAAAAATTTACACAAGTATCAATCAATGATAAAAGGAAAATCTATAACTCAAAAACCACACATGCAATGATTCTCAAATTTTGACCAGAGCTTATACTAAGCAAGAATAACTTACCCACAAAATTTCATAATTTTTGGACCACAGAAACTCTAGATATAAAATAAACAAGTTTGCATGCATTCAAAAACACATTTCAAATTTCCATTTAAATCTTCCAAAATTTCTACTATAAGTATCAAGACTATATTTTTCCTAAATACTAGACTTCCTAAGAAACACTACCAAATTTATTTCACAATTTTTGAAGCTACAAAACTGGAGATACAATTATTACAAAACAGCATAGAAATCTGTTAATTTGAACTAGCCTATCACTAAACTGTCACTGGCGCGTGGGACCCGCTTGTTAGCCGAACCCGCCTGTCATTGACACAGAACAGGGGAGATGGCACGCGACGGCGCGGCGATGGTCGAGCTCGCCGACGGTGGCTCCTCCGATGAAATCGACAGCACCTACACGATCTACGTGACGAGCCGCGTCGAATGGTGCTACCGACGAGACCTAAGACCTAGCAGAGGGGGCTCGTCGCCGGTGATGGCGGCACGGCAGTGCTCCGCGCGTGAGACGCCGGCGACAGCAAGCTATGACTGACTCAACCGAGCTCGGTATGAGCTACCGGGGGTCGCTACAGTGCTACCCCAAGCAAGAATAGGGGACGAGAAGCCTCGGTGGCGTTGTTGGCCGCGTAGAGCTCCAACTCCGGCGAGACTCCACCATGGCGGGCGGTGGAGGAAACGGCCAATGTGCCCTTACCAAGACCCAATCGGTGCAGCCAAGGGGTGGAGGAGGTAGAGGGGAACATGGCGGAGCTGCAGACCGACTGACAGTCGCGTTTTTGCGGCGACGAGCGAGCTAGGCTACGGCGGAGCGGCTCGGCACGGCTGCGGTCGCTACGGAGACGAAGGAAGTGAAAAATGAGCGGGTGAGTTGGTCGGGCAGGCACGTGGGGGATTAAGGCGAGGCCAGCGGTGCCAGGACAGCCGCGGCGCGTGGCCTGCGCGGTCAGGCGACCGGCGACGCACGGCATACACGCGGTGGTGAAACACTGAAACGGTCGGCACTGTAGCAGCGATTCAGTTCAAACAGCAGAGCAAACAACTGGCCTGACAGCGTGTTTTCGTCGATCCATAACTCCTAAACCGTTGGTTAACATCGAAAACAGTCAAGATACAAGTTGTAGCCCTAAGTACCAGCTACAAAACTCATCTAGAGATCAAAGTCTAATTCGCAAAGGACAGAGAGTAAAATCAGGCCAAAGTCGAGCTCATGAAACTGAAAACTCGGTTTTTGTACTTAGAAAATTTCTAAGTGTTGAACCCAACCCAAAATATGACTTGTGGGACCATTTAGAGCATGTTGTGCATATTTTCATGAGTTGGCCATAAAATAACTTTTGTTCCTTATAAAATTTGCTACCACTTTGCTTTAGGTTGCTCAGGCATGCATAGACTCTAAGTTGCACTTTTTAAACAGTCAAACCAAAAAGTCCTAAGGTCAAAACAAGTCAAACCATGACTTGGAAACTTAATTAGGCAAAATGATCAACATGAACATTGTTCCTAATGACCTTCTAAGCATAACTAAGTTGTTTAAAAATATATTTAGCCATACCACACATTGGTCACACAAGAATCAAGCACTGAACGTACTGAAACAATGAAAAACACTTGAAATGTTACTTTTGTTTCATAGTCATGTTTCACATGTTTCATGATCTTGTTGCATCGTACTAACTAGCTATGTTCCACTAAAGTGAGTTGCACATGTTGCACTTGGGTGTTGCACACTATTCATATCACAAGAAAAAATAACGCTCATGAAATATACAGTATGTTGCAAGGTTTCGATAACATGTTTCATGTGATATATGCTCATGAATGGATGAATAATGCTCATGTTCATGAAATGCAAGTGCAATTATGCAAGCCTAACACTAGGGGTGTTACAGCGATCGTAGTGAGTTCTGTTTGAAAGAGTGTGCTTGTTGGGAGGCTTGAAGCTCGAGTGGTCGAGGTGGACCTCGGGGAAGACTAGATCTTGGGTGACCAAGGAGGGCAAGCTCACATGGAGGGCCGCCCTAGGAGGGCATGCTCACGGGGAGGGCACTCAACCAAGGACGGTGCACTTGCAGGGGAATGGACCTCGTGGCTAGGAAGGGAGAGCTCCTGGTCGAATGGCGGTCAAGATGAGGGCGTGCATATGAACAAATTCTAAGGAGGTCGCATGCGCAGAGGATGGTAGTTGGGGAGGGTGCGCTCATGGGAAGAAAGGCTAGGGAGGCAGAACCCGAGTGCCCAGTGTTGAAGAATATGATCGGACCTAGGATTCCATCTAGAAAAATGAGGGAAGATGAGTCATACAGGTAGGGGCCTGATTCTGAGTGACAATGGTGGTGGCGACGGCAGAAGAGATGGTGCACAGGTGAGAGGCTTCTGCGTGAGCACGTGGGTGGGAAATGATGAACTAGGGTGAGGTCAAGGGTGGGTTCTGTCCAAAGGAAAACTAGATGCCTTAGTATCTGAGTAGGAGCCCTGGCACTACCTCCATCTCAATCTGGAGTCAAATCCGATCCAGACTTGCAAGGATACTACCTCATTTCCAAAAAGATGCAATTATAGCTTTTGGTTGAGTCAAACTTGAAAGGGACTGTGACGCCTAAGAGGAGGGGAGTGAATTAGGCAACTTAAAACTCAAACTCTAAACTATGGCCACTTTTTCTAATCTTAGCAAAACCTATGCAAAAAGATAAACTATCTAAATGTGCAACTACAGTTTTGCTAGTGTGTTGCTATCTCTACCGCAAAATGAGTTATGCAAACAATGTAAATGCGGAAGCTAAAGAGTAAGGTAGAGATATGCAAACTCCCATCGATGACTCCGGTATTTTTACCGAGGTATCGAGAAGCGCGCAAGCTTCCCCCTAGTCCTCGTTGGAGCCCCTCGCAAGGAATCCCTCGCAAGGGCCAAGCTCCCAGTCGAGTAACTCCGTAGATAACCTCGGGCTTTCCCCACGCGCAAGTGGGTCTTCGACGTGCCTTCCGACAAGCCTCTCCCGGATGCTCCCCGCCGTCTTCACTATCAAGCTTTCGGTCG
This sequence comes from Miscanthus lutarioriparius, assembly GCA_904845875.1. Classification (NCBI taxonomy): domain Eukaryota; kingdom Viridiplantae; phylum Streptophyta; class Magnoliopsida; order Poales; family Poaceae; genus Miscanthus; species Miscanthus lutarioriparius. Next base: position 676,061 of record CAJGYO010000006.1, on the reverse strand, counting down.
AACCGCCGCGGTCCTTGTTTCCTTTGGTACACAGTTGCGGCCACACCACAAACGCGGTTGATGTGATCTCGCAAGACTACAAGCCCCTCCGATGTATAACAATGATGCGCGCAAGCACCGAGTGGTAAGAGATGTGCAAATCTCACTAAACACTAGGCCTAAACCTAGAGCAAGCGCATAAGTGGTGGTCTAATCAACCTAAGCACTTCGCAAAGCACTTATGCTAATCACCTAATGAATCACTAAGCACTATACAAGTCGAGATCACTAAAATGGTGTATCAACACCCTTGTTATGTTTCCTTAACTCTCCACACCTCAAATGACCGGTTGGGGGGTCTATTTATAAGTCCCACCGAGAAAGTAGCCGTTGGGGGCGAAATCCAGCTTTTTGCTAATGACCGAACGCTGTTGTCATCCTGATCAGACGCGTCCGGTCGTCTCGACCGTTAGAGCGCGTGATCAATTGATCGAACGCTGATGGCGTTCGGTCACATGCCACCGGACGTGTCCGATCGTAATTTTGTCGCTCTAGAACCTCTCTGTACTCGATCGAACGCTGCAGTTCCTACGTCCGGTCGATTAGCCGCCAGCGTCTGGTCAGTGCTGAATTGTGTTGCCAGGATGATGAACAGTGCCATCGGTGCGTCCGGTCACTTTTAGTCCTCAACGTCCGGTCGCTGCTGTTGTCGAGCATATTGATCGGATGCGTCCGGTCGCTTATCCGCCAGCGTCCGGTCGTCTTTGTGAGCTCGTTTCTTCGTGATCTTGCGTTCGTCTTGGTTCCTATCTTTGTGTTTAGACTTTACTTGATATCTTATGTTTTCTCTTATGCTTCTAGGGCCTTGCTTATGGTGTTGATCGTGGGATCACCATGTCGCCTTCGTTCAAGTCACGTCTTGCACCTTATTGAACTATAAAACAATCACTTGCAAATTCATTAGTCCAATTTGGTTGTGTTGGTCATCAAACACCAAAATCCAAAGTAAATAGACTTATGGTCCATTTTCCTTACAAAACTTTCCTAAGTTTAGCTAAATTTATAAAAAAACCCATTCAGAGTGTTGGAGGACTGAGCTGGCATGCCATATCAGTGAAAATGGCAAGAAGTTAGTGTCTATCCTCTGCCCGGTGGCAAATGTGCAAGATCCATTCATGGCCCCCTTGGAACATAGGAATTTCATAGAAAAAACATAGGAACAGAAAAAAAATCCCACGTTCTAATGGGGGTCTAAAAGTGATATTTGAAAGAGGTGCCAACCTTAATAGTGAAAACTAGTTAGATATCCCCCTATTTAGTATCATAAATGTTAATGTTTCTTATATAGATTTGATCAAACCTAAAACTATTTGACTTCTAGAAAATAAAGAATTGTATTCTATCTTAGAATAGAAGGAATACATGTTTGGCCTTGTTGTGAACTCCCTCCATCCAAAAAAAGATACCATTATAGAATAGTTCAATGTCAAATAATATGAAGTTTGACTAAATTTATATAAAAAAGGTACTAATATGTATCATACTAAATAGAATAACTTATTCTGTGGTCACTTTGAGTTATGATAATTACTATTCTAATTTACGAGATTACAGTAACTCCTTACTAAGTGATTTACTATAACATTATGATAAATATCACCGTGAGTTGTAGTAACACGAGTATCGTAAATGCATATTCATGTTATCGTAAATTGGTACAAACATTATCGTAAATCAAGGTGGCTATAGAATAAGTTATTCTATGGCCAGCTCTGTAGTCAGTCACAAAATAAGTTATTCTGTAGCCACCTCCATTTACGATAATTTTATATACTAATTTACGATAATGTCAATACATATTTACGATAGTTGGGTTACTATAACACATGGGGGATATTACCATAACATTATAGTAAACCACTTAGTAAGGAGTTACTATAATCTCGTAAATTAACGTAGTAATTATCGTAACTCAAAGTGGCTACAGAATAAGTTATTTTATAGCCAGCTACATAATAGTAGTTCTATATCTTTATCTATATATACATATTTGCAGTCACAAACGATGACATTACTTCCTATTAACTTAGTCAAATTTAAATACAATTTGACTTTGACTGGACATAGGTTTTTTTTTAGAGAGGTAGCACTATTTCCGTTCTCCTCTATAAGACACGATTTTATATTATAAAACTTCCTAAATTACACTTTGAACGTTTGTTTATTTTATAATATATTATTTATGCGTATAAATTTATGATAATCCGATAGTATAATACATTTAATTGTAATTGTAAAACTAACCATATAAGTCTAGATGATAATAATTACAAATTATTAGTAACTAAAAATTATTGATCAGAGATTTTGGCTCTGTTTGCTTCTCTTATGATCCATATTTTTCAGCTTGTTTTTTTAGCTGAAACAATATTTTTCTCGTATAACGAATCAGTTGAAAGTCGACTTATATTTTTAACGAAGCGAAAGAAACTTTTATAATAGTTTAAATCTTAAAATGCGTGTGGGGCGACTTACGATAGGGAGAGAGAGGGAGTGGTCAACTCTCAAATCTCAACAAGACGGTGAATACAGGAACGGACGGACAGACTGCAGATCTGTTGTGGCCAAAACCCACACGGCCACAGCCACCAACGCTGCACCGCAGGCGTGTTCTGGGCGCACGCGATCCAAACGGGGTGGGTGGGGGTAGATTGGTTGGGGACTTGGGGTAGGTAGCTGATGACCTCTTTACATTATCCAGATAGACAATGACTGGTGGGTCCATTTTCATTTCCCCACCCGACCATGACCAGGCGCCCCCACCTACTGTTACTTTTTTGCCCCGTCCGTTTCGCTGATAAAACGAGACGAAACACTGTTCCGACTGATTTTTGTGAGAAAAAATATTGTTTTGGCTAAAAAAATAAGTTGAAAAGTACGGATTATAAGACAAACAAGCATGACTTTTTTTAAATGACCCACCTACTAATATAATACTAATAATACTAAGGTCTTATTTAGTTTTGGGGCGTAAAATTTTGGAATATCATATTAGAGGTTACGTGGGGGTGTTGTATAGGATATTCGAATAATAATTAAAAAATAAATTATAAAATCCGTCGATAAATCGATTGATGAATTTATTAAGCCTAATTAATTTGACATTAGCATATGTATTACTATAGCAATTTATTATCAAATCATGAACTAATTAGGTTTAAAATATTCATCTCTTAAATTAATCGTAATCTATATAATTAATTATTTTTTAATCTATATTTAATACTCGTGTGTCTAAGCGTAAAGTTTTAAGGTGAAAACTAAACCAGGCTAATATACTAGACCCATCCATCCATCCATCCTCCTCTGCAGCTCTCGTCTCGCTCGCCTTCGTCTTCGTCTTGCTCCAGCCGTCGGATCGGATCCGATCCAAAGCAAGCAAGCAGCAGCAGCAGCAGCCGGGAGGAGAGCCCTCGCCTCCGCCTCCCGCAGACGCCGCACCCGGTGCGTCACCAGAGCAAGAGGAGGAAGACGAGGATGTCGGGGTCCAAGGTGTACACCCTCGAGGAGGTGGCCAAGCACAACACCAAGGACGACTGCTGGCTCGTCATCGGCGGAAAGGTTACTTCTTTTCTTCTCTCTCTATCTCTCTGCCTGGCTGGGGAATTCGGAAGGATCCCTCCCTCCCCTTGCCTTTCTGGGTGGGCGTGGGAACCAGGATCTTCCCCTCTTCCCCTCTTCCCTTCATCAGAATTATCCATTAAGATCCGTTCGATTTCCCCGTTCGTTTGCTGCCTCCTGGAGTCGAGTCTTCATCACTGAAACAAAGATCGAGCTCTTTCCCTGTCCCGTCCGTTGAAAAGGAAGAATTCATTTCCTTGGGATCTGGAATTCTGTCTGTCTTTTTTTTAGATTCTGACTGACTCAGCAGGGCGTTCAGGCCTTTCCCTAGGTAGGTGGGCGGTTGCCTAACAAATCATGGAGGCGATAGGATAGCTCCTATGTACCCTACTTACCTAGTAGGGTTCATAATGTTTTATTACTACCATTTCATTCATACTATCATTTTAGTACCAGCTAGTATCACTGATATTGCTAGGTTTGCTTCCTAAGAATATGCAATTCATATAGTCTCTATGGCTATGGGACTTATATTAATCATTCATTCTTGAATCTTGATTCCTTCTGGGTGTTGCTAGTTTTGCTTCCAAGAATATGCAAAAAAAATTTGAGGAAAACTGGAGGGGTTTGCACCCCTACAGCATATTTATTAACTAAAACAAATAGTACAGAACATACAGGCTGAGAGCCGGGAGGGAGGGAGAGTTAAGATACAAAAAACGAACAAGAAGATGCATTTCATAGTCTCTATGCCTATGGGACTTGTATTAATCATTTGTTCTTGATTCCTTCTGGGTGTTGCTAGTTTTGCTTCCAAGAATATGCATGCAACCTGGTCCGTCCACCCATGACCCACCCTAGGATGCTAGTGCCAAAAATCAATCTTCCTAGTGGCGAATTCAATTTCATTTCATCACCCTGTTCCATTCCGGTTCAGCTGCTTCTACTACCTCTAGACTGGACCCATTTCCCTGCGACATCCAGTTAGACCATGATGACTAAATCAAACACAATATGCAACGATAACACTTCTGTGCGTGCACACGACCATCGTTCAGTGACACACTGACACTTCAAGACCATCGTTCAGTGACACTTGGTGTGGTATGTGAGCAACCAGGATTTCTCTTCACTATTTTGGTTATTATAGGTACCCTACTGCTCAGATGTTTCATCCTCACTCTTTTTTTTCTTTAAAACATCTCTCTACTCTCTCAGAATCTCCAAGAATCAAGCTTTCCAACAGAATGTCGATTCACAGATGATATGAAACATATATGTCTTTTTACTGACCATATACTGGCCTTACCTTCTACTTTCTCCTGGGTGTCTCTGTTGTCCGTATTTGTCTGTACATGCTTATTTAGTTGGTTTTTGGTGACCTATCACTCTCTTGGAGCCGGACCCCCCTTAGAGCTTGTCATGTACCCTATAATATTTAGTGCCTCGCTTCCAAAAAACCATGGCCTTGTGGTACAACTGGAATGCTCTTGTTGTCGTCTTTTCTAGTTTTGTCTGGGATCCACAATTTAGGTGGAGTGTAATACTCAAGATCCCTGTTCTTTGAATACTAGCAAAATCAGTCTGATTTGCATCGATATTTAAAGTTCAACAAAAATATACTTGTCTAGATGCAGGATGCCACTAATTAGATGATTTCCTCCTTTTTTAAACTGATGACATTTAAATGTGATGAACAAAAGCTGTGCTGGCTATTTGGGTTCATTCTCTAATTCAGTTGAATGGCAGTGGTACCATGATGTTTCTGCAGTAGCAAAGCTTCATATGATGAAAAAAAAATAAACCCTTTTCTGTTTGTTTGTAGGTGTACAATGTGACCAAGTTTCTGGATGACCACCCTGGAGGTGATGATGTTCTGCTGTCTTCCACTGGTAAAGTTGCATATTTCTCATATCAAGTGTTTGAAGTTGTGAAGGCTTCATTTCAGATTTTGATTGTTAATTCGATATGGTTGTTTTCCAGCCAAGGATGCTACTGATGATTTTGAAGATGTGGGGCACAGCACCACTGCCCGTGCAATGATGGACGAGTACTTAGTCGGTGAAATTGATTCCGCCACAATACCCACTAAGGTGAAGTACACGCCCCCCAAGCAGCCGCACTACAACCAGGGTAAGACCCCGGAGTTCGTCATCAAGATCCTCCAGTTTTTGGTCCCCCTGGCAATATTGGGCTTGGCTGTCGCTGTAAGGATCTACACCAAGTCAGAATCTGCCTAGTTTGTTGCAATGAAAGATCATGAACTGAATAAGTTAGTGAGGATTGCATCGTGTACCAGCATCGCCTGTCATTAATTCAGAAACTTCAGTCTTTGCTGTCGAATGGTTTTGTGAGACGTCTATTGGTGAAGTGAGACTTGAATGGAATTGATGGCTGTTCTCTTATATTTTTCGTTGTTTTTGAGGAACGTCGTGATCTACCCTTACCCTTACTCCTATACTACATTTACTGAACCCTCGATGAGCCACGTCATCGGTTTTCCCTGCACGTTCGATTCCACATCAACGGCAGCAGATCAGCATCTACGGAACCTTCCCGGCCCTGCAGCCCTCGCCGCTCCTACGGCGCCGCTGCCGCTCCTGCACTCCGCTTCTCCTTCGCTCTCTCCCTCAGCCTTCCTCGGCCTCCACCGCCCGCTCCGCCTCTCCGTCGGTCGCCTCCCACATGGCCGCCCTTCCTCCTCCTCCTCCCCCCGGCGCGGCGAGGCAGCCTGCGCCCCCAGATCCCGACACCGCGCGCAAGCCCTACCACGCCCGATCGTTCGCGTCTATCAGATGCCCACCACGCCATTACCCACGCGCCGGCGGCCCCTCCTGCGCTCCCCTCACCCTTATCCTCTCTCCATCCCCCACTGACGGACCAGAAGATTCATCGGCGCAGCGCTCCGCGCGCTGCACGCGTCTGAGCCACCGGCGTCCCGGCGCAGCTCCCCGGCGAGGGCACGCTGCCCGGCGCCGTCCGCCCCTCCCCAGCCTCGGATCTCCGTGTCCACGCCCTCACCTCCTGTTCCTCGCCCGCATCATCGAGGCCAGTCCCCCAGGCACGCCGGTTCCTGAAGATAGATGGAGTAGGGAGCACTTATCATGCAGACAACAGCTATATACTAATCTGAAATTTTGTTCGATTAATGCCTCTTTGCATCCATTCTAAATTTGTAAGGCTGCTTTCAGTTCTTATCTATCTAATATTGGTCATTCCTTTACCACTGTCGTTGCTGCAATCGATCCTCCGATTATACAGGTAAAGCCTTGCAAAAAAGTCAAGTTCCCAATTTGCTTCAACCATGGCAATCAAGAAGGTTGCAAAGTCAGCTTCACAAACAGCAGGTGCAATTGATCAATTTTCTCGGATCATTCAAATGAGAGGGTTATTTGGAGATCCAGAAGCTCGGTAGTCAGCACTAAATGGCAAAACCAGCACAGGTATTGATCTGTCGTTACTCCTGTCAGTGTGCAGCTAATATCTCTGAAATAAATTGCCTGACAGTGATCATGTCCTTTGTAACCTGCTGCAACTTAACTTTTTTTTTAAAAAAACTGCAGCTCCCTTTGTGTTTTGTATCGAACACTAACTCCTGTTGTATTGCTTTCACGCCTACATCCTGCATGCTCAATACAATACAATTGTTATTATCTAGAGGTTTTGCCTAAAAAAAAGGGCAGACCCAGTGCCGGAGGCTCCCACATGAGTGGGGTCTGGGGAAGGGAAAAACCGAGGCAAGCCTTCCCCTCGCAAAATCTGCGGAGAGGCTGCTTCGAACCCGCGACCTGGTGACTCAGTGAGACAGCTCTCACCACAGGTTTTGCCTAGATCCAATCAAATAAGGACTACCCTGTAATTGACCTGCACGTAGTCAGAAGAATGTATTTACTTTAGGATTGCCAAATATTTGTCCTCGTGTCCATGGCCTTTTGTTTTGTCAGCATACTTTCTGTGCTCTCGCAGATTGTCAGCTGTTCATGTCAATACTTTCCCTGCTTCTATACATGTGGGTGCATCTCAAATAAGCTCATATGCGCATTGCAGAAAAAAATATTAAAGATTTTAGTACCTGTGCATTCATAGATTCTTTGGACTATGTATTGTTGCTTGCCTGATCACTGTTTTCCCAACAAATATATATAACCCACTTTACTCTATTTCCTGATTCCTGCCATCTAGATTAACTTTAATATCGTTATTATACTTTACAAAAGCCGAAGGGTGGGCCTGGTGCAAGCGGTAGAGTCTTACCGCCTGTGACCGGAAGGTCCCGGGTTCGAGTCGCGGTCTTCTCGCATTGCACAGGCGAGGGTAAGGCTTGCCACTGACACCCTTCCCCAGACCCCGCACAGAGCGGGAGCTCTTTGCACTGGGTACGCCCTTTTTTATTATACTTTACAAAAGTCAGTTGCACTCAATGCACTCAGGTTCAGATGTAAGCCCGATATGGTCAGCCAAAAATGTGGAGAACTATTGTGCCAAGGGAAATCCGCACATATGCTACATGGTGTTGCTTTTTCTCAATTCATACCCTTCTTAGTTTTCATGTTATTCACTGAAATTAATGGATTGTAGTTCCAAAACAAGGAACTGAGACCTACCATTCATGTCTATGCAAGGTTAGTATTTTTTCCATCTTATATGCCCAGCCTAGGAAAAAAAAATGTTTTCCCTCTAACTGAGGTAGTTTGTTTTTGTAGGCAATAGCTCCGACAGATTGCCAGCTGTTCCTGTGAATATTTCCCCTACTTCTACTCTTGCTGCTGAATTCCAGACTAAACCTAAGCTACAGTTTCCTTCTGTACATGATTTTAATGGAAGAAATGTTGTTTGCAGAAATAGGTTCATATGCACATATCACAAAAATATTGAAAGTTTCAGTACCTGTACGTTCATAGGTCCTTTGGCCTACGTATTGTTACTTGCCTGGACAGATTCTCTTCCAAAATAGTGTCTATTTCCTAATTACTGTCATCTTTGTTACCTTTAGTATTATTATTATGCTTTACAAAATCTCCTGTCCACTTGCTGCTTACCTCTATGGTTTATGCAGACATGCACATACTTATTCTTTATTGTGACCACTGCATTATCTGCAAAATTTACAACACATTTCCAAGCTACCGTTGCCTTCTCATGCGACATTTTTATGCTTGCTAGCCCGCGCAACTGCGCGGGGTTCCTGCTAGTTTACCTTATTGTTAGTGTGCGGTTTGTTCTGTGTTCTCCCCTGTTCTAACCAAGATATGTTTTGGCGCGTACTTCTTGAAGTGACTACAGTCCTGTAGTTTTTTTTCTTCCCTTACAACAGTAGTTTCAACACAAGGGTTTTCGTAGAGTTTGCAGCATTCATCACAAACATGTCCATGGAAGGAAATTTGAACTAGAAGTTGGCTAAGTTTTTAAACATTCAGAATTGTATATTTTATATTACAATAGTGGCACGATCCACAGGCTTTACACACAGTGTAGGTGTGTAGGTGCATCGAAGCACCAATGTTCGTACATGTAGGCTCGTGGACTCTGCAGTCAGGATTCATCTCTTCTGAGATCACAATGGTTGTGTTTAATCCCCAGATTACAGAAAGGATCTAAGTAATTCAAAACCAGAAGTAAAGCCTTTTTGATATCCCAATGTTTTCAGACTGGGGTGCTGATGAAGAAGTCGACCGCCGTTGTGAATCTTCACTGGAACCCAGACAACAAAGCTATTGAGACGATAGCAAAAGCAGTTCTTTCTGCTAAAATCTGAACTGTTGTAAATAGCATATGATTCCACTGCTATATCCAACAAAAAAGACATGTGAGCACCATCAGCATCTATCTATTACAGACAGCTATCAGGTAGTTCATCTGATGATTTCTTCCATGTGCTGTGAGCCTGTGATGGAATGTTCAGACTGAAAGGTCTTCAATAAACCAAAAATTGTTCCCAATGCCACCTTCACTTGCTCCCTGATTCATGTCAGCACAGAAAAGAAGAATCTTAGGGCCACTTTGGTAGAGCTGTCATTCCTGATGAGTGATTCTGATGGGGGAGAGAGGTTGGGAGCAGGTGAAAATCAATTCTGAAGTGATTCCTGTGGCAAATGAATGGGGAGCAGTGAGAAGCAGTAGAGAGCGGGGTTTTTTAGTTCTCAGCTTATAATGTAAATGGAGAAGTGATTCTTGTCAGCTCCCTACTAGAATCAAGTTGTATTTTAAGTGTTTGGTAGGGCTCCGCGGAAGCTGGGCTGGGAGGGGTGCCAAAGGGCCCCTAATGTCTCAGTAATGCTAATACGATAGCACCTGTTTTGAGCAAAAGAAAAACCAACCAGGACAATAAAATTCTGTTTAGCTGTTCTCATGTTTGCTTTATGCAGGATAAAATCACCAAAATAACTTTTGGAAACAAGAAAAAACATTCACGTATTCTTTCAGTTATGGTTTTGGCATTTTGCTGAACTGTAACTCTGTCAAATGCTACTAGAATGTCCTGTGATTGGCTATTGACAGGAAAATACTAAGTGAAGTATATGTCCACGAATATAAGAAACAAATGATTTATTTTGTGTGCGTTGGGGTAGGGGTGGAAGCATAACTGACAGATGACCGCATGGCAGTATATACAATAGAAGGTCAAGGGTCCTGCTTGTGAGAGGACAGAGGACACCAACAACTATTTGAAAGGTACATTGATGTGGTCCAACCTACTAATCCGCCTCGGTCTCGTCGTCGCCTCCCCCTCGAAGACCGTCGTCTGATTCTGGCGACCAAAGAACGAGAAGGAGTGGAAGGGCCTGTTTGATTGGCAACCAAAACGTGTCACGACTAACCTTCGGTAAATTGTGGTTGACACAGAAAGTATGGTGAACAAAATCAAAGCCAAACTTGTGGTAAGTTTTGGCACGAAAATAAGTCTATAGCATATGGGGCATGGTGCTAGACAAGTTCGGTGTGCCATAGCTATAGCAATGAATCAAATAGCTGCCGAAGGAACTGTGGCATGACCAACCCTTGGCATCGCAAGTTTTGGTCTCCAACCAAACACACCTTAGAATTTCTAATGCAAAACTTCCTCTCTTTTTTTTTTCCCTTTTTTCGCTTGGGCCTGTTGTGGTGGGTCTCGTATTCGGCCCCAGGCGAGGCTGGCTGCGTAGTGGTCTGGGCCAAAGCCCATGGCCTAGCCGCACGGTAGCCCTTTTCCTTTCTTTTCTGTTTTCTTTTCTTTTAAACCAGTTGAGAATTCTAAAAATCATATAAAATTATAGAAAAAAAATACCAAACTAGTTTTTTTACACTCGTTTTGACTAGGACTACACAATAAACATATAATATCATATGCTTTAGTATAAAAATTTTATTGTATCTATAGGTCTATGCTTTTATTTAATTAGGTGAGTGTGAAAATTGTCTCTGCTCATGCCACCGGCAACGCAATAGATTATTCTTCCGTTGCAACACACGGGCATGTTTGCTAGTAAAAAAAAAATCCACAAACCTACTTACTGAAGCCTCTGCTAATAAGGGACATGGGTGGACACAATAAGTCTAAAGAAGAGCCTCTGCTAATAAGGGACATGGGTGGACACAATAAGTCTTAAGAAGAGCTTGATGCGACATCTATCGCACTCTGGTTTTTATGGTTACATAGTTTGCCAAGTTATTATTAGCCATGCCAAACTATGAACTATAAGTATCTTGGGTTCCTTCCATTTAGAGTATAAGAGATGAATTTTGAATTGGCTGACAATTTATACTGCAGTTTACCAATGTACAAAAATGGACTTTATCCAAGTACAAATGATCGCAATGTCAAAGTTCTGAAAACCATATAGCAGGTCTACCTCGTCCAATTTCACCAGTAATTCAATTAGTAGCTACCTTTCTGATACTTGGAATTAGTTTATGCAGCTTAGTCACAAAGTTATACTAAAACATAACGTTTTATAGGATTATGGTGTACCCAGTGCAGAGAGCTCCCGCTCTGTGCGAGGTCTAGGAAAGGGCGTCAGTGGCAAGCTTTACCCTCGCCTGTGCAATGCGAGGAGACCGCGACTCGAATCTGGGACCTTCCAGTCATAGGCGGTAAGACTCTACCGCTTGTACCAGGCCCGCTAATTTTACAGGATTATGCACTAATTAAAAAAAACGACCCAGTTGAGTAGATGTCGGTGGTGCTTGATGTAAACTCCAGGAGCTAAAAATCGGTAACGAGTTAAACACTATTCATTAACTGCCTAGTTATGCTGTATAACTGGCAATACATTTATGGCTTAGTAGAACAATTCTACTACTATGATAAACTGTATCATATGAAGGCAAAAATGTATAGTTCTTGATCTTGAGCTGCCTTTTTGGAATCATACCACATATTTCTTCAATACAAACTATAAGCTGATTCTCATTCACTGATGTCCAATTAGTATTAATAGGCAACTAACTGGATACACAATCACAGATTCATAAAGTCAAGCACCTAATAAGGTGACATGACTGAAATCATATTTATATGCAAAACAGTTTTAGGTATTCAGTATATCTCAGCTTGCTTAGTTTATAACAAGTGATACTGAGAACTGGAGCAGTAGTCCAAACTGTAGCATCTAGCTCAGTAGAATGGAGTAGGACCACCGATGATGGAGAGGTTGGGCGTGTGCTCACTGTATTCAACTATTGATGTAGGAGGCAATTGTCCAATACAAATCTCATGTACTGTTGATAACAGAGGAAACAGCTCCTGCCATCCTCGATAAGTCAAGACTTCATAGACTTCCCTTGCTGTGGACACTCCCTGTAAAGTTAAAGAAATTAGATGCACTGAGCAGAGTATTTCTTTATGCATGGCATCATATATTTGCTTTACCTGGAGTTTTTGGCCATGCAACATCTCTGCCTCCAGTTCATCAAAAGACCTGTGTCAGCAGATGGCATGACTATACAATCGCAGGACATGAAAAAACTCTTCAATTTAATATAGGCCATGAACATCGCCATACTGTTTTGGGGGGATACTAAAGAACGGAAATGTGTAGTTTAAAGCAAAAACCTTTTGCCACCATTTCGTGCAAAGGCCTCAGCCACTCTTCTGTTCCTCCCGCCAACTGTCATGGAACACTCACTTTTCAGTATTTATCTGTTGGATGGTTAATTGGTAATGGTGAAGATACATACGACATGTGGTTATTAGGTCAGCGACACCACAGCTCTCGAAGAATGTGTTATCTCTTACTGAAGGGAACAACAGCTTAGAGAAAGCACGCATTTCTCGCAAACCAATCCTCATTATTGCAGCCTAACAAAAAGGGAATTAAAAGAGGCCATAAGATCACCCGATGCCATGGAAACCATGTCTTTTATTTGAAATGTGCTAAATTGCAACCTTTGTATTGTTTCCCATACCCAAGCCATCAACAAGGCCTGCAAGATAATTCCGCCACATAAGCCATTATCAATAAAATGTCTGAAGCAAAACAATGGGTGTAACAACACAAAACACTTGATCATTAAAAACCTGCTGCAATAGCCACGATATTTTTCAGAGTTCCACACAGCTCTACTCCTTCAATATCTTCTGCCTGCATATGAAGGACAAGATGCACTGATAAGAACTCCATTCAAAATTCGTTTTATACCTGATAAATTATCTTATGCTTCTGATATTATTTTTTTATATGTGGTGTCAAGCATAATGTCCATTGGTATGTGTCATGTACGGCCGGACCTATACCAGGAGGCGCCGGGCCCGTGACATCAGGCGCGCGGCTGAGCGCGCCCAGCGCGTCACGGACACGGCCTAGGGGTTGGCCGAGCCTTCTAGTGGCTAAGATAGGCAATAGTTGTTAGTATCCCTAAGATTGAGGAGGGATTAGTTACTATTTTTATTCCATCAAGGATTATATATTTCCCCTGTAACCGGCACCTTGGAGAATAAGAAAGATATAAACCAATCTGTCTTCTTCCTCCCAACTCTCAAGCCTAGGTCGCTGAGGGGTATAACCTCGCCCTAGAAGACGGATCGCGGCTACGACTTACGTAGCCGAGGTCCAGCTACTCAAGGGTTTGACGCCCTTGACAACCTGGTATCACGATCCCGACGATCCTCTTCTTTCCGCGCTCCAGCCGCCGACCCGCCCACTCCACCTCCGATCCAGCAGCCATCACCCGCGTCTTCCTGCGCTAGCAGCATGGGCGATGATCTAAGGTCCACCGTTGAGTCACTCGCGAAGGAAGTCCAGCGCCTGCAGACCACCGTCGAGGCCAACGCGACGGCGATCACGGCCCTCTCCACCGATCGCTCGTCATCCTCGGGCTCCAAGCAAGCCGAGGGCGTCCCTTCTGTCGATCGTCCTCCCAAATTCCAGAAGCTGGATTCCCCGAGGTACGATGGCAAGTATGATCCGCTGATCTTTCTCAATCGTTGTGAATCCTACTTCCACCAGCAACAGATCATGGAGGAGGAGAAGGTTTGGATGGCCTCTTACAACCTGGAGGACGGGGCCCAGATGTGGTACATCCAAGTCCAGACAGACGAGGGTACTCCATCATGGCGCCGATTCAAGGAGCTCATCAACCTGCGGTATGGCCCGCTCCTGCGGTCCGCGCCTCTCTTCGAGCTCGCTGATTGCCGCCGCACCAGCACCGTCGCCGACTATCAGGATCGGTTCCAGGCGCTGCTGCCACAGGCCGGGGCCCTCGACGAGGCGCAGCGTGTCCAACTCTTCACTGGCGGACTACTGCCCCCGCTTAGCCTCGACGTGCAGGTGCACAACCCCCAGTCCCTGGCGGCCGTGATGAGTTTGGCCCGCCAGCTAGAACTGCGGGAGCAGTTCATGGCGCCCTCGACCACCGTTAGCCGCGCGGGCGCCAGGCCGCTGCTTTCGGCCCCGGCCCCACGTCTAATGCTGCCGGCGTCGGCGACCACCTCTCCACCAGCCGCCATCGAGAGCCGACCACCGATCAAGCGGCTGACGTCGGCCGAGCAGGAAGAACGTCGTCGTCTCGGCCTCTGCTACAACTGCGACGAGAAGTTCTCCCGCGGCCATAACCGGGTCTGCAAGCGCCTCTTCTTCCTGGACGGCACCGTGGAGGACGACGACACGGCGGAGCCCACTGAGGAGGCAGGCTCTGAGGAGTCGCCCGCTTTCTCCCTGTAGGCCATCGCCGGTGTCCGCCTCAGCGACACCATGCAGGTCCACGTCCAGCTGGGCGCCACTCGCCTCGTCGCGCTTCTGGACTTCGGGTCCACGCACAACTTCATCTCGGACGACGCAGCGTAGCTCACCGGCCTCCCTCTCCAGCTCCGACCACGTCTCACCGCCACCGTCGCAAACGGGGAGCGTGTGTCGTGTGTGGGCGTCGCTCGCAACGCGGCGTTCTCCATCCACAACACGCCATTTCGCGCCGACCTCTACGTCATGCCTCTCGCCGGCTTCGACATGGTCCTAGGGACCCAGTGGCTGGCAACGCTGGGACCCATTGTTTGGGATTTCAGCACCCACACTGTCTCCTTCCAGCTCGAGGGCCGCGATCTGTGCTGGAGTGGTTTGCCAGGGGCGACCACGACCAGTGCCCACGTCACCCAGACCACGACGTCTCTGCTGGACGAGCTGCTCGAGAGCTTCTCCGACCTCTTCACCGAGCCGAGTGGTCTACCTCCTCCTTGGAGCAGCGACCACCACATCATCCTTCAGCCCGGGTCCCAGCCGGTGGCCGTGCGCCCATACCGCTACCCGAACACGCACAAGGATGAACTAGAGCGGCAGTGCGCCGCCATGCTTCAGCAAGGGCTCATTCGGCGGAGCTCGTCGGCGTTCTCATCCCCGGTCCTCCTCGTCAAGAAGGCGGATGGCTCCTGGCGCTTCTGCGTCGACTACCGCGCCCTGAACACCATCACAGTCAAGGATGCCTTCCCGATCCTGGTGGTCGATGAGCTGCTCGACGAGCTACATGACGCAAAATTCTTCACCAAACTCGACCTCCGTTCCGGCTATCACCAAGTCCGGATGGCGCCCGAGGATATCGCCAAGACCGCTTTCCGCACACACGAGGGGCTGTACGAGTTCCTGGTGATGTCGTTTGGCCTCTACAGCGCCCCGGCCACATTCCAGGCGCTGATAAACGACGTCCTTCGCGCCTTCCTCCGCCGGTTCGTCCTCGTATTTTTTGATGACATTCTGATCTACAGTGCGTCCTGGGTGGATCACCTTCGCCACCTCCACATCGTTCTCTCCGTCGTGCGCCACCACCGCCTTGTCGTCAAGCGATCCAAGTGCACGTTCGGCGTCACCTCCATCTCCTACCTCGGCCACATCATCTCCGACGCCGGCGTAGCCATGGATCTTGCAAAGGTGCAGGCGGTCCTCGACTGGCCCCAGCCCCGCTCGGCGCGTGCATTGCGCGGGTTCCTGGGCCTCGCGGGCTACTACCGCAAATTCGTCCACAACTATGGCGCGATCGCGGGGCCTCTCACCGCGCTCTTGAATAAGGAGGGCTTCGTTTGGTCCGAGGAGGCCGCCACGGCGCTCTCGGCCCTCAAGGCCGCGGTGACATCCGCGCCAGTATTGGCGCTGCTCAACTTCGCCCAGCTGTTTGTCGTCGAGTGCGACGCGTCGACACATGGTTTCGGGGCTGTGCTCATCCAGAACAAGCATCCCATCGCCTACTTCAGCAAGCCGGTTGCTCCTCGCCACCGCTCCCTCGCCGCCTACGAACGGGAGCTCATTGGCCTCGTCCACGCCATCCGCCATTGGCGCCCGTACCTCTGGGGCCGCCGCTTCACGGTGCGGACCGATCATTACAGTCTGAAGTATTTGTTGGACCAGCGGCTTGCCACGATCCCGCAGCATCACTGGGTCGGGAAGCTCCTGGGGTTCGACTTCGCCGTGGAGTACAAGCCGGGCGCCCAGAACACGGTCGCCAATGCGCTGTCTCGCCGCGACACCGAGGACAGCACGGGGCGGTCTTGGCGTTGTCTACGCCACGTTTCAACTTCATCGACTGCCTTCGTCAAGCACAGGCTGTGGATCCGGCTCTCGTTGCCCTTCGGGACGAGATCGTCGCAGGCACCCGCGTGGCGCCTTGGGCCGTCCAGGACGGCTTGGTCACCTACGATGGTCGCCTCTACATCGCCCTGTCTTCGCCACTCCTTTTGGAGATCATCGCCGCAATCCATGAGGACGGCCACGAGGGTGTCCAGCGCACGCTGCATCGTCTCCGCCGTGACTTCCACTTCCCCAACATGCGCCAACACGTGCAGGACTTTGTTCGTGCCTGTGCCACTTGCCAGCGGTACAAGTCAGAGCACCTCCACCGGACGGGACTCCTTCTGCCGATGCCCGTACCGATGACAGTGTGGACGGACATCGGGCTCGACTTCGTGGAAGCTTTGCCCAAAGTTCGGGGCAAATCCGTCATCCTCACTGTGGTGGATCGCTTCAGCAAGTATTGTCACTTTATTCCACTGGCTCACCCATACTCTGCAGAGTCCGTCGCTCAGGCTTTCTTCGCCGACATCGTCCGCCTCCATGGGATGCCGCAGTCCCTAGTGTCCGATCGGGATCCCATCTTCACCTCGACGTTTTGGCGCGAGTTGATGCGGCTCATGGGGGCCAAGCTGCACATGACGACAGCCTTCCATCCACAGTCGGATGGCCAAACTGAGGCGGCCAATCGCGTCATCACCATGTACCTTTGCTGTTTCACAGGTGATCGCCCTCGTCAATGGCTTAGGTGGCTCCCTTGGGCGGAGTTCGTCTACAACACGGCGTACCAGACCTCCCTCCGTGACACGCCCTTCCGCATTGTCTACGGCCGTGATCCCCCGACCATCCGCTCTTATGAGCCTTGGGAAACGCGGGTTGCTGCTGTGGCCAAGACTATGGCTGAGCGCGAGGAGTTCCTCTAGGACGTTCGTTTCCGACTGGAACAGGCACAGGCGGTCCAGAAGCGGCACTACGACAAGCAGCACCAAGTGGTGGCTTACGCCGTGGGCGATTGGGTGCTGCTGCGCCTCCGTCATCGCCCCATCGCGTCCCTTTCCGACGCCGCAACAAGGAAGCTGAAGCCTCGCTTCTTCGGGCCCTATCAGGTCACCGAGATCATCAACGCCGTCGCCGTTCGTGTTGCACTTCCGCCTCGGGCTAGGCTCCATGACGTCTTCCACGTCGGGCTCCTAAAAAAATGGGCGGGTCTCACTCCGACAGCTCCTCCGCCGCTTCCGGCCATCCACAATGGCGCTACGGTTTCGGAACCGGACAGCGTTGTCCGCACTCGCCTGGCAAGCGGCGTGCGCCAGGTCCTCGTCCGTTGGAAGGGCGAGCCGTCTTCTTCCGCTACTTGGGAGGACTGGGACTCCTTCGGCGCGCGCTTTCCAGCATTCCAGCTCGGGGACGAGCTGGTACAGGAGGAGGGGAGAGATGTCATGTACGGCCGGACCTATACCAGGAGGCGCCGGGCCCGTGACATCAGGCGCGTGGCTGAGCGCGCCCAGCGCGTCACGGACGCGGCCCAGGGGTTGGCCGAGCCTTCTAGTGGCTAAGATAGGCAATAGTTGTTAGTATCCCTAAGATTGAGGAGGGATTAGTTACTATTTTTATTCCATCAAGGATTATATATTTCCCCTGTAACCGGCACCTTGGAGAATAAGAAAGATATAAACCAATCTGTCTTCTTCCTCCCAACTCTCAAGCCTAGGTCGCTGAGGGGTATAACCTCGCCCTAGAAGAGACGGATTGCGGCTACGAATTACGTAGCCGAGGTCCAGCTACTCAAGGGTTTGACGCCCTTGACAGTATGTCTGTGCCTGTACATAACTGTTTTATGAAAGGAATCAAGCAATTGCTAAGATGATGACTTTCGTATTCCCAAACATCGCTATATATAAAAAGGACCATAATGCATAGGTTTTCTCCAACTTCATTTATTTATGAGAATAGAGTAGAAGAACTTACGACAGAAACTAGGAAGTAGGGTGTGGTAAAAAGTTTAGCCCACCGGTTTGCCACTTCCTTATCTTTCCTATACCCAATTGTTGCTTCACTGAACTCTTCGACGGCAATCTGCACTTGAAATATATATACAACCATCCATTATTTTTTGCTTATGAACGAAGGCTACATGAAACTTTGCACAGCAAGTTGAACAGATGCTTGCCTCGTTTGCAATGTTAGCACCCATTAGGACACAACAATTGATCCCAAGTGTATCCGCGATTAACTTGGATATCATGCACGGTCCTTCCATCTTGACCTCCATGCCCTTGATGAGGGAGATAGCCTCAGCTCCTGGTCTTAGCTTCCCTACAAGCTTCTTACATATACCCTCCACAAATTGATGGGGAGTCACAAAAACCAGCATATTCGCATCTTTGACTGCGAAGGAAAAGAAAAGTTTTGTTCAATAAAATTTATGTGACAATATGCAAGCAGCTTTATGCTGTAAGTTTATTTTGATGATAATGACAAGACGTTTACGCATGCATGCTCGTTGCCCTTTATGAAACTGTACATACTCGACTGTCTACGACTAGCATGGCATCTACCCTCCAAATCATGAGAATAGCTGGGTGACGCTGTGATTAATTACCTGCACTCTCCAAGTCAGGGTCGGCAATAACGTTCTTTCCAAGCTTTATACCTGGCAAGTATTTGCAGTTCTCCTGTAACCAATAAGAATAATGTCTTTTATTTAGAGTCATTATTACTAATGTCATGTCATAGATAAGCCATTTAATTTGTTGATCAAGAAGCAAGATAAGCTAACGGGCTTGAACTACTCTTACATTTTGTTCGTTAATGGACTCGGATAGCTTCTTGCCTGTTGGCAGTATTTCCTCAAAGACCCACATCCTTACTTCATCTTCAGGGAAAAAAGAAATTTCGTCCCCAGAGAAGTTAGTACATATACCAACAGCTACAAGAAATTAAAAGAGCTGTGTGTACGTAGGTAATACAGGGAGGTACAGGTACCTAGCTAACATCGAACTCTGCACGATGAGAAATATATATATATATATATATATATATATATATATATATATATATATATATACACACACACACACACACACACACACACACCCCTTGCATTGAATCATTGATCGGCCATAACATTTACAATAGTAGTAGTTATGCAGTTGGTAGGCAAAGATGGAAATAGTGGCATGGGACAAAGGGAAGGCCGGTGCATGTCTATGGAGACCCGACAAAAGATAAGACATGATGTAAGCAAATCAATCTAGTACTAGTGATACGCTACATAGGAGTATGTATATCTATGCATTTAGCGAAAAGAAACTAGATTAGATGTCAGAATGATAAGCGCGCGATGGAAATGGCATGCAGGACCCAGTCAGCCAATAGCGTATTACAGTTATAGTAGGAGAAGGAGAAGCACGGAGAGCGTGTGCACGGCAGCAATTCAACCAATTCTATTGAAGGAGCTGAGACAGCAGGATGTATGCACAGTACCATAGAAGGAGGGCAGCTTGGCGGTGTTGGAGGCGATGAGGCGGGAGGCGACGCTTCCCCAGTTGCCGCTGCCAATGACGGCCACCCGGTACTTGTCGTGCCCGTTCTCCATCTCCAGCGGGCGGCGGCGGGGCGGTCCGAATTAGATAATGCAGATCAAGAAACCAACCACACCGCCGGCCGGCCTGTACAGCGGCGATTGCAATAATCGGGCAAACCAAGAACAAGGACGGACGGCCCGACCCAGTAGCAGGAGGAGGAGGAGCGGCAGCGTGGATATATACCAGAGATTGGAGGCGGCGGGCGTGTGGAGAGGAGAAGAAAAGTAAAATTGAATTGGAGGGCAGGCAGTGACGACTGACGAACAATATTAGAAGAATATCCCGCCCGTGGTTCTGGTTCGCTTAGATAGGTCGGAGGGGCGGCATCCCCAAGAATCGCATGTGGTTGTTTCCTCTGTCCCTCCACCCCGCTGCTTTGTTTTTGTTTGTTGGCAAAACGAGGCGGCAGTCGCTGCCATTTCCTCCTTGGGATCGAAGAAGACGAAGAAGAAGAGACCAGCAGAGGAGGGAGGAGCCTGTGCCTCCCGTCTCGGGGGTATCGACCAAGACCAACTAGGCCGCGCCGCCCGCTCGCCACTTGGCCCAGCAAAACCAAAGGGAAGGGACCCATCATCGATAGGAGGCCCAAACCACATCGATCACCTCCATCTTTTCCTTGATTCATTCACTGCCACAGCAAATAAAGCCAACCTTCATACTATCCTCCAATTTGCACAACATAGGAGCAGAGTAGTATGCAGGTGCCGTGCCGATGCATTCTGTTTGTGTTGACCATGTGATTGCACGCCAGGCTCGGTTACCTTTCTCTCCTCCGGAGGACTCCTCTTCTTCCTCCTCTCCCCCACGGTTTATGCAATGCAAGTGCCGCCTGCTGAATTCCGTCCACACCATGGTCTTCTCTCTCTCTCTATATATATATATATATATATATATACACACACACATAAATAAATAAATAAAATAAGTGCGCCGCCCATCAAGTAACAACTTTTACTACTGGAGGTGGAGGGTGCTAACCTACTCCAGGTGACAAAAGTGAACCGGCTGTAGAAGCAATGGTGACACGGACGGCGTGCAAGGTGGAACCGTTGGCCCCGTTCGCTGGTCTGAAACTTGGCTGAAACTGGCTGGTTTTGTGAGAGAAAATACTGTTTGACTGGTTTGATGAACAGTAAAATGAGAGAGAAACCAGCCGGCTGGTCTGATTTTTTCAGACCAGCGAACGCGCCCAACATAGGAAATGATAAATTTTGGTACCAGTACAGCTTGTTACTATGATGTCCTACTGACAACCTTATTTAACAGAAGATGGTAATCTGTTGGCAAGACCATACATAGGATAGATAGGGCTTGCAACCGCGGATGCAAACATAGAGGTTTGTCATCTCTTCAAACATGTCAACCACCACTTGCGGTAGGTTCCATGAACAACCCATGTCGAGCACATAACATCCTGATGCAGTGATATACTCCATCCGTTCTAAATTATAAGTCACTTTGATGTTTTTGGTACATCCATTTTGTTATGTAACGTATGTCTAGATACATGGAAAAATAGATGTATAAAAAAAGTCATCGTGACTTATAATTTTGAACGGAGGGAATACGATACAGGTCGCTTCCAACTTCCAAGCAACAAACTCAGTTACTCAGGCCATCCAGCCACTGTTGACATTTGGGGGTCATCAGTATATCCAGTGTTTGGCATGAAGCAGAAACCTGCACTACAGCTTCCAGTTTCGTAGGTGGAAAGGAATGCAGATATTCATCAATCGTCCTTGCCTTTTTCAAGGACAAGGATCTGTTTGTTGCCAACAAGCAGCTGCCAAACGGCTTATGACTGTATTAGGAGGGGAGGATTAGATTGAAACAGTTGCAGCGTCAACATCCATCTTCTACTTTTGCTAGAGTTGCAAAACCAAATGCTAAAGTGCAACGTTCCTTTTCTGGGACACGTCAGATCTTCACGACACTCCAAATGAATGATCCTGTACATTCCTACTAATATTTTCATCACTCATCAGACATGTACAGTTGACCAGTGAGCAGGTCAGACACCACATCCTTCAGCAATCCCATGTACCAGTATCATCAATCCTCCTCCCTGTGGTAGTAATAGTAAGTAATAAGGGGGTGTTTGGATCTAGTGGCTAAAGTTTAGGAGATGTCACATGGGGCGTCGCGTGGGGTGTTCGGATACTAATAAAAAACAAATTACAGAATCCGGTAAGAATCCATGAGATTTAATTTATTAAGCATAATTAACCTGCCATTAGCATATGTTTACTGTAGCACAACATTGTCAAATCATAGACTAATTAGGCTTAAAAAATTCGTCTCCCAAAACAGTCTCAATCTATGTATTTAGTTTCGTAATTAGTCTATATTTAATACTCCATGCATATGTCAAACATCCGATGAGACAACGACTAAAGTTTAACATGGCCACCCATCAGGCAAGGTCCATTCATCTGCCGGACCAGACCAGACCAAACCATACAGCTCAATATACCAACCTCTCATTAGGCGCCATGGCCACCATTGCCAATCAATCAACCGACTTGTCACAAAACCTTCACAAAGGCGCTACCTATATCACTGCAAATATGCAAACCAAACTTCAGCACTGCATAGCAACTACTTGAAGACATTAAAAAACAAGCCACACTACTCTATGACAACACTTGGTGCAAAGTGCAAGAGAACATACGGTTCCAAATGCACGATTGCTTAGATATATATACAATGAATGTTCTATGCCAAGGACATGCTGCTGTTACATGGACGCAGCTAAGAAATTGGATGCCTTCTGGATGTCGTAATAGTATACTACATATCAGTTGAGAAAGTTACCTCATGCTGTAATCTATGGATCCTCTGTGCTTGTTCTCTGATGCAAACAAGGTTGTTCTTGATCTCACTGCATATCCTTCCTTCCAGTAGTCTCACTGGAACCCAGAGCTTGGGCTCCAGCTCAAGCAGGTAAGACAGTGTCGTCTGGAATTCCTGCTCCTCTGAATTTCCCCCACCTTCGACAATGCTACCATCAACCTATGCAAAACACAGGGGCATCATCAACAGCCATGTAGACAGTAGACTCTTTATCAAAATAACAATGGTATTGACGTTTGCAACCAAAATTATGCCACAATTTAACAGCTGGATATGCTAGAGCCAGATTGGGTTCTCGAGAAAACTCTTGACGTAGTGAGATAAACTATGGACAAGTGAAAAATCTAGACTGGCCCATATAATATAAGAGGACTATGACTAGGTTTGTTTATGGATCTCATAGGGACCAGGAGCAGACCTAGTACTGCCACACGATCATAAAAATTCATAACATCAGTACAGCACTCACTGAACCAGCAACGTTATGCCCTCATAGCCCCACATCAAAAGATGGTTCCCTTGCCAATTCAAAGCAAAAGGGATGAGTTACCAATGATTTCGACATCCTTATTACCTAGCTCAACCAGCGCAATGTGGTGAAACCTAAAACACCCGATCAGTGAGTGAGTCTGGATCCAGTCTGAGATCACTGGACCCGACAATGTTGGTGGTGATTGATTTAGTGCTAGACTAGACTGTACCAGCGCAGCAATGATCAGAGCATCATTAGTGTTATAGGTAACTGGATTCAGTAGCACAGCTGGGGATCAGCTAGGACCACAGTAGGGTATATTACATACATATTGGCGAGCAATGAGGAAGGAAGGATCAATGAAGGAAAGGAAAGGAAAGGAAAGGACAGGTAGGTACCTCTTCAACAGACCATTTCCCCTGGAAGAGCTTGAAATCGCCGTCGATCATGTTGAAGGCGATCTCCCTCCTGCGCGCCCCGGCAGCGGGCAGTAGCTCCATGTCCCCCTCGTAGCAGTCTATGGTGCCCTTGGCGTTGAACTTGAAACCCAGCGCGAGATCCTGCTCCCCGATCTGGTCTTCCACACGGTGCACACGAGAAGTTCCCCATTCATTCATGAACAAGCTGGATGCATTTACAGGCTGAGCTGTATAGTAGGAGGAGGAATCGAATTTGGGGTGCGGACCTGACCTGGTAGAGGCGCGCGAAGCCATCGTGCTGGTCGAGGAGGCGGCACTCGGAGAGTCCCGGGATGAAGTCGGCGAGGCCCTCGTAGTCGGTGAGCGTGGCCCAGACGGCCTCGAGCGGTGCGTGGACGCGCACCCGCGCGCGCACAAGGCGCCGGTTCCGCTTCCCGACCTTGGACACCTGGATCTGGAAGCCGATGCCCTCGTCGCGGTCCTCCTGGTCGTCGTCAGGCGCGGGCCAGTCGTCCTGGCCGCCGGTCGCGTCTCCGGCGGCGACGTCAAGCGGCGGGTCGGGCGAGGCGGGGATGCGGGAAGAGAGCCTCGGGGATGGGGCGGAGGGGAAGACGAGGCGGAGGCGGGCGGTGCGGGGGCGAGGGAGCGGGCGTGAGAGGCCGTGGCCGTGGGAGGAGACGCAGCAGCAGGAGGCGGCGGTTGCCATGTCCGTCGTCCGGGTCCGCCTGCCGCCTCCCCTCACACTGTATCTTTTGATTAGTTATTATTTCTGTGTATAATTACTGTATTATAAGCTTATCATTAGTTTAGCATATACGTGTATGCCTTGCAAATAAAATAAACTAGGCCGGCCTGGCAATACGCCAATGGCGTTCGGCTGGTGCAAAATTCCTCCGTAATTCACTGTTTATGGCTGAAATTTCACTGTTTATGGCTGAAATTTACTGTTCATGTTCTCACAAATTCTTCCTAATCCATCCAGATTTCTCCAAATTTCTCCCAGCGAACATGGCCGTAGCAGGATAGGATAAGATTTGCTCCCGTGTCCCCCTAGCTTGTTTATACCTCTGCTAGTCTAGTAACACTCTCGCTTAGGTAAGGCACATTTTTAAAGGAAAAGCCCCCCTTCCGTGGTTGTTATTAACTTGAAAACATTATCTAATTTAGAGCATGATTAAAAAAAAGAATGCTCGAACAGTCCTAAAAATAATATAATTCTAGATTTTAAATAAGTTAACATTTTTTAAGTTTGATCGAGTTTGTAAAGAAAAAACATTTATGTCTCCAATTAAGTTTAGTACGAAAATAATCAATGTAAATATACTTGATATCATAGACGTTACTAGTTCCTTTTTGTATAGATTCAGTCAGATGTAATATTTTTTTGCCTCCTCGTGAAGTGAATTGCATTCTCTTTTTTTTTTGAAGGGGGAGTACTTCCTCCGCGTAAGTTGACTGATGTAGCATATGCCTCTCTCGTTATACTCTCCATAACTTGAAAGGTTATCTATTTTTACATAGAGTCATGTTGCTAATTCCCAATACTACGCGTTGTACTCCACGTAAGAAATAATTTTGTTAATTCACAATCATAACATCGAATCGAGGTAATAATCAGAACCTATTTCCAACTTCTTCATAAAAGCATGTGGCCTAATAAACAAAAAAAAAAGAAGAGTAAAAACATGATATTCTAAATTGTCAATTCTTAAGATCGCTACCCATATATTCAAGTGAAAAAACACATGCAAACCCAAAACTCAAGACATATCATTGTCAAATATTTTATACCATATGTTTCGCTGCTTTACTGGAACCTGAGCGTGCAAAAGTAATGTTGCTAGGACGCACACCCGTGTTCCTTTTGTGTCGACGGTGTGGTGAGCCTTTTCAAATCCATATTTATCTCATGAGAGCTAGCAATAAGTATTGCCCGTATCTTAAATTCGTACGCAAGTGGAACTACGTATATACGAGCAATGTTATGGAGAGGGCGTGAAATTCCGCTTGCGTTTTGATTTTTGAAATGCAGTGATTTTGTGGTTACCGTGATTGGACGTTTTTTTTTCTCTGGGGTGCGGTGGTCGGCGCTGGCGGATGCAGGATGCGAAAAAGGAGGAGCTAAATAATAAAGATTTAGAGCTAGGGGTAGAAATTAATAATGATTTGAGATTAAGTAACCATGATCTAATAAAAAAATCAGGCTCACTAGGGCTCTGGCCCCTCAGCCCCCTTTGATCCGCCCCTGGTGGTCGGCATGCACGGATTGCATTGGGATTTGGTGGTCGTCATCTGTATCCGTGGCCTCTTTCTCCTCCTCAAGTGTCAAGTCTGGAGTGCCACTCAAACACGTGTGTGGTTTTCTGCCTCCGTTTTTTCGAAGAAGAAAAAAGAAAAAATAAGGAAAAATAAAAAGGGAGACTTGATGAGAGGATTGGTCAGTGTGTGTCGTGGTCTCCATGCAATGCAATCCAATCCAATCCCGAGCTTTCAGACAGCAAGCAGCAGTGTGAATGGTACGCTAGCTATGATTTGTGCGATGGATGTTATTATCGTATCAAAAGCCGCCAGCCCAGTTGTAATTGTGGCAAGGCAAGTTTTGCTTTGGTGACCAACCATACATGATGCAACGCACCAACGCATACAGTCCGTGCTCTGCCTGCCTACGTGTCTGTCCCCTTCTCTCTCTCTGTGTCTCCTCTGCTTTCGCCTCAGCACTCCAAAGCTCCTTCCTCTTGCTGATGTGGGTTTCATTCTCGTTCAGCTGAGGGAGACATGGAAGGATGAGCAGTGGAAAGTGTTGTGGTGAATTCTCTCTCCATTTCGGTCGGTCGGTCCGCTCATTACACACAGAGAGAGAGATTTCTTTCTGTGTGTAAGAAGAGTACTCCTACTCATCAAGTCGTAAGGACTGTACTGAAATACTGAATGGAACAGGGACAAATCTTCGTTTTTCCAGGCTTATTACTTACTCAGTCAGGGATCCAATTGGGAATCCCATCTCATCTCTAATACAGAGCAGAGTACATTACAGAATTAGATACAACATGATCATCAGTAATCGCTTGTTATTGTTGTTGCTTGGATTCTCTCCTCCGAGTCGTGGCTGCAAATGAGAAATACTAAGGATAGGGAGTGGATACAGGCCGCCTGCGGTGCCGAAGAAGCGAGTGTTATTTGTCGGCGTGGTGGTACGCCGCCTGCGGGTGCGGGTACCCTCTTCCGTTGTGGTGGTGGTAGTGGTGGTACGCCTGTCCGCCGCTGGCCATGGGCACCATGCCGACAGCGGCGACGCCATGCATAGCGTACATGCTGGTTGGGACGGGCACCTGCTGCGGCTGCGGCTCGTGCACCAGGCTGTGCGGCACCGGCGTGGAGGCGAAGATGTGGTCGGACGGGGACTGCCCTTCGTTGGAGAGGCCCTGCATCCGCTTCACGTACAGCCGGTACTTCTGCAGGTGGCTGGCCACGTTCTCGCGCGTCAGCCCTTCCACGTTCATCAGCTGCATGATGGTCTTGGGCACCGCGTTCTTGATCCCCAGGTGCGCCACCACGTCCACGAACCGCTTGTGCAGCTGCGGCGTCCAAACCAGCCGGGGACGCTTGCTGCTGTTGGCGTTGTTGGTCGCCGCGCCGCCGATGGCTGCTGACGAGTCCGCCCCCTCGTCCCCCCTTGCGTGTCCCGCTGCCCCCGCCTGGGGATGGAAGGGCGCGAAGGAGGAGCCGCTCCCTCCGCTGCCCGACGACGACGACGACGGCGCGCGCCGCAGCCGCGACACCGTGGCCGCCGACGCGCGGTGCACGTCCAGCAGCGTCCGCCCGGGCTCCGGCGGGATGCGGAACACCGCCGCCAGACCCGGGGGCACCAGCGGCTGCGACAGAGGGGTCAGCTCGTCGGCGCCCGGGAGCCCCGACTCCCACTCCATCACGCGCCCGTCGTCGTCGCCGCCGTAGCACACCATGTGGAGCTCGTAGTCGTCCACCGCCTCCTCGCCCATCCGAATCGATGGATGGATCCCCACCAACCCTACACACCTGCTTAATCCAATTCGAATCCCCAAATCGATTCAGCAGCACAGGCACAGCATCAACCCCAGATCAATCAATCAATTCCCATACGGAATCGAGCAATCCAGCCACGGCTCCGTCGATTCAACCGCCGGCGAGATAGGGACAGGGACGGAGATATTTGTGTGGGCGTGGGGAGGAAGAGAAGAGGAGCTGCTGCCTGCCTGGCTGGGGCTGGGGCTGGCTGAGGTGTGAGGACGCGGCCCATAGTTTAATGGGCGAAATGGGAATAAAGGCAAAAGCGGAGGGGAAAAGCGCACATCAGGATAGGATTTTAGATCCCCTCCCCCTCCACGTGGACCGCGATCTTTTCTGATTCGCCTCTCCACCCTCGCCCGCCGTCCGATCCTGCGCTTTCCCTCGGGGTTTCCCACCTCTTTCCGGGACGGACTCGCAGGCGGCCCCCGAGATATTTCCTCGAGATTCGGGTACCGCAAATCCGGCGGCATTTTCGTTCGTGCAACTCATCCTGCTGCATCTCTTAGCTGTGGGCTTGTTTCATCCTTGGTCAAACCAGCGTCAGCTGTTTTTTCTTGCCCTATATCCCCTCTCTTTTCTTTCTTTCTTTCCGGCCTACTAGAATCAGATTCTGACCAGTACAGTAATAGCTTGGGATGAGATATTTTTCATCGTCCAATAAATCTTGTTATTAATTAACAAAATCAAACAAAAAATATCCTTTATTCAAAACAAGAACATCAACCAGACAGAGCGCTTCCCCCCCCCCTTTCCATATCACTGTTACGCAAAGTATCTTCGAATGAGTTTTTTCTTATCCATGTCTTCATTTTTATTTAATATATGCCAATGATGCAACATTTACTCTGAAAAAGACGCGCCAGCCATTGAAAAGCCACTACAAAAACGCAAAAAAAAAAAATCAATGGTCCCCTCTGAAATTTTCCTTTTTTATCTCTTGAATCATGCGTTTTCAAATGCACCACAAACACACGTGTACAACCGAGTAGTCATAAGCATAAGCTCAAATATATGAATTAAATGCAAAGTAAATATGAATGTAAGGCAAACCAACAAAGGAGATGTACTGATGTATTTTTCGAAGTTCAGATCCCCACTTGGATCCTAAGTCTCTATTGTGGAAGCCGTGAGCGATCACCCGCTGTCAAGCTCTAGGTACGTTTCTTTCAACCACTTTTCACGCTCTACTAGTTGATCTTTTCCCTTGCGGGGACAAGATCGCAGGCCGCACTGACCGTCTCATGGCAAAGCGACGTCTAGTCGTCTAAAGCAATGTTCCTAAAGTAACAAATGCTTCACCATGGACTTGACGCTATCACGAAATGCTCAAGGCTTGGCTCAGCTTAACTCGAGAAGGCTCTAAACTTGCTCTTTGATTCAATAGATATCACAATTATCACTCAAATCATACAAAGTGTGAATTAGGAGCTCTCGCAAGGCCTTTTTGAAGTTTGATAACTCTATAATGCATCATCAGCCCTCCAATGGCTATGAGATGGCGTATAAGTAGGCCTACCATAAAAACTAGCTGTTATAGCACTTTTGAGACAAAACTAGCCTCGACCGGTTTGGCAAACCGTCTTAAGCCGGTTTTCCCTAAAAACTAGTCTTATACCGCTAGTTTGCCAAAGCCGGCACATGTCGAGTTTTGTAGGACACTCTCAAATAAACCCATTTTTTTATGTTAGCAGTTGGGTATTTTAAGCACTTCATCTAGCACTTAGTATTACATCCCTCTTTCGATAGGATGGCATACCTAGCTATACTCAAGAATTAAAAATTCACAATTTATATCACTTATGTTTGTTGTTCTGCTTCAAATATTGGCATCTTCTTAATTTTCATAATTAGAGGGCTTTCGTCACTTTCATTGGCTTGAGCTGAACGACCTTGAGCTATGGCTTTGAATTTCTCGGATCATTTGATCATTACTACACATGTCACCCAAAAGTCACCTTTCTGAATAATTTCATAGTGTTTTGAGCCTCCATATCAACATGACATTGATAGCTTGATTACTACCTCAACTCAATGCAAGTACCCTCTTCTTCACCTTAGCCATAGTCCCTTGGCCACAAAGTCATCGCTTACCCTTCACCTTTGCTTAATCCCTTAAAACTCTTTCCTTGCTATTTTTACTCTATCAAGCTATAAAGCCACGTCTCGTTTTGAATCAACTTTGAGTAACAGTGAAACAATTTATTTGCATTGTTATGTTTTTATTAAGTTCAACTAGTAAGCTTCATGTATTGAGACCATCCCATATGCAATCAATTATGTTTCATCTTCACTTGACAATACATGCTTGCCAGTTCATCAATTAGAAAACCCAATATCAATACTTGGATTCACTTCTCATTTATATCATTTGCTCCCTTGATCGTATTAATTATAACTGGGACTAAATGCCTATAACTATCAAGAAATTCACTAGTCCCTTGATCGTGTTGTCATTCAATCCACCAAAACCCACTTAGGGTCTAGCTAGATGCACTTTTAAGCACACACTTGCACCTGCATCTCCTATCACCTATCATCATGTACCTTCGCCACATTCTTCTCATTGAGCGCCCTTTGAGATACCCTGTTGAGAGTCAAATGTCCCCTACTCTCTTCCACCACAACCCGAAGTTCCCAATGCCATCAAAACCTTTGTTGCCGCAGACCACAAAAAAACCATGTGCATTCTGCATGTCTACATGCACGCCATACGCACACCAAGTGCATCGCTCATGTGCTTCTTCCTTACCGCAACACACATCTCCTACGTGTACCCCGCGGAAAAAATAATTGATTTTTTCTAGAGCTGTCGTTGCCTTGTTTTTTGCAAATAATAATACAAATACATATCTTATTGTCAAAGTCGCCATATGCGTCTCACTATTGACGAGCATATTGCCTACCAGGCTAGAAAGAGTAGTGCCAATAAATTCTAAAATAAATCTAAGAAAATACGAGCACCTATGTCAAGCCGATAACTAGCTTGAATTCAGATGGATAGTTTCACTATAGACAACCTAACGAAGTAACCAATTGTGCTTACGTAACAACTTTTGTAGTTGCTTACACATCTTATACATTGCGTTGTTTCCATTTAATTTCCATTCGCACACCACTGAAAGGTTTTGTTTACTAACTCTATTTATTCTAAATTGTAAGTCGTTTAGGCTTTTCTAGGCATATAGATTTAGTTGCGCAACTACATTATATATTATCAGCCTGTTCGCTTTATCGTAAACGATCGTAAATTTCTAGCCGGGAACAGTGTTTTTCTCTCACACCAAATCAACCAGCAGTAAATAATCCACGATACGATACGGCCTCCCGAACAGGCTGTATATGTATTCAGAAAAGCTTGAATGACTTACTGGAATGAGGCCAGGAACTCTTGCGCTTGCGCCCCTGCGGGCTCGTTGCCAGGCGTTAGACAGATCGGCTTCTGGTCACCTGCAAACTGCCCAGCATTGACAGGAAATTAGCTAAGAATAGCGTAGTAACGGGAGAGAGGAGGAGAAGAAATGACGGGATAGGGTGTCTCTCCGTGGGGCGATAGGGCGACACCGCCGTATGGCACAACTTATTCGACGATCTCCCCGGCGAGCAAGTCAGCGGGCAAGCCAGGAGGCGGCGGCTACTCCTCCCCTTCGAGGGTGTCCTCTCATGGCTCTCGGAACTCACCAGAGGGGCGAGCCGAGGCGGCATCAGGCTCTGCCTCGACCGGGCAAGAGGTGGCATCAGGCTTTACTCCGACGAACGCTGAGTTAGCGGAGCTTCTCCACCGATGGGATGCATGGCGTAAGGCCAATCTAGGTACGTACTCATCAACCGCGATTCCTAAGGGTGGGGAGGGATCAGGAGGGAAGTTGAGTGGTGTTCATGGAGACTCGAGTTTGTTTGAAAATGCAGAAATGGCTCTGCAATCTGATGATTGGCCTTCCATTGAAGAGGGTATTCATGCGGGCAAGGGTGCCTAGAGGCGTTTGACTTTGATTCCTCAAAAAATTAGTGAATGGTGCGTTGATGCATTTGGATATCATCCAATGACGCATGGAGGTCAGGAGAAGTTGTGATTGCAGATCGAAAATGAAATCAAATGTCAGATGTTCTCTTATCAGAAATGGGTTTCTGAGATAAGAGATTTGGCTGATGCTTCTGACCATTTGGAGGAATCAATGGAGATCATGCTAAAGCTTGGATCCGACATGGTTGAACCTGACAAGTAGTTAGTTGCTTGGAACGAAAGCGAGGAAGATGACAACCCAATCCAGAATTCGGTTGATTCCCGCTTTAACCATTCCTAGATCCCGAATGGACCTAGGCTGGGCTGGTTCTGGATACCAAAAGGGCATCTCTGTTTGGATATTACCTACCCAGCCAACAAGGAGGAGGTACGCCGATTTGGACACTTAGCCCGCAAGATTCGAGCCACCCAACCACCCCGCAGGCTTACCAAAACCTTTGCGGCGGCTGTGAAACCTAGGGTGATGGCTCATCCTAATCGTCTCATGGGGAAGCACCACCAGGATGAGTGGATGGAGGAGGATGATCTGCTAGGTGGTGAGTGGGGGCAGAAATAGGATCTGCGAGTGCAAATCCAAAAGGGGGGAGAAGCCAAGTTGAGCCAAATCAAGCAGGATTCAAAGGAAGAAGACTGGATCAAGGGGATCGAGAGTTGGAGAGGTTTGGAAGAGGAAGGAACTTCAACCAGGGGTGATGGGAGCAGGGCAGACAGCAAGGACAGCAAGGGAGTTGGGCTTACAGTCAACAAGAGAATTGGAACAATCAGGGGTGGAATCGAGGGGATAGTCGCCCCACAGACAAAGCTACTACTCAGCCATTCTCTGAAGGTACAAGATCTGGTTCCTCTGCTGAAGTGAGATGCTATCGTTGCTTAGATATGGGGCATCATCAATCTGAATGTGATAAAGAACCTGTATGCTACAAATGCAAGCAAAAGGGGCACATGGCAGTTGATTGCAGAATCAGCAAGAAGCTCAAAATATGTGGATTCGGTATCCTTGGCCAAGGCTTCTACGCCATTGACATCCTAGAGGCAAGAATCAAAGTGGCTCAGGCGACTGGTTTTGTAACTGTGTTAGAAGGTGATGCTTCAGAGGATAAAATAGCTAAGGAATTAAAGAACCTTGTCAGGGGAGACTGGAATTTCAGGGTGAAGAAGACAGATAAAAAGGAATACATG
This sequence comes from Miscanthus lutarioriparius, assembly GCA_904845875.1. Taxonomy (NCBI): domain Eukaryota; kingdom Viridiplantae; phylum Streptophyta; class Magnoliopsida; order Poales; family Poaceae; genus Miscanthus; species Miscanthus lutarioriparius. The sequence goes on along the minus strand of CAJGYO010000006.1, from coordinate 642,918 downwards.
GTCATGTTTCCTGACAAGAGCACATTAGGGATCTTTGCCAAACTGTTAGAGTTTGAGATGCCCCTCTATGGACTAAAGGGCAAAATTGATGTTGCCAATTTTGATCCTGAGTCTTCATCAGTGCTACATACAGTTTGGGTGAAGATATCCAATATTCCTGGGACTGCAAAAGATGTAGAAACTGTTAGGGAAATTGCTTATTTGGTGATTGAACCAATTGTAGTCGATGAGGTTAGTTTGATCAAAGCTGGTCTTGTGAGGGTACAGGGGAGATGCAGGAACCCTTCTCTGATTAAGGGCTCGATTGAGGTATTTTTCAATGGCTCATGTATTCCTATTGGTTTTGAAGTAGAAGATCACAAGGGTCTAGTCAAGGGTGGCAAAGGTGGTCCTCCTGGTCCAGGGGTTGGGAAACCTGGGGGGCCAGACAAATATCAGGATAATCACCAACAAGGGGATAGGAAGAGAGGAACTGATAAATTCAAGAGATTTGGCAAGATTGATAGGGACATGGATTCTAACCAAGATGATTCGATGGAGGACTACTTGGGTAAAGGATCTTCAGGAAATCATAGTGAGATTGGCAAGGAAGCTATGGTTACTCCTCTGGTAGCTTCTCATCCTGAACTGGGACATATTTCCATGAATAGAAGCCCTATTGTGGTAATCCAGGACATCCATGATATATCCTTGAACAAAATGACCACTTGACTGGTGAGGGTGCCGGGATGAACTCGATTAGGGTAGATGTGGGGTCTGTAAACAACAAAGGGGGTGAGATCCATACTTATAAGAAGGAGATCCTTGGAAGTGAAAATCAGTTTGTCGTGCATGGGGCATGTGGTCCTTTCCTGATGGACAAGAACAAGTGGGCCAAAATGCTTCTGGCTACAGAATATCACCACAAGAATAGGATGGGCTAGGGGAGCTCACCCAGGAGGATAATGTGACTGCCCAACTGGAAAATAGTGATACTCTATCTTTAGGGAAGGAAGCTGCTGAGGGAGACATTCACAAGACAAAATTGGTGAAAGAGGGCATCAGGAACTTTGATAAACAGCTTGAAGAGGAGGATTTCATGGATTATATTTCTGATCAAAGTAAGAATTTAGATATGGAGAACGACTGTCAGGGGTGGCAGTCCCCAAAATCCAAGAAGTCCAAGAAGAAGAACATGCACAGCTGATGGTAGCTACCAGAACAAGCAGTCGGGTGCCAAGGGATGGCATACTTATTGCTACAAAGGCCGCTAATAGAGCCAAAGCCATGAACACTATAACAGGTGCTATTACCACAACAAATCCTTTTACTGTTCTTAACAATGCTTCTACTGCTTTCTTAGAGAAGGTTATTATAGATTTAGACATTGAGGTAGAAAATGTTGAGGAACAAATTGATATCTTTAGGGCGGAGGAGCTTGCTAGGGCAGCCTATTGCTGAAGCAAATTACAAAGCCTTTTTAGAAAAACAGAAAGAGAGGCAGGGGCCTTTATCTGATTCATAGTTAGAAGATTTAGCCATGGAGGCTATTGATAATCGAGGGAGAGGCTATTGATAATCAAGCCAAGGGAGGCTTTGATAGTAATACCCAGAGTGCTTATATTGAAATCACCTCCTCTAGTGAAAACAATGAGGTGCATGTTTTGGAATGTTAGGGGTTTGGGGAGAGCTCATAGAAGAGGGTTAGTTCTTAAACATGTCATTCAGGAAAACCTAGATATTGTGGGTATTCAAGAGACTATTAAGCAAGAGTTTAGTGATCAAGAGTTGAAAGATATGTCTGGTACTGTGTATTTTGTTTGGAAATGGATTCCAGCAAAAGGTCACTCAGGAGGGTTACTGTTAGGGGTGAAGATGGAGAGTTTTGAAATAGAGCAAGTTGAGTTGGCTGGTTATTTTTTGGGTTGTTTGATAAGGAATAGGCTAACTAATTTTAGGTTCTGGGTCCTTAACGTTTATGGGCCTGCCCAACATGAGTTGTCTGAGGAGTTCATTTTGGAATTATCAAACTTCTGCACTAGTGAAGTACTTCCTATGGTGTTAGTAGGGGATTTTAATCTCATTAGAAGTAACAAGGATCGAAATCAGGGTCAAGGGGATCTTAAACTGATGGAACTTTTTAATAATTTCATTGGGTCTTTTCACCTTAGGGAAATTTTTGTCAGTGGGGTTAAGTTTACTTGGTCTAACAAATAGAAAAACCCCACATTGGTGAAACTAGATCGTATTCTCGCCACTACTAGCTAGGACTTGAACTATTCTCATAGTTTTGCTTGGTCTAAAGTTAGAGTTGGCTCTGACCATTCACCACTCATCATAGATACTAGAGAGCAAGGAGCCTCCAGGCCTAAATATATCTTTTTTGAGGAAAAATGGATACATCATGAAGGTTTTTATGATCTCTTGAAAACTAAGTGGGGGGAATTTAAGTGTGGTTCTGTTAATACTCCTTATTCTCTGGATGTGTGGCATGGGTGCTTGCAATCCTTAAGACATTACTTGAGAGGGTGGAGTCTGAGAATTTCTGGTGAAAACAAAGAGACCAAGAAAAATATTGCCATTAGAATTGAAGAAATTGGCATAATTGCTGAAAAAAGATTGTTAAGTAACTCTGAGTGGGAAGAAAGAATTAACCTAGAAGAGACCTTGGATAAAATGAATTTAATTGAGGAGCTTCAATGGAAACAAAAAGTGGAACTAACTGGATCTTGCAAGGGGATGCAAATACCTAGTTTTTCTACCAGTTTGTTAATGGGAGGAGGAGAAAGAAAACAATTACCTTTCTTGAAAATGGTAATGAGGAAATTAGGGGCCAAAATGCTATCTCTTCACACATTGTGGACTACTACAAGAGTCTCTTTGGGCATGATGAGTCCTGTAGCATGTCTCTGAATTCTGAATTTTGGCCTGCTGAGTTACAGTTGTCTGAGTCAGATAGCCTGGATTTAGTCAAACCTTTCTCCATGGAGGAGATTAAGAAGGTAGTAATGGGGATGAAAGAAAACTCAGCCCCTGGTCCCAATGGCTATGGGGTAGTGTTTTTTAAGAAATTTTGGGAATATATTAAGGAGGAGTTGAAGAGTATGTTCACATACTTTTACAATGACAAGCTTGATATTAAAAGGTTGAACTATGGGGTGATTACATTGGTACCTAAACTTAAAGAAGCAAACAACATCAAACATTTTAGGCCCATCTGCTTATTGAATGTAGACTTCAAATGTTTTACTAAGGTCCTTACCAACAGGCTAGGTCCAGTGGCTAAGAAGATTATTAGTAAGAATCAAACTAGTTTCATTAAGGGGAGGAACATCTTGGAGGGGGTTGTGGTTTTACATGAAGTTATACATCAACTGAAATCTTCTAAGAAAAAGGGGCTTATTCTGAAATTAGATTTTGAAAAGGCATATGATAGGGTTAGGTGAAGCTTTTTAGAACAAGTCATGATAGGAAAAAGTTTCCCTGTAACTTGGATCTCTTGGGTGATGAAAACAGTAAGAGAGGAAAAGCTGTGTATCAATGTCAATGGGGAAATGAGTCCCTAGTTTAAGACATTTAGAGGTTTAAGGCAAGGAGACCCTCTTTCTCCACTTATGTTCAATCTAGTAGATGATGCTCTAGGTGTGCTCCTTGATAAAGCTTCTAAAAAGGACATATTAAAGGGGTTCTTGAAGATCTTTTACCTGGGGGTATTACACATATTCAGTACGCTGATGACACAGTGATCATGATAGATGGATTTGCAACTTCAATAACTAACCTAAAACTGATTTTATATTGCCTTGAATGGCTGACTAGATTAAAAATAAACTACCATAAGAGTGAAGTGTATGGCTTTGGAGTTTCACGGGTAGAGAAGGAAGAAATGGCTAATATGCTTAATTGTGTCCTGGGTGATCTACCTTTGAAATATCTAGGGATTCTAATTAGTGACCATCATTTAACCATGGGGGCTTTTAGCTTTTTGCCTTAGAAAATGATAACTAGACTTGACCCATGGAAAGGGAAATTCTTAACTTCGGGTGGGAAACAAATCTTAACCAATTCCTGTTTGAGAAGCCTACCTTTGTATTGTATGGGTTTTTACTAGTTGGCTGATGGGCTTCATAAGAGAATGGATACCATTAGGGCCAATTTTCTTTGGCAGGGGGCTGAGGACAAGTTTAAATACCACATGGACAAATGGGAAATGGTATGCAGACCAAAAGACCAAGGGGGCCTGGGGATGATAAACACTAGAATTATGAATGACTGCTTAATGGTCAAGTGGATTTGGAAGATTTTCCAGGAGCTTGATGAACTTTGGTTTAAGATTCTTATAGAAAAATATATGGGTGAGGGGGGGTTCTTTGAGTCTAAGATAAAGGGAGTGTCTCAATTTTGGCAAGGCCTCCATAAAGTGAAGCATCTTTTTAAATGGGGTGCTGTGTTCAAAGTGAGAAATGGAGATCATTGCAAATTTTGGGAAGGCAGTTGGGCCAAAGAGGTTCTGTTAGATAATCTACTGCTTCCTTGTGTGAACATACAACAAGGGAAGGCGACGCCGAAAAGGCTTCCTGCTGTGGTACTGTAGCCGTGGTAGAGGCACGCGCCGAACGGCTCACCTGTTGTACTGTAGCCACATGTAGGGACAGGCGTAGAAGTCAGTCCTGCTGTGTTATCTAGTTACTATTGCAGCATGGAAGCTGTACTAGGACTAGATGGATAGAGTTGTATATATAATTTGCTACTGCAACTCAACAAAGAGAGTTCAGTTTTGCCATCTCCTATACAGGGCTCCAGCCAACGCTGGTGCTTGTACTGAGTGTGTGCTCTGTTCTCCCTCTTCTTCTACCTTGAGCCATAGTGTGTGTGGTCGGACAGCCTCTGTCGTGCTCGGCCGTGGTCGGCAAGACCGGTGAGTGGTCGACTCACCTGAGTCGGTGATCCTGTGGGCTAACAAGTGGTATCAGAGCCGTACAAACGTCGTCGTTGGACTAACCGCTGGCGATGACGAACGGTTCAGAAATGGGCAACAGCAATGGCACTACTGTGGCTGCCCAACCACGGCTAGAGGTCATTGTTCGCATGGTGCGGGAGGTCAGCGGCACCAGTTGACCGACACTGACTCGCACCAACTATGGAGAGTGGTCGGTGGCCATGAAGGTCAAGCTCAGAGACCGACGGCTCTGGAATGCTGTTGACAAGGGCACTGACAATGAGGAAGATGACATGTCATCGTTGGAGGCTATCCTCGCTGCTGTACCACGCGCTAACGGATGTATATTACATCCCGCAGCTATGTTCGAGCATCATCAGCATTGGTCAGCTGGATGAGCGCGGTAGCGAGGTACTGATCAAGGACGGAGTCCTTAGGATCAGGGACCAGGAGCAATGACTTCTCGCCAAGGTGAAGAGGTCCCAGAACCGGTTGTACCTACTCGACCTAAAGGTAGAGCAGCCGGTGTGCCTGGAGGCAAGGCACACCGAGGAACCGTGGCTGTGGCATGCCCGGTTCGGACATCGCAACTTCGACCTGCTTGGTCGGCTTGAGAAGATGGTCCGAGGGCTACTCTACATCAAGCACGGAGGCGATCTGTGTGACAGCTGTCTGGCCGGGAAGCAGAGGAGGCTACCGTTCCCAAAGGCGGCCAAGTATCGCGCGAAGGACGCTCTCGAGCTCGTCATCCTGCTCATGAATGATTACAGTCGCTACATATGGCTGCAACTCCTGACGAGCAAGGACAAAGCGGCGGCGGCGATCAAGAAGTTCAAGATGCGCGCGGAGGCTGAGGGCGGCAATAAGCTCCACGTGCTGAGGACTGATCGTGGCGGTGAATTCACTTCGGTGGAGTTTGCTGCGTACTGCGCGGATCAGGGTGTGGTGCGACACCACACCGCGCCGTACTCGCCACAACAGAATGGCGTGGTGGAGAGGCGGAACCAGACGATGGTTGGCATGGCTCGATCCATGATGAAGGCCAAAGGCATGCCGACAAGGTTCTGGGGTGAGGCTGTGACCACGGCGGTGTTCATCCTCAACCGTGCTCCGGCCAAGGCCCTAACGGGCAAGACACCGTTCGAAGCTTGGTATGGGCGCAATCTGAGCGTGCCCTTTCTCCGGACATTCGACTATATCGACCACGTCAGGAAGATGAAGCCGATCCTCACCAAGCTGGAGGATAGGAGCACACCGATGGTGTTCTTGGGCTACGCGGAGGGTACCAAGGTGTACCGGCTCTACGACCCATGCGGAGACAAGGTGCTTGTCTCGCATGACGTTGTGTTCGACGAGAAGGAGGCTTGGGACTGGAGCAGTCCGAGCACGGGGAAAGCTGGCGGCTTCACCAACACCTTCATCGTTGAGCACCTGGTCATCCACGGTGGTGGAGACGCCGGGGAAGAGGTGCCGAGCACTACAGCAATAGAGCCGAGCACTCCTGGGGCGGTGCCGAGCATTTCGGGAGGGATGCCGAGCACTCAGGAAGGAGTGCCGAGCACTCCTAGAGGGATGCCGAGCACGCCAGGAGTGGTGCGGGGAGGTTCTGCAGTGGTGGCGACCACTCCAGGACGGGTGCCGAGCACTCCCGTAGTGAAGCCAAGAGGTCTTGCAGTGGTGCCGACCACTCCAAGACTGAGGCTGAGCACTCCTACAGTGGTGTCGAGAACTACATGAGTAGTGACGAGCTGTCCAGAAGTAGTGCCGAGCACTACAACCAGGGTGCCAAGCACTCCAGGTGTTGTGCCGAGCACTCAGGCGGAACAGGGAACTCCATCAACACTGATCGAGTTCGCCTCATCTCCAAGTGACATCATTGAGTTCGTAGATGCCTTCCACGAAGGTGAGAAGGTGCGGTTCCGCAGGCTGGACGACATCGTCGACGGCACAAGGCCCTCAGGCCTGGCTGGTCGGGTGTTCAATGATCAAGAGCTGCTGCTCGTTAGCGTAGAGGAACCACCCACGTTCGCGCTGGCCGAGCACGATGGAAACTGGCGACTGGCGATGCTGGAGGAGATGAAGGCGATCGAGGAAAACGAGACATGACAGCTCATTGATCCACCTCCACGATGTCGTCCGATCAGCCTGAAGTAGGTGTACAAGGTCAAACGGGACGAGCTCGGCGCCATTGTCAAGCACAAGATGTGCCTTGTCTCCCGAGGCTTTGTTCAGCACGAGGGCATAGACTTCAAGGAAGTCTTTGCGCCAGTAGCGCGCATGGAGTCCGTTCGTTTGCTACTAGCCTTGGTAGCAGCAAAGGACTGGCGCGTCCATCATTTGGATGTTAAATCGGCCTTCCTCAACGGTGAGCTGGCGGAGACGGTCTTCGTCAGGCAACCTCCAGGTTTCACCGTCAAGGGAGAGGAGCACAGGGTGCTCCGACTATGCAAGGCGCTCTACGGGCTGCGACAGGCCCCACGAGCATGGAACGCTAAGCTTGACGCCATGCCGGGCGAGCTTGGGTTCCAGCGGTGCGCAACCGAGCACGCGCTCTACACGCGGCGATGGGGGAAGGAGGAGCTCGTCGTCGGTGTATATGTGGACGACTTGATCGTCACCGGCGCACGCACGGAGGACATCAACAGCTTCAAGCGCGAGATGGCGGCTCGTTTTTGAATGAGCGATCTCGACGCACTCTTCTACTACCTCAGCATCGAGGTGAAATAGGGGAAGGAGGAACTCACGCTCGGTCAGAGCACGTATGCCTCGAAGCTGTTGGAACGGAGCGGCATGGCTGAGTGCAAGCCATGCGTGACTCCGATGGAGGAGCGGCTGAAACTGACGAAGGCCAGCACCGCGGCGAAGGTGGATGCAACAGTCTACCGGAGTATCGTCGGCGGTCTGCACTACCTAGTCCACACGAGGCTGGACATTGCGTTCGCCGTGGGCTACGTCAGTCGCTTCATGGAGGATCCCAGAGAGGATCACTGGGCTGCGGTGAAGCGGCTACTGCGCTACGTCAAAGGGACGGTGGATCAGGGGATCATATTTCCCAAGACCGGTGGGAATAGGCTGCAGTTCACTGTGTTCAGCGATGCAGATATGGTGGGGGACATCGACGGACGGCGGAGCACCTCTGGAGTGCTCGTCTTCCTCGGGTCGGCTCCAATTTCACGGCTGTCGCTGAAATAGAAGGTGGTGACGCTATCTACGTGCGAGGCAGAGTACGTAGCGGCGGCCACAGCGGCGTGCCAAGTTGTGTGGCTACGCCGGCTGCTGGGCGAGCTGACCGGTGCGGAAGCTCACCCACCAGCACTGATGGTGGACAACCAACCCGCCATCGCCATCGCAAAGAATCCGGTTCTGCACGACCGGAGCAAACACATCGACGTGAAGTTCCATTTCCTCAGGGACTGTGTCGATGGAGGGCAGATCGTTATCGAGTTCGTCGAAACTGGTCGGCAACTCGCGAATGTCCTCACCAAGCCGCTCGGACGTCTTCGACTCACGGAGCTGAAGGAGATGATCGGTATGGAGGGGTACAAGGGATAGCAATAGGATTAGGGGAAGAATTATTATATAATCTACTGTTTTCTTGTGTGAACACACAGCAAGGGAAGACGGCACCGAAAAGACTCCCTGCTGTGGTACTGTAGCCGCTGTAGAGGCAGGCGCCGAAAAGGCTCACCTGTCGTACTGTAGCCACATGCACGGATAGACGCAGAAGTCAGTTCTGCTGTGTTATCTAGTTACTGTTGCAGCATGGGAGTTGTAATAGGACTGATGGATAGAGTTGTATATATAGTTTGCTACTGTAACTTAGCAAAGAGAGTTCAGTTTTGTCATCTCCTATACAGGGCTCCGACCAACGCTGGTGCTTGTACTGAGTGTGTGTGCTATGTTCTCCCTCTTCTTCTACCTCGAGCCATAGTGTGTGTGGTCGGACAGCCTCTGTCGTGCTCGGCCATGATCGGCAAGACTGGTGAGTGGTCGACTCATTGAGCCGGTGATCCTATGGGCTAACAGGTCCCATTAGGTATTAGTCATGAAAATCTCTTTAGAATGGTGAGAAATCCTCACTGTTCGGTTTCTGAGTGCTGGGAGGAGGATGAATGGGTTATGGATTTCAGAAGATCTTTAACTGTCCAAGAGTACAATAGCTGGATTGATCTGACTAACTCTCTGCAAGCATGTAATCCTGAGAGTGATGCAGCGGATATTGTTTCCTGTGCTTTAGAGTCAAAAGGACATTTTTCTACCAAATCACTATATAGATTTTTGACTGATTGGGGCATGCCAAGTAGAGTGGCTGGTCTGATCTGGAAATTCAAAATTCCATTGAAAATCAAGTTCTTTTCTTTGGCAAATGTTCCATAACAAGCTCCAGGTAGCGGGAAACCTGGTTAAGAGGGGATGGAAAGGTAACATGAGTTGTTGCTTATGCGACTGTGTTGAAACTGTTAAACCATCTTTTCTTCAAATGTCACTTGGCTAAACTAGTTTGGGGCCTGTTGCAAAATATTTTTGAGCTAGACTTTTGTCCTAGGTCTCTTGAGGACCTGTCTATTATATGGCTGCAGGGCAATGGGCCGCTGCCGAATCGGTTGGTCATGTTTTTCTTTGCAGGATTTGCGTGGGCCTTGTGGACCACGAGAAATAAGATGGCAATTGAAAAATCGTTTGTTAAGGCACCAACTGATGTGATATATGTGGCGGTATCATTGTTGCAGAGATGGAGCGTCCTTCTGAAGGAGAAAGACAAGGAGCGTGTGTCGCAAGCACTGGAAGCGATTCTGAGATGGCTGAAGAACTTTAAGCCCAAGGCTACAACAGCAACGGATGTCTTTGAGATCTAGTTGGCTTAGTTCTTTTCTCTTTAAGCCCAAGGCTACAACAGCTGAATGCTTCGTTCTATCCTGCCTGGGATTGTACTGTGACTGGTAACCCCAGCAAACCTTGTTACGTTGTGCTTTCTTAAAAGCAGAGTTAATTCTCGTTAAAATTTACTTACTGGAATGAGTACGTTTCTGTCAAATGCTATATAGATAGTGTTTTCGAAAGTGGAGAATTAATCATACATACTCATCATAAATACATATAACAACAGACAATGATGATTATTGGAAAGAGATGACATAAAACCGAGCCAACACCAAAATACGTTACACACATTGTTTGCGATATGCATGCAATTGCAATATAATGCAAAGACGAAATGAAACTGGGTCGATTATATGATCGATGGATTGGATCCGTACGTGATGACGAATGTCTAGTCCCAGATCATGACGACGGCCATGACGGCGACGCCGAGGAGCATGGCGAGGAACTTGAAGGAGGGGCTGTCCACGCGGGTGGGCTCCTGGGGTCGGTACCCCTTGACGATGAGGTGGTTGATGGCCACGTAGAGGAACACCCCCGTGGCGAAGCCCATGGAGATGGCGAACGTCCAGTCCGCCGCCCTGCCCTCGGCCGTGGCGTCGATGCCGATGCCGATGCCCACGCCGATGGGGCTCGACACCGCGAACGCCAGCGAGTAGGCCACCGTCATCAGGAACGGGCGCTCGGGGATCATGCGCAGCAGCGCGATGCCCATCGCCACCGCCGCGAATATCTTGTGCAGACCGATCGTCCACAGGTTGCGCCACGCGTCGCTCTTGGTTGCCGAGACGCCGATGGCGATGCCTTCGAAGAGGGAGTGGAAGCAGAGCGCGAAAATGAGCAGGACGGCGTCCTCGAACGACGCCGTCCTGACCAACATGGGGTGGTACCGCGCGTGCGCCGCGTCCTCCTCCTTGGTCTGAGTCTGATGACGATGGGCGTCACCTTCTTCCCCGGCGGCCTCGTTGACGACCACCCTCTGGCCGCCGCCACCGCCGCCGCTTCTCTTGGTGACCGCGGCGACGGCACAGTCGGCGAGCATGGTGAGCAGGAAGCCGACGCTGGCGAGCATGTAGGAGAACGGGTACTGGTTCTTGGTGAGCCCGTGGAAGGTACTGGTGGAGTCGGCGAGGAAGTGCATGAGCGCCGTCCCGAGGAAGACGCCGGCGGCGAACTGCGTGCCCAGGAGGAGGAACGCCTCGTTCCAGCGGTAGAAGTAGGGTGACACGCCGCCGAGGAAGGTGAAGACGAGCAGGATGACGAGGCACCACACCTTGACGGCGATCAGGCCCTTGGAACGCAGGTGACGATGAACCGACGATGGGTCGGCGTCGGCCGGCGGAGTGCTGGCGTCTCCGTCGTCGATGCCGCCATGGGCGCTTGCCAGCTGGAAGCACAGCAGGGAGAGGAGGAGCAGGGTGCAAAGGAGCGTGGACGCCCTCCTGCTAGTGCTCATCCTCACCATCATCATCAAAGGTCTTGGTCGCATGAGATGATGGTGTCGTAGAGCGAGGTTTCAGACAGGCTTTCAGTTTTAGCTACTAGTAGCTTATGGACGACTTTGGTTAATTAGGAGACGTGTGTATGTATATGTATATGTATTTATATGATAAACAATATACAAATAATGCTAATTTGATCATTGCTGAACTAACGCCCTGTTTGCTTGGCTTATAAGTCGTACTTTTTCAGCCAACGAATAGTATTTTTCTCTTACAACAAATCAGCCAACAGTATTTTTAGTCATGGCTTATCAGCCAAGCGAACATGGTGTAAGTCTGTTGAATGTTAATAATAAGATGAAGGTTCCATTATATTAGATCAGCTGTACCTGTACTACATGCTAGATGACATGCGCATACTAGCTTATATGCGGTACAAGTGGTAGTTAGCTGACTTTGTAAGGTTGTACTACACGCTCGCTCTTGCTCTCTCTGGCTACTAGAGATGTACATGTCTCTACGTAAGTACGCACGCTAGCACGCCTACTTCAATTCACTCCGTCCTTTGTCGTCGGATTTTATATTATAATATCCATCTTGATAAGGTGCCCAACAACTATAATATCCAGTTCAACTTCTATACATCCCTCCAGTAGATCAACCAGCTGTTTTTATATATTGGTTTTGTTTTGCTGAATGATTTCTATTCAGAGCAAGCAAGCTAGCTATGGTAGCTGACTGTGTATATCATCTGATCACCATATATAACACCGTTGATTAAATAAAAAATATATGAGCAACAGAAACAGGTCATCGCGTCCCACCACCCCACCCGTCCCAGTTACTATATAGTAATAAGGCTTTTATCTGGCTTCTGGCGGTCAAAGGTCAGAACCTGAAAGGAACAGACTAACTTTTGAGTTGATTTTTGAAAAAGCTAAAAAGTTAGCTCATGAGAGAATGATTCAAAAGTTGAGCAATAGGTTCTGAGAAGCTTTTGTGGTTTTTTTGTGCTAAGAAGCTCAGAACTTATTAAAAACCAATAGGGAAAAACTCGAAGCCAAAAGACATAAAGCCAGCTTTCTAATTGAGTTGGAAGCTTCAACGAGCGGCGCCTAGCCGGCTAGGAACCTTGTTCCAAGGGTAACAAATGCAATCCACCGGCTTGAACGCAAACCAAGTGTTCTAGGAGTTGAAGAACAGGTCGGGCAGCTCTCTAATCGAGTTTTGAGGCTCAATCTCTCATGGATCTGCACGGCAATCATGGGGAGAAAGCTTAGGAGCCTTCAATGGGGAGAAGAGAGAGTGCTCTGGTTGCCGTTGGCAGAAAATGGTCGAGATGACCGCTGGGGGGAAGAGGAAGATCGAGGTATAAATGCCTCCCTCTCTCCGACAATTGGTTAAGTCGCGGCAGTGCCGCGTAAGCCAGACAGCCAAGGGATAGGAGATAGGTTTAGAGTCTGGCTTGACTTGGTTTAAGGATTTGTAGGGTGGGTATATGAGCACTTGGTTGCATATCAAAGCTTGTGCATTGTATCCCTTTGTAGTGCGGTTTTTCCTATACTCAAATTCAAACCATAAAATAATTTAAATGCTTTTTGAGTCCAATACCACGTCCTTTGTAATTTGGAGCTCCACCATTATATGAATTATCCTCATACTTATTTTACATGCTCGTCATCTCGATAAATCTCATTAATCCTCTAATTATATGGTCATTATCACCAAAATTCATAATTAGTGTTCGATTGCACCAGATGTCGAGAATAAGAAGGTCGGCTTGGGGAGGAAGAGAAAAAAAAACGAATGGGAGGGGGGATGGTGCCCTGTCACCGCCCACCTTGCTGTCGAGGGGACGTCCACCAGCAAGCTTCGTCGGTGGCGAGATAGAGGGGAGGAAGGGTCAGGGGAAGTGAAAGACGTGGGCACGGTCCTTGCCTGAGTCACCCTGAGGGGAAATTCAATTTGAAATCTCCTTCGTGCCCCATGGATGTTTGCTGCGTGTTGCTTCGTCGGTGGCAATAACGTTTTTCTACTGCCGATTCTCAGATCTCTAAATGTCAGTAGTGATGATTCAATTTATGGTTACCGACCAATGGTATAAATGTTTCTACAGTTAGGAAGTCGATCGAAGCCGGACGAAGGAGGATAGAAATGAGATGTGAAGCGACACTAGATAGGCTCATTGTAGTAGGTACCGCCGTTCAGAAAATGTTGTTTTTGCTATGAATAAGCAAAAATGTAACACTATTCTTTCAGTTACATTTTTTTTGGGACGGAGTATGAGAGCTGCGGGGGGTGCAAGGGATGGGACCGAAAGAGAAAAACATAGATATGCACATTCTTACGTATTCGAGAAAAAGAAAGAGAAAAACATAGATTGAAAGGGAGCGATGAGTTAGTTAATTCGCATCCATGTAAGTAGAGTACTCCGTCTACGCACTAGTAGTCCCTCTGTCAAAACAAATGCACTTCTTGTTTTTCGAGGAGTCAAGTAATTTAAATTTTGATCAAAGTTAAATAAAAAAAATACTAACATTCATGATTCAAAATAAGTATCATTAGACTAGTTGTGAAATATATATATTTTCGTAGTAAACTTTATTAAAGACACAAATGTTAATACTATTTATTACAAACTTGATTAAATTTAAACTAATTTGACCAACATAAATTTCATATTTATATATTTTTTATGGAGGGGTTAGGAGTAGATACTAAGAGCAAGGTTAATAATATAGCCCGTTGCAGGCTGCATGAAAGTTTCCATCCTACCTTCAATCCACTTATATAGTAGTTAGTTCATCTATGGTTTATTTGTTTTCTCTCTCAAAGTGTATTGGTTTTTGTGCATAAGTTATTAGTAAAACTTATGGACTTCTCCTCCTTGCCCTCTCTCTCTCCTTCCTTCACCTCAGCCTACAGATCAGCTCTTCTTCCTCGGCCCATACTCCCACGGGAGTGCTACATGCATGGCTATGGCAGCATTTGGCATGGGGTGCTTTGCTCCGGGTACCGGGTGCGTGCCGTACTGGATATCTCTCTCTCATGTTTTGTCTGCGCAGCTAGCAGTCAGCACAGCAATGATCCAAGCATGAATTTCTGCTCCGTCCTTTTGTATTACCATAGAGTACTCTGTTTTGCATTCAGTTATTCAGACTCAGTGAACAGATATATTACTGACAATAAGGTAGGAGTACTGCGTACTGTCAATAATACTTACTATACCACCAAGGGCCCAATGCCCAGCCAAGCAATAATCCAATAAGCATCAATTTCAGCTGACCGACCCTTGCTGCTTGTTAGCTACTCCACCAGTCTTGTTCCATCTGCTGCTGCTTGCTGCATTGTTATTGATTTATTTATTTAGTACTATTTGCTAGTACTAGCAGCTGGAAGTATATATATTTAAAACTACAAATCGCGTTAGCTTCTAGCACAGAAGTCACACCCACGTCTCCCTAAATAAGTTGAGCCGTTTGATCAACTACAAATCGCGTTAGCTTCTAGCACAGAAGTCATGCCCACGTCTCCCTAAATAAGTTCAGCCGTTTGATCATCTTCATTAGCGGCGCTGATTACCCCGCTCAAGATTTCTTAAAAGCGGAATCAGCCTATGCTCGCCAGATCTGGGAGATTCCTTCAGTCTGGGTACGGTCCCCGCCGCTTCGGAATGACCTAAGACATACGTCCAATATATGCTGGGAATCTACGTCTTAGAATCTTCCCGGTCCACGCCAGTCTCGTCCCCATTCTCGTCGCCTCTCTCCTCGTCAGCTCCACTCCTCGCGCCTGCTCCTCGTCCGCGTCGTTCGCTCCACGACGCTCGCCGGGGTTGTGCCGCCGCCTCCGCCATTCCCCCTTCTTCCCCTTTCCTGCCGCGGGGCCACGCCCTTTCCCGGGGTCGCCTGTCCCATGAAAGATGGCCGGAGCAGTCCCAGCCCCAACCCTAACAGTACTTCCGCCGGCGTTCCCGTCGCCCTTGCCTCCTCGTTCCTCGTCAGCTTCAGGGCTTCTCAGGTTAGGTCCCGCATTTTCGTCTTCTGGTTCACTGTTCATTCATTTCTTTCTTCTAGATCTGGATGCTTCCTTCTTCCAATCGGCGATTTGTTGATGGATTCGAGTCCTTGCTTTGTTGACACGTCCCAGAACCTCCCCTTTTGCTGTCGTCGTGGTGCAGCGTAGTTCTCCAGCCGGAGTTTAGTTATCTGGGGACTCCGGGGGAGGGGCCCCCCCAACCCCGTGGCCCCGCATTGTCGTCGGCGCGGCCACTGTGCTGATTTAGGCTAGCATCTTCTCTCGATTGGTTCCGCCTTCGTCGATTTCGGGGTTACATCTTCCGCTGGTTGTTTCCATGCCAGCTTCTAGCACAGAAGTCACGCCCACGTCTCCCTAAATAAGTTCAACCGTTTGATCATCTTCATTAGCGGCGTTGATTACCCCGCTCAAGATTTCTTAAAAGCGGAATCAGCCTCTGCTCGCCGGATCTGGGAGATTCCTTCAGTCCGGGTGCGGTCCCCGCCGCTTCACGACAACCTGAGACAGACGTCCAATATATGCCCGGAATCTTCGTCTTAGAATCTTCCTGGTCCACGCCAGTCCCGTCCCCATTCTTGTCGCCTCTCTCCTCTTCAGCTCCGCTCCTCGTGCCGGCTCCTCGCCCGCGTTGTTCGCTCCACGACGCTCGCCGGGGTTGTGCCGCCGCCGCCACCATTCCCCTTTCTTCCCCTTTCCGGCTGCGGGGCCGCGCCCCTTCCTGGGGTCGCCTGTCCCCTGAAGGATGGCCGGAGCAGTCCCAGCCCCAACCCTAACAGTACTTCCGCCGGCGTTCCCGTCGCCCTTGCCTCCTCGGTCCTCGTCAGCTTCAAGGCTTCTTGTGTTAGGTCCCGCATTTTTGTCTTCCGGTTCAAACCTCATTCATTTCGTTCTTCTAGATCTTGATGCTTCCTTCTTCCAATCGGCGATTTGTTGATGGATTTGAGTCCTTGCTTTGTTGACACGTCCCAGAACCTTCCCTTTTGCTGTCGTTGTGGTGCAGCGTAGTTCTCCGGCTGGAGTTTAGTCGTCTGGGGACTCCGGGGGAGGGCCCCCCACCCCGCGGCCCCGCCTTGTTGTCGGCGCGGCCACTGCGCCAGTTTAGGCCAGCGTCTTCTCTCGATTAGTTCTGCCTTCGTCGATTTCGGGGTTACATCTTCCGCTGGTTGTTTCCTTGCCAGCTTCTAGCACAGAAGTCACGTCCACGCCTCCCTAAATAAGTTCAGCCGTTTGATCATCTTCATTAGCGGCGCTGATTACCCCGCTCAGGATTTCTTAAAAGCGAAATCAGCCTATGCTCGCCGGATCTGGGAGATTCCTTCAGTCTGGGTACGGTCCCCGCCGCTTCGGAATGACCTAAGACAGGCGTCCAATATATGCTGGGAATCTCGGTCTTAGAATCTTCCCGATCCACGCCAGTCCCGTCCCCATTCTTGTCGCCTTTCGGTTTCAGTTGTCTAACGCCAGCAGGGAAAAAAAGAGACAGGGCTATTTGGGCTTCAGTTTCACATCTGGACCCGCTCCTGCTCTCGATAGTTCAAACAAATTCCTTACATCGTTTCGAGAAAAAAATTGTTGCCAGCTATGTTCGTTTTCAGAGTATCATACATGTCCATGTTACGAGAGATTGCGCAGCATTGTTGCCTTGCCTATATATCTACTATACATGAGATTATCTATGGCATCGAGCTAGAATTGCCTGCATTACTCTGCCGCGCTGATTCGCGCTGCCTCTTTTACTGGGCACCGCCAGGTGTACACTCTCAGTTAGCTTATGAGGCTGCAGCTTTGCAAGCACTTATAGCCTTGCAAACTATATATGGCTTTGTTGCCCAGGATTATATCTTGCATGGTTTGGTACTATATAGGACCCTCGCACAACGGCTGCTGCCTCTTGCAAACAGAGGTATACAGCTCGCCAGGCTGCTTATTATGTCCGGCCATGATGGCTACCAAGATAATGCACATGTCCTGGCCTATGCTCATGAATTAGTGCGCGATATAGACAGCATGCACTACGGGAAACAGGGGTTTTGCCGAGTGTATCCTACTTTGCCGAGTGTCAAATGTCGGGCACTCGGCAAAGCCAAACACTCGGCATATCCTTCTTTGTCGAGTGCTAGGCACTCGGCAAATGATAGCACTCGGCAAAGCCTCCCTTTGCCGAGTGTTGGGCTCTCGGCAAAGCTAAACACTCGGCAAAGGCTAACAAAGGTGACGGCGGCCACCCACCGTTAGGCTTTGCCGAGTGGTCGCCGTCAGACACTCGGCAAAGAATTTTTTAAATTTTTTAAATTTTTTGTTTATTTTCTTTGCCGAGTGCCCTGTCTCTGGCACTGGTTTTAATATCACATGTGGAGATGTCCTGGTTTCTAAGCACCGTACGTGACAACGTGCACGGAACTTTTTCAAAATTTTACCATAGGCTCCACATGCTATATAACGATGCATCCACAAGTTTCGTGATTTTCTGAATTCGTTTGAATTTTATACAATTTAAAAACACTTTGGCCGCAACTTTGTCCTCATGTTTCGTTAACAAGATGTGAAAAATATCCCGCAAGTTCCTGGATACGGCCTCAAAACACACTCACTAGCATGACAATCATTTTTCGAATGATTAGATTTCATTATTCGATGCACCTGCAGTTCAAACTTGCTTTTTGCGAAATAAATCAACAAAACAAAAATAATTCTAAAAATATAGTAAAAAGTCACAAAATTCAACCAAATTTTAACATGTCCTTCAAAGCACTGTAGCAACCCTAAAGAAAAAATCTGGGAGCAAATTTTTTTTTTTTGCCGAGTGCAAGACCTGGCACTCGGCAAAGGGGGTCTTTGCCAAGTGCCAGAGACAGGGCACTCGGCAAAGAAAATAAACAAAAAATTATAAAAAACCTTTGCCGAAAGTGCATCGCTGCGCGGCACTTTCGACAAGCGCCAAAATGGGCCTTGCCTCCCCCCCCAGCCAAACCCTATCCACACAACCGCTCCCCTTCTCGCCACACCGCCAACGCTGCGCCATTACCCTCTGCCGCCCACACGAGACCCCCTGCCCGCGCTGCCGCCTGCCTGCCTTGCGCCCACTGTCACCTTATACCAGCGCCAGCCAGCATACTGCCTTTGCGCCTGCCTACCGCTTGCCTCGCCCTCTCTGTTCACCAGCTGGCCACAGCCTTGCACGCAGATCAAGCCCAAAGCTTCCCGCCCACCCCACGACGAGGCCATTGCGCGCGCGAAGGAGGAAGAAGGGGAGCGACCGGCAAGAGCGCCAGACCTGCCCTACTGGAGGCTTGCCTTCCGCTCTCCCGCCACGCCCAATCGAACGCCATCTTCCCGTGTTCTGTCTCGTCGGCGCCCTCTGCTGCCAAAGGTATAATGATGTGCCATTGTGATTTTCGGCCTTTGAGCCGTTGTGATTGTCGGCCTTGAGCCATTGTGATTGTCGGCCTTTGAGCCGTTGTGATTGTCGGCCTTGAGCCGTTGTGATTGTCGTTGTTTTTTTTTAGAGTTTTGAAACCTCCCGTGTAGGGAGGTCTTTGCCAAAAATTTAGAATTGACCCAAATCTATTTGTTTTTCATGCGGTGAAGGAACTGTCTAAGCGGAGCCGAGCACCTTAGGCTACACCGATCGTCTTCCTCGGCGTTGCGGTGCTCACACGCACGCCTCGCCATCGCACCTACTCACCACCGCCCGCTAGCCTTGACTCCACCGACACCCTAGGTATAACCCCTCTTTTTTGCGTGCCTTGGTACGTGAGATCACGTAACCAAGTTAGGCGTCTCCCATCCGAAAGAGATACGGTTGGTGGTATGCATATCTTTGCATATCTACGGTCGTATCTTTTTAGATTGTCCACGTTATTTGGACAGCCCACGGATCGTGTAGATGAGTTTAGTTTCCATGGTCCGCTCGATCCGAGATAGGGTTTCGGCATTACCTCCCCGTTGTTCTCCGGATACACACTCTCCCTGCCAGGACGTGTATTGGGAGAACAGCGGGGAGGTGCTGCCGAAATTATGTCTAGGATAGGAGCAAACCATGGTAACTAACCTCATCTACGCATCCACGGGTGGGATTAGGACCTATCCTCACCTATTAGACAGTATGAAAGTCGTGTAGATGTAGTTGATGGTTGCATTACTCGCTGGCATTTTAGAGGATGGATGACTGTCAGTGGATGTACATGGGCTAGAAAAGTCACATGGAGTACACAGATGAATGGTTTCGCAAGACCGAGGCTTTTTTGAACAAGGCATTTGGCAAGGCTTCGTCATCACATCTGCTAGAGCTGTGTCCCTGCTCCAAATGTGCAAACAGGAGAAGGATAAACAGGGTCGACATGGGTAAACATCTTGTGAAGAATGGATATATGCCGGGCTACACCCGGTGGATCTACCATGGTGAAGCCCATCGTACGAGAGAGGAGGTGGTGAGACCACGCGTCGAAGCTTTTGATGATGATGCCGGTGTACCAGACTTGTTAGATGATGTTCACCAAGCACTCGGCATTGACGAACACGAGAAGGAGGAGATGGAGGCAGCCACAAAGGCTTTCTACGAGATGATGAACTCTGCTCAGAAGCCCCTTTACGATCGGTCCTCGGTGTCTGAACTTGACGCATTGGACGCTTGATGGCGTTGAAGTCCGAGTTAAACATCAGCCGAGACGGCTTCGATAAGATGTTGATCGTGATTGGCACCCTCCTTCCGGAGGGCCACATTCTGCCAAAGAGCATGTACGATTCACAGAAGCTCCTTTGGGCACTTAAGATGCCGTATGAGCAGATACATGCTTGTCCGAAGGGGTGCGTCCTATTTTGGAAAGAACATGTGGACGCAAAGTACTGTCCAAAGTGTGAATCGTCTAGGTACCTAGAGACAAACTCTGGTGATGGTCAAAAGAGTTAGATGACAATCCTAGTGAAGATCGTACGGCGCCTTCCGTTCCTATCGAGGATCCAACGGCTATTCATGAACGAGGAATCCGCGAAACAGATGACATGGCACAAAAATGGAAAACGGTATAGTCCGGAGAAGATGGTGCATCCAGCCGATGGTGAAGCATGGAAACACTTCGATGACATATATCGTGAAAAAGCTAGAGAGGCTCGTAATGTACGTGTTGCGTTGGCAACAGACGGGTTCAATCCTTATGGAATGATGGCTGCCCCATACACATGTTGGCCCGTGTTCGTTGTCCCCCTCAATCTCTCCCCCGGTGTCTCCTTTGAACGACATAACATATTCTTGTCGTTGATAATTCCTGGACACCCGGGGAGTAATATGGGTGTGTTCATGGAGCCGGTGATTGATGAATTGATCCATGCTTGGGAGGTAGGGGTATGGACATACGACAGAGCTACAAAGACAAGCTTCAAAATGCACGTTTGGTACCAGTACTCCATGCATGACTTCCTGGCGTATGGGTTATTCAGCGGTTGGTGTGTTCACGGGAAGTTCCCATGCCCAGTATGCAAGGAAGCTTTGAGGTTCATCTGGTTACGGAAGGGTGGCAAGTATTCATCATTCGACGCACATCGGCAATTCCTCCCTTCTGAGCATCCATTCAGACAAGACATCAAGAACTTTACGAAAGGTGTCGTAGTGACAGACCCTCCACCACGGATGATGACTGGTGCTGAGGTTCATGTGCAGATAGATGCTCTCGTGTCCGCTCCAGATGGTGGGTTATTGGGATATGGTGAGCAACATATGTGGACACATAAGTCAGGCTTGACGAGGCTCCCCTATTTCGATGACCTTCTTCTGCCACATAACATCGATGTAATGCACACCGAGAAGAATGTCACCGAGGCACTTTGGGGAACACTCATGGACACTGAAAAGTCTAAGGACAACACTAAGGCTAGAGTGGACCTGGCAACGTTATGTGATAGACCAAAGCAAGAGATGCAGCCTCCTAGAGGCAACAAGACATGGAGGCGGCCTAAGGTCGATTTTGTCTTGACTAGGGATCAGAGGAGGGAAGTACTTCAATGGATCCAAACGCTAATGTTCCCTGATGGGTATGTAGCGAATCTGAGGAGGGGAGTCAACTTAGGCACTCTACGAGTCAACGGGATGAAGAGTCATGACTTCCACATCTGGATTGAGCGGCTTCTTCCAGCGATGGTTCAAGACTATGTCCCTGATCATATATGGCAAGTGCTTGCAGAGTTGAGCTATTTCTTTCGCCAGCTTTGTGCAAAGGAGCTTGACCGGTCCGTCGTTCGTGACTTGGAAAAAACGACACCTGTGTTGGTCTGTAAGTTGGAGAAGATCTTTCCACCCAGCTTCTTCTTGCCGATGCGGCATTTGATTGTGCACCTCCCCTATGAGGCACGTATGGGGGGGCCCGTGCAGGCCCGGTGG
Source organism: Miscanthus lutarioriparius (assembly GCA_904845875.1). Classification (NCBI taxonomy): domain Eukaryota; kingdom Viridiplantae; phylum Streptophyta; class Magnoliopsida; order Poales; family Poaceae; genus Miscanthus; species Miscanthus lutarioriparius. Next base: position 621,266 of record CAJGYO010000006.1, on the reverse strand, counting down.
TGCTATCTAATCGAGAGATGTCTGAAGACTGTTCGAACAAAATATAGAAATAAGGCCAAAATTAAGGCTTCCATTGTAGAGGAAACCGTTAGGGAGGAGGTGGGAACCTTCACACAGAAATACTACAAACCGAACCTCCTTCCTAGCGTGCATAATCCACCCCCTCGTTACAATGCTGGTGAAAATGAATCGAAGCTCAGCCTTTTCCAAGGGCAGCTCGGAAGCGCAAGTGCATCGACCACTAAGCAATTGAAAAATGAAGAGTGGCGCAGTATCATGCTGTATGTGTTGACCAACCTTGTCGAGGTGCAGCCGTTCATTGGGTAAGTTCTCAACCCCCTTGTTTCGATACGCCGTCACACTATTTTGCATCCAAACCCCTTATTTCTCTTTGGTACAGGGAATTCACTCGTCAAACCTGGCAAGGACGAAGGGATCCAACCCCGCAGAAAACTGATACCCTTCTTTCAAAGGGTACGGGACCAGGGAGGCCCGATTTCATTTCTTGGTTCAAACGGAAGGCCCAAACTGATGTTACTATAAGTGACGAGTTAAGACAGGTTGCAAATGGCTGTGCCATTAGGGTCAAATCATTTAACGGCTACAATGTGAATGGATATCGCTTTCAAACAACATGCTACGAGCAGAGTCGGCCCAATCGAAAGACCACAAATAGCGGAGTTTTAACACCTAGCGCTGATGAGGTCCAATATTATGGAAGAATTGAGGAAATCTATGAACTTTCATTTCATGGTTCCAAAGCTCTTAATCCTATCATATTCAAATGCCACTGGTTTGATCCTGGAGCAACGAGACGGACCCCTAATCTTGGGCTAGTGGAGATTCAACCAGATTCCGTCTACCCAGGAAAAGATGTCTATATTGTGGCTCAACATGCCTACCTGGTGTATTATATGCCATACGCGTGCCAAGACGAAGAGCTTAAGGGTTGGGCTATTATGCACAAGGTATCACCACATGTTAAACTACCTGCCCCAAACGATAAAGATTACAACTTCAATCCAAGCACATATGAGGGAGAGTTCTTTCAAGAAGAGGGGCTACAAGGAAGCTTTGTGATAGACTTAATCGAAGCGATAGAAATAGAAGTAGACAATGAAAGGGTTGATGATGAGGATGCTGGAGATGAGGTCCAAAATGTGGATGACCTACAAATGCTTGAGCGATTATGTTTAGGCAATGACAATGAAGACAACATTCCTCCTTCAATTAGTGTTGATGATTTGGACAATGTTGATAGCGATGATGAGACCTATGATCCAGCTAATCCAAATAATGATGATTATTTCTAATAAATGTAATACTAAAGTTGATTATCATTTTGCATCTATTTCTAATTAAGCTTTTTGTAAGCATGAATATTATTTCTAATACATGTAATACTTTTCTTTTTTTTCAGGTGATTCAACAAAGATGGCGGGTGGGCGTCACAGGCCCGTCAGGTCGCTTTACCAAGCGGGGGAGGAGGCCGAGGGGTCGGATGTGAGGAGGAGGAGGAACCCGAGGAGCAGGAGGCCCCGGCACGTCTCCAGGTGTCGGAGGAGGCGGAGCCGGTGACGCCCGTGGAGAGGGCACACGAGGAGGAGGAGCAGGAGGAGGAGGAGGTTTCGCAGACGCCCCCCGAGGGCGACGAGGAGGAGGCGCCCTTCGACGAGCAGGAGGCATTGGCGGGAGGCACGGGTTCCTCTTCCTCTGCTTTGAGGGTGTACCTGCGAGGTCCCACGAGCCTCCCTGCTTTTCCGCTTCCTCACCGCCGCCCAGTGATTCGCCCTAAAGGGCAAAAGTAAGTAAACTTGACATTTTACTTGCCCCTACTTCATATGATAAGTTCAAACAAAGATGAAATACTAATTTTTCTTAATCACATGTGCAGGAACTGGGTGGTTGTGTTCGGTGCTGGTGCACGCACCCCCAATGGCATCCTGGGTCTTCTGTGCAGGCAACACTACCCCGGCGTCGTCACGTACAAGAACAACACGTTGGCGGCCTGTTCCTTTGACCACTACGCCATCGTCACTGATACGGAGCCGTACCCCCAACAAGGCAGCACGGGTCATTGGGGAGTTCTGGGTAAGTCTCCTCGCATAGCATTGCTTCTTTCATTGAACTTTTTCTTTAAAAAATATCCATACAAATATCATGTTTGTCTGCAGGCTTATTTCAAATGCGAGGAGGGATTTGAGGGCAGGAAGGATCAGGTGGCGACCAAAGCCTGCAAAAAGCTCGTCGTCGACATGATTCACGAGGCGAAGATCCAGGCTGTTGTCACCTACTACGGGTCGAAGCTTGGACAGAGGGTCAAAAAGGCCGACGCTAGAACCATGGACCTGACCCGGGAGCAGTACATTGAGGTACATGAGAACATCCAGATTGATTCATTTTGAGAATAAGTAGGTTTAATTTGATCATCTTATATGTCAATTACCGGATGACATGCAGATGATTCCCTGGTGGTGCGGATCGTATCCCGAGGCGTGGGAGAAGATCGTGGACAACTGGTTTATGGAGGGGTATGCCTCGACACACAACGCTGCAAGGGAACGGCGTTTGGAGATGCAAGGACCAGCACACCATCAAGGCAGCCGCAACCTCGCCGGATACAGAGACGCATGGGTACACGAATTCATTTATCTATTCTGATGCTCAATTATGACTAATTTCTAATCTTCTTGATGTCTTTCTCGTAGAGGGCGGCACATCAAGGCCAGGAGTGCTCGGACTTCCAGGCATGGTGCATGTCCCACAAGGGAAAGGCGACGTCCGACGTCTCCTTCAGCCTAGAGGACGGGCCCTAGGAGTACACGAACCCGGCGTCCACACCGCATCGCAAGTACACGTCGGCGGCAAGGTCGGTCCATGGGCGGACTTGACCCGTGCACGCAGGGAGATTGATCGGAGCTCGTCATGAGGTTGGGAGGAGGAAGAAGCATGGCCACATGTGGATTGCCGATGGCACAATCGACTCGACCATTGTCCCCGACCTCTCCACGATCCGAGCTCCGAGCACGGCGAGAGCCCGCCATATACGCTGACACGGCCGATCGTTGCACAAAGAATGGTCGGCGTCCTCGAGGTAATTTCAGTTTGACTCGTCGATATTGACCTTTACACACCGTAATTAGCTATGCATTATTGAAACATTGGAGTGAAATGTTGCGAGGCCCGGCTCAAAGAAGAAGCTCAGCGACGTCAAAGAGCTGCGGCGCAGTGATGTCCCAAATGTCGACCTATGAGAGTAGGTTGACGGGCATCACGGAGACCTATGAGACTTCGGTTGTCGAGCATCACGGGCTTTCTTCAAAGCCTTGGGCAACATACTGGTCTTGTTGTGCCACCGAGCCGCTCGCTCCACCACCTCCACTGCGCAGCCTCACCACAGGATGGACCTACACCGTGAGTATGAAAGTTAATTGCAGTCTCTTACATGCAAGTAATTTCTAATTAGCTAGCCAAGTACATGTCTAACACATAGAATATATACTCCTTTGTGCAGCCTCAGTCGGAGGGTTCCAATAATCCGCCTAATCCTCAGGATTCGTATCAGTCACCACCCGATCAAAGGTGTATTTGGTAATGAGTTTGAACTTGTCCATGTTCATGGAATTGTGGTAATAAACTGCATGTTAGATGATGAACAACTTTTGAACTTGTGAATTTCGATGTGATATATTCAGACACTTATGTTTGTGACTTCTAAATGGTGTTTGTGATATGTAAGTGATGAATGTGTGATGAATGTCATGGATTTGAAGAATGTGATGAATATCTGTGAAATTTTCTGTTTGAATGTGTGATGGAAGTATTGGAATGTAAAAACAAGAAAAAAATAGGCAATTATAGATGCTTTGCCGAGTGTCACACTCGGCAAAGGCCTCTTTGCCGAGTGCAATGCCCACTGCACTCGGCAACGCTGGCAAAAACTGGAGGAAAACACCAGATTTCCCAGCTTTGCCGAGTGTAATTGCAAGAACACTCGGCAAAGCTGGGCTCTTTGCCGAGTGTCAGGCCACGGCACTTGGCAAAGGGGAAGGCTTTGCCGAGTGTCACCGTAGACACTCGGCAAAGAGACTTTTTTTAAAAAAATTCTTTACCGAGAGCCGACACTCGGCAAACAATTTCGGTAAAAAAAATTATATAAATTCTTTGCCGAGTGTCGTCCTTGAGACACTTGGCAAAGCAACCGTCATGATAGCTGTCGGATACCACAAGAAGGGGTACCCTAAGCAAGATCCAAGAATATTGCTTAAGCCTTGCTAAAACCAAAGCCAAAAGACTACTGCAAGGTCTCGGCAGAATTCTCCGATTCGCCCGAGGCCTTGCGCCGAGGCCTCATGCGAAACAGGCCTAAAACGTCCCGCCGAGGCCCTCTCGCCGAGACCCTCTCGCCAAAGCCTCGCCCCGAAAGGCCTCGGACGGATCTCCAATTCTCCGATTCGCTCGAGGCCGGGCTCGGCGGACGTACTCGTAACCTCCGTCCCGACCGAACTCCTCTGGCAAAACGTCACGTCCGGATTAAATGCACCCAACCACTCCCGCAAACGTCAGCCGCACGCAGGTACAGTGCGGGCAGAACAACTGACAGGACAGGGACCGGGCACAGCAGGGGTTACCTGCCACTATACTCACCACTGTGCTCCCTCCTGACACTTATACTGCCCTGTGCTACCTAACCCCTGCGCCAAGGACAAAGCGGCATGGAAGGTCGAGTCCATGTCCCTGTAGCCTCGGAAACAGCAGGAGAGCCCAGCTGCTCGGTCTCTGCCTCGTCCGAGACCCCCCGGCAAGGCCTCGGACGCGCCATTCCTTCTCCGCCTCGGCCGAGGCCGGGCTCGTCCCGCATTCTCGTCGCCTCCGCCTCAATTGCCCCTCTGGCGGGCCGTCCCATCCGTGTAAGTATCCCTAGTTACGCCTACGTCAGCCATGATTGGCAGGGTATGGCAAAAAGGGCGATGGGACGGCGGTCAAATCACCTTTTTACCATCCCCTACTGACGGTGCAGAGACTATGGCTCCCTGCGGACGCCCATTCCGCACTTTTTCACCGGAATCAGGTACGACATAGACCACCGAGACCCCTGCGTCGTACACAGGTCACCTCCGAGGCCTCGGCAAAGAAGGCCTCGGCACGATCAGCTCCAGCACCCGCTAGGCCTCGGCACTCCACCAGGACAAGAGTCCACCAGGCACGACATGTCACCTACAGTGGAGGCCATACTGACTAGACGTCAACAAGGACTCTTACGACTTCAACAGCCTCGGGCATGGCCTACGTGACGCACCGGTGATCAAGTACCAATTGCCATTCCCGATACTGTGTTGCTACAGGAATAGGCCACAGTACTGGATCTTCCTTTCTCGCTAAGGCTCCACGTGTAGCTCTCTCATGTACTCCTGGCTCCCTCCTTGTGGCTATAAAAGGAAGCAGCCAGGGCCGTTTCTAGGGATCAAAACCACGCCAGCCCTCACGCAAAAACGCACTCACTCAATTCACGCGTGCTCCCACGCTGCCTGAGAGCAACGACTCAAGCAGCCCGCACCATTCCACGCCGAGACCTGGGACTAGCTTCCTCTCTCACCCAGCTTGTAACCCCCTACTACAAGCACTTCGATGCAGAGAATACAAGATCGATCTCCCAAACTGGACGTAGGGCGCCGATTGCCTGAACCAGTATAAACCTTGTGTCTCTTTGCATCACCATCCGGGGTTAGGGGCACGCAGTTCACATTCACTGGTTGGTTGAGGACCCCCCGGTCCGAAACGCAGACAATAGCGCACCGTTAACGACTACTTTTCTTTGCCGAGTGTCCGGTCGACACTCGGCAAAGGCTTTGCCGAGTGCCCGACAAATGACACTCGGCAAAGAAGGCTTTGCCGACTTTTTTTTCTCCGAGTGGCCTATGCCGAGTGCAGCGCTCGATAAAGCCTTTGCCGAGTGTTTTTAGGCCTTTGCCGAGTGCCGTAGGCACTCGGCAAAGTCCCTGTTTCCAGTAGTGATGTCGACCGGTTCTTGATTTGTAGATTTCAAATGTGTTCCAGATTCTACCTGTTCGGCTTCGTGATTTCAAAGTATTTATGACATAGTTGATGTTTACATAAGAGCTTCTTACCTTGCTTTCTGTTTTTAGAAAATGATACATGTGCGGTTACAAGAATAGAGAGTTTCCCAGACTATGACCATACATGTTTATTTTGTTCCCCCTTTTGGCCAAACAGGAAAAATAGAGGCCTCCTGATTTTCACTTTCATTTGACTACTAAAATATGGCCTCGTATCACTGTTTACCAACCAAATACTAACCCTCTTTGGTTTCAAAAAAATTCCTCCCTTTTTTTGCTCCTCCCTCTCTTTCATTGCATGTTTAGTGTGCACGGTTATAAGGTGTTGGTGCACGGTGGATATGGACGTTCAGCAGCCACGTACGTACTGATCACCTCGATCTATTGAATTTACCTAAACTTGAGTGTTTCCCTGTTGTATTCCTTATTTTTGGGTGCTGCTTGTATATATACATATTAACAACCTACTATGGAATCTGGCAGCTTCTACAACCGTAGCTGCTGGGAATTCTACTCCACGCAGTGCGACGCGGCGCCGCGCAAGAGGTGCTACGTTTCCTCACGCGGACAAAGCGTCTGAAATATTTCCTTTCCCTGTATCATTAGACAGCCATTGCCTGGCCTTAATTATACAGCCCTATTGCAGCCACAGGTGCTTCCGACGTGACACAGGCCCCTGAAACTTCTACTGCTAGGCAGCAAAGAAAAAGGCGCCTAGATGGGAGGTATTAGCAGCAACTTGCCTTATTCCTTGGTTTATCCTTTTCCTATTGTCCTTGGCAAGCCCCTCCATGTCTGCCTTCATGTTACGAGAGAGTTGATCTTATCATGCCTGCGCAGCTACAGAAGAAGGGCCTCCTCACCAAAAATATAGAACTTCAATGTGGGCAATTCGATGAAGCCTTCGTAGAGGCTCTTAAAGGTAACATAGCACCTGTCCCTGCATATGTATCTGTGCCTTCCCGGGACCGGGAGAACCTAAATTTGCACTCTCTTGCTATCCATGCCCTCATCATTTGCTATGCTCACATAGCCGCGGCCAAAGTAATCTCTGTGTCTCTAAAACATTTTTCTCCATGATACCACTGCAGTCTCCTATCCAGGAAGATCTTACTATGGGGCTCCAGGGTATGAATGCTCAAATTGCCACGCTGTTTTTTGGCACGTTGGAAAGGGTCGGCCGTGCTTCGCGCCAGCGTCCAGGCAGAGTTGTTTACAACAAGTGCTGCAGAGGTGGCAAGGTCACCATTCCTCCGTTTCTTCCTCGGCCAGAACCGTTGGCCTCTTTGGCAAGGTTTGATGGAGGACCGTTGAGCAACAAGTTCATGGAAAACATAAGGCAACACAATTGCCTCTTTTCTTTCATATCGATGGGAGCTAGCATAGACCGCACCATGAATGACGGACGAGGACCTCCTGTCTTCAAAATCTATGGCCAGATACATCACCGTATTGGTTCACTCCTTCCCCCAGACGGTGAGGCCCCCAAGTTCATTCAGCTTTATGTTTATGACACCGTGAATGAGGTCCAGAATAGGATTCAGTCTTTGAGCCTTGATGAAAGCCGGGACACAAATCTAGATCCTTCTACTGTGCAGTCTCTGATATCAATGTTAGACAACCATAATCCTTTCGCAAGGCAGTTCCGAATGGCCAGGGACAGATTGGCTGAACATAGTGATGAGGAATTTGTTGTCAGGATTGTTGGACCTAGAGATGGAGATCCACCACAATACAGTTTGCCAACTACTGAGCAGTTGGCTATGCTTGTTGTCGGCGACTTTTCCTGCGATATCAGAGACACGTGCAGGTGAACTGAAACAGATCTCTGCGCTGCATCCAGCTTTCATGGCCCTTCAATATCCCCTGCTCTTTCCTTTTGGTGAGCCAGGTTTTCAGGCTGGAGTTTTGTACCATGGCGCCACTCCAACACAGCGAAATTCATACACCAAAGTCACCATGCAGGACTATTTCTGCTACATGTTTCACTATAGGAAGAACCAGCCCAATCCATATCTAAACTATGGTGCCCTGTCTAGCCAGGCCAAGGTTGACGCCAGAGCTTGCGTCGATGAAAACAGACTGTGGTACATAATGAAGCATCAAGGCGATATTCGCATGGAAAGCATACAGGGCATATGTGATGCCGTTAACAGGGGTTGCACTGAAGGTGCTGAAATGGGGAAGATGACAGTTCTGCCAGCTTCGCTCACAGGTGGTAGACGATACATGACACAGAACTACCATGATGGAATCGCTATTTGCCAGGAATATGGACCTCCTGACTTTTTCGTCAGTTTCACATGCAATCCAAAATGGCCCGAGATTGCTGAGGGTATACTAGAGGTGGGCCAGAAACCTAATGATAGAGCAGATATTATTGTCAGAGTATTTAACATGAAATTGGAGGAGCTGCTACACGGTAATTTAATCATTCAGCCTTTAAAATCCTACGTCTCCAATACTCACCTATTACTCATGCCTGCGTCTCTGTCTTCAGATCTCCTCTTCGACCTAAGACTTTACACATGAAGAATAACAGTTCCTTCTATTTCTTTCATATAAACCATTACTCTCTTCCTTATTAGCGTTACTCTGTCTTGTCACTTAGCAGTGTTGCACACTGTTGAGTTCCAGAAACGCGGCCTGCCACATGCGCACATCATCTTGTGGACTACAACAGACACATCAGGACCTACTCCTACAATGATTGATTCCTTCGTCACTGCTGAAATGCCCGATCCAAAGGCCAATCCATTGGGTTATGCTCTTGTTGCAGAGCATATGGTGCATATGGTCCATGTGGAAAACATAATCCCACCTGTCCCTGCATGAAGAATGGAAGATGCTCAAAGCATTTTCCAAAATCATATCAAGATGAAACCTCGGTCAACTCTGATGGCTTCGCAGTCTATAGACGCCGTCAAAACAACCTGTACATTGAAAAAGGAGGACTCAATATGGACAATACATGGGTTGTTCCCTACAATGTCGGTCTGTTGAAAAAATACCAGGCCCATATAAACGCTGAGTGGTGTAATAAGACAACCTTTATTAAGTACCTTTTCAAGTAGAGCCTGTCTACCTCACAAGTGTTTTAGAGAGAACTAGCACACGTGTGTTTTGTCCCAAAAAATACACACAGATTACAGGAACAAAAAAATTCATGTATTTTATAACAAGGTAGCACACGAATTTTGGCAGCCTAGCACACAAAAAGAGTCACAACAGACAAAAGGAAATCCATGTGTTTTTTCCATGAGTAGCACACGAAAATATTGCAAGGAAAAAACATGTGTTTTTCAAAGAAGTAGCACACAAATCTTCTTGTAGTTGTACTTGTACTTGTATTCTTTGTGAAACAAGGGCCAAAAATAGACCAGATCTGTTGTACTTGTTATTGTACTCTGTTGTAGCCCACAAACCTAACGACAAAATGACCCATGTTAACAACTACAAGGCACATCAGCCCATCAAACAAATGTGTGTCCTATATATGACCTACTTGACAAAGAAGCAAACCAAACAGATCCATCGATCTGTTCTTGAGGAGGAGCTCACGCACACCAGGGCAAAAAAGGGTGAAAACCCCAGATCAGAGTAGGAAAAAAGGGGTGGGGAGGGGGGAGGATCACTAGATCCAAGGAGGCAGGACTCACCTCTACATCATCCAAGGTCAGTACACACCAGATCCAACCCTTCCTTGTGTTAGATCCCTATTTTGTTGATCTCAAACGATCTGTGCAAAGGAATTTAACCCATTAGTTTGAAAATCAAGAGGATGACTCGTCGAAGACCAATTTCTAGGCACAAAGTACTAAATTAATACTGGAGAACCTCCAGGAAAACAGCAGGTGAGATGCTTATGGGGCTGGGAAAACAGGAGCATTAACTGAGAAATGGGCATTTTCATAGCATCTGCAAACATAAATGTTGCCCTAATTGTCCACAGTAAACCCCTAACAATATCTCAGCATAGCTTCTCTCAACCTACCATCCACATGGCCACATAAAACCACAACAAAGATGGGGCTCACTACGATGCATCCTAATAAACAATCGAGGCGCACTAGAAAAAAAACATACACAAATGACCACCACACTAACACCACAATTCAGCACTAAACCCATGACAATGATCGAACCACCTAAACTTTTTGGAGGTTGTGCCTTCTTGCCGTTGGCCCAGCAGCCTAACAGTTTTTCCCATTAAGAAACTAGTGTAGTAGTGATTAGCCTAACATTTTTTGCTGAAACTGGAGAAAACAACAAGTTCATTGTCACAGTGTAGAAAGATAATCCAAAGAGCTTACCTCTAACAAACTGACATAGTCCCAGACCTAGGCACAACCAAATTAGGATGCATTGGAATCAACCTGTTTAGAAAATGTACAAGAACAAAAGTAAGAACACATTTACACAGATCACATAGGACGATCATAGATTACAAGACATAATTTATTTCTATGCAATCTTTTTCCTTCATACTAGCACAATCACAGATCCGACAACACCCACATCTTGTCCTACCTCCACCATCCTTCATCTAACACAAACATAGATCACATATGATGAGATCACACACACGAGAGACAATTTATTTCTATGCAAAGACAATTTACAATCTTTTTCCTTCATACTAGCACAATCACAGATCCGACAAACCCCACATCTTGTCCTACCTCCATCATCCTTCATCTAAAACAAACACATATCATAGATTACAAGAGACAATTTATTTCTATGCAAGGACAATTTACAATATTTTTCCTTCATACTAGCACAATCACAGAGAGAGGGGATCGGCACAATCACAGATTGCTAACTATTTCGAGCAAACAAAACAATATATTTTATGCATCTGCTTTGTTTTCAAAGTTACATCGACAACATGGATGGGAACTCGCTACAAAATTTTGACCGACAACACAAGAAGGGGTCAACAAATGGCAAGAAGCCCTACAGTTTATGTACCACACCAACCAGTATGCATTTCCAAATCCTATGTTCTATCACAGATGAGTTACAATGACACAAATGAGAATAGTAACAATAGCAGTTTCACACCACTCACACTTATACCGGTTATGCATTGGCTATATTCCTATTGTAACTAGGAATATAGCCTCACACCACTCACACTTATTCCAATCTCTACAAGGACTTTTCAAGAAGCACTACTAGAAATTAGATTCATACCTCATCAGCCAAGATTAGTACACCAATCTATTGAATCAAGTTCCCTGGTAAACTAATTCCTAGATCACCTACGTCGGCCAAAATTAGCAGATCCATGAGATTACATAGTGCAAAACAGAGAGCATGAGATCTCACACACACGCACGCGTGCAAATACAATTTTCTGGGCAAATTTCTAGAAGTCATTCTGGAACCTCACACCACTACCACTTATATATTATTCATTTCCTATATTCCAATTGCTAATAAATTACAAAACACAGATATGGGAATTGCAGATTTCATATAGTGCAAATTGTACTTGTTGCTAATGCAATTATACCAAATGCAATTTTCATGTGGTGCAGGGGACAGGGGTGGCTAGGAATGGCTATAAACTCACAAACTGATTCTTTAATATCATTCAACTCTATCATATTGACATGTCATCATCTATTACTAAATGCAAGCAAAGAATAAGATGTAATTGAGATTGGAGCAGAAAGTATTACACTTTGAAACTATGGTTCGGCATAACTTAGGTAATATAAACGTCAATAATTAATTTACGGTTAAGGACAAAACTATTTTTCCATGGACTTGTACAAAATACGAGTGAATCCACCTAAATTTCACAATACTAAATCATGTACATCATCAATCTGCAGCTACCATACACAAATAGATTACGAGAACTAATATTGTTTTGTAGGCTCTCCAAAGAAGCCGCAAAGAAAGATGAGGAAATAAACTTGTAATGCTAACAAAGATCCGTAAGCCACAACAAAAGTTGAGGCGCGGTGATCAAAAACATGCAGCAATTTGTCATGATCAGCAGATACAAGCAAAATTTTAGTGCCACTTTAATTTATTTATGTAATCACAAGCATGTAACAAGCTCAATGTTTTTTGTGTACTACCCTTTGTGCCTCATTGAGTGTACTAGGTTAAACAGAATTCACAACTTCATATTACTCATCATGACGACTAGATATTGCACATGTTTGGTACCATAATTTTAGAAATTAACGAGTGCAATTTACTACTTATGAATGTGCAATAAAGAGAAATTAACGATTCCCTAAGTATGGAAGATTAGTAGGGACAAAGACAATCTACAAAATAGTACAAATCTGATCTATACAAGAAGATCCTGTGACCATTCTTGCATGATCCTGTCTATATGTACATGTATGAGCTAACGACACATCCTTCCTACAATCAGTTCACGACACCGGATGGCTCAATCAACCCCCCCCACACACACACATACACCACACATCGCATCCTGCTCCCCAACAATACACTAAAGGACAAAAACTAATGCAATAAACTGCAGAGAAATGGTGCAAAATTAAATACCCATTATCTAACAGATAGCTCGTGGTCTTAACAAATTCCACACATATTATCCTAGGGGCTAAGGGTATTCATCTCTTGTGAAGAAAAGATAACAATTAATCGATAGATACAATGCAGATAGTGTTGACACTGTTAACCACCCTACAGTAGACAACAAAGAATAGCAGCATCCAGGTACTAATAATGGTGGCCTGACCTGTCCTAATTCCCTTTTTTAGGAAAATCAGTACTAATGTATGCTAAAAACAATACCTATCAAATTGTGCATAGAAATTTCATATCAAATAAATTATCCTTAAGAAGCTTGGTAGAAGTGTCATACTAAATTTACTGGACTAAAATATATGTTCATTTCCAGAGAGTAGGATGCCATGGCACATGAAACTACAGTCTATATATCATCAGCAACCACACTGGTTCATCAATAAAAAGACAAAGTGCCCATGAACAAAATGGAGCCCAAACTTTACACCCCTGAAAAATCAGGAACACATTCAAACTGAAAGTGAACAAGCAATCGCATCAAAATCAGGCACTACATGTCTCATGCACCTGCTGAGACATTGAATACTTTCATCCATGTAAATAGATTAGCTAGCAATGCTTCTAAATTCATTCAGAGAATGGGTTGTAACCGATCAAGGTACTCAAATCAACAAGCACCGCATCACAAAACGAGATCTATAGACGAGCATTGGGCGCGCAAAAATGCCTGGCGATTCCATCCGTGGCGCTAGCGGCCTCATCCAAACCTTGCCATGCTAGATCCCAGCGCAGAAGCAGTGAAGCAGGTCTCAACAACCGCTCGCACAAGCACCAGGTCGCTCGGCGTCTACCACGGCCACGAAAAAGCGATAGGCCGACAGCACCAATGGCCCGTGCAGGTGACGCCGACACGGACAAGGTTCGTCGTTTTGTTCAGTGGGGATCGTGATGTGCTCCACGAAATGCCTCTACAGAAATCAGGAAACAGTGCCGCTAATCCACTGCTGACTACCACTAATCCGACCACGCAATCCGCAATCTAGCAAAGCACCCAGAGAGAGCACGAAGCGGGGAGAGCGGCGCCCGAGTTCCTCACCTGCCCGATGACAGCAGCCAGGGGGAAGTTCTCCCTCCCGTACTCGCACCGCCCTTGGCCGCGGATGGGGCTGGCGCCGTTGGTGGACTCGAGGACCCCGGAGGTCGCGAGTGCCGCGGCCGCGAGGCGGGAGTCCCGTAGCCAGACGTTGCGGGAGGGGACGGGGAGGGAGATGGTGGCAGTGGCGGAGGGGAATGAGGTGGCGCGGCGGGGCGGGAGGTGCGGGAGTGAGTGGAGAGCGCGGTGGCCGTCGCCATGGTGGTGGTGAGGGCAAGACGACCGATAGACACAGGGAGGGACGGAGCGGCGACGTCGCCACTGGAAATGAATCGGCGTCTCCGACCAGGAGAGCTGCCGGAGGATGAAGGCGGTGACGAAATGGGGATTCACAAATTGAAACAGTACTCCCAGAGCGGGCCCAGCAAGTCAGGGACAAAAGAAAGCTGAGCGCGAGGAGACGTCGATTGTTGATCGGACAGACACAAAATTCGTGTGCTGAGAAGGGAAAAAACACACGTGTGACGTATAGCATTTCTCCGTAACAAAAGGTGCCGACTGCAGCAAAGCGTACCTTGAATGGGTGAGGAGAGCTGAAGCTACTCCACATGACAAGGAAACTGAGACAGTGAATGAGGTCAAAGAATATTTGGACTGCCGCTACATCTGCGAACAGGATGCTTGCTGGCGGATATTTGGATTCGATATCCATAGGCACTATCCAGCAGTAGAGAGGATGCCTGTACATCTACCCAATGAGAACTTCATCACTTTTAGTGCCAGAGCCAGGATGGACAGTGTTGTTTCTGAAGAATTTTTTAAGAAGACCATGTTAACTGAATGGTTCACCTGTAACCAGTTGCACCCTGAAGCTAGGAACCTAACCTACCCGCAGTTTCCTTCCAAATGGAGATGGGAACAGAACACTAGAACATGGGAGGAACGACAAAATAGGCATGATAAGATCGGTCGTATACACTATGTCCACCCTTCAGCTGGAGAAGGATATTACCTCAGAATGCTCCTGTTAATAGTCAAAGGCGCAACAAGCTACGAAAATCTTAGATGCCACAATCACATCCAACATCCTACGTTCAAACAAGCCTGTAGGTCTCGTGGGCTCCTTGGCGATGATCATGAATGGTACAATGCCTTCGATGAGGCTGCTGCTTGGGCTACATCAGCACAGCTATGGAAACTTTTTTGTCACAATGATTCTTTTCTGCAAAGTTGGAGATGAGAATGCTTTCTTTGAGAAAGTATGGCGTCTATTGGCTGATGATATTCAGTATCAATTTGGGAATATCATTGGTGACCCTAATTATCAGATGCCTGACACAGGTGCACGGAATTTCCTTTTAGAAGAGCTAGGATCTATATTTGGACAGACAGGCCACAACATCCGTGATTTTAATCTGCCTCAACGGACAGAGATTCCCTATTCTGTTTCCACTAACCGTCTCATCGAAGAGGAACTATCTTACAGTACAAACCCTATGTTTGACATGGCTGATCCAACTACTTCTTTAAATAGTGGCCAGACACATTCTTTCCATTGTGTGGTCGACAGGGTACTGAATAATGAGCCAGGATTCTTCTTCGTCTCCGGGTACGGTGGAACTGGGAAAATGTATCTATGGAACTGTATTGTTTCTTACCTGCGAGGACAGCAGAAAATTGTTCTTACCGTTGCATCCTCAGGTGTAGCAGCCCTCCTATTGCCAGGTGGTCGAACAGTGCATTCTAGGTTCAAGATTCCCTGCGATCTTGATGATGGCACTGTCTGTGACATAAGAAGAGGAACAATGTTATCTGAATTGATAGAGGAAACTTCTTTGGTCATTTGGGATGAAGCCCTCATGACTGATAGAAGAACTTTCGAAGCACTTGATAGAACTTTTCGTGACATTCAATCTGCCCATATTGCCATGGGTGGTGATCTCCGGCAAATATTACCGGTGGTTGAAGGTGGTAGTAGATCAGAGACAGTTAGTTCTGCAATAATCAACCCCGTACAGGTCCTCATCTTATCCCAGAATATGAGGCTCGCCTCTTCAGCGGCAAATGGGTGCTTGCTGTTGGCGAACTCATACACCAACCATTAACACCACCTCATACACCAACCATGCATGGCCAACTCTACAAATTAAAAGAATGAATTAGGAAAAACAGAGAGAGATCCAAAATAAAGATTTACAATAGCAAAATAGAAACCAGTTTCAGAGCCTTCACCATTTCCAATTTGCAGCCCAGATCCATGGGCCTGCCCAACACAGCGGCCGTCGTGGCCCAACAAATCCTCGCACTACCAACGCTGTCCGTATCCAACCTTCCCCTTTCTCTCTCAGCCACGACGGCACCTGCCTCGCCGTCTCCGACGTGGCGACCACCCCTACCACCATACCCCTCCGCCACTCCTGTACGTCCCACATACGCCTGACCAATTCGCAGTTCCTCACCGGCGCCGCTTCCACATGCGGCAGCCGGGGCCTGTCCAGCCCAAACCCCCAAACCCTAGGTTATACGTTCACCCTTTCTCCGTTCACCTTGTTACTTCGCACATTCTGTTTCCAGATTCCATCTTCCTGTTTACCTCAAGCTACGTTGTTCTTGCACCAGCAGCATACAGCGGCGTCACCGGCCGGCGTGCCAGAGTTTGTTTGACAGACCGCCGTCACCTAGCTACTGACCTGGCAGTTTCGCCTCCCCTGCTCCTGCGTCACCCTGCCTCTGTCCAAACCTCGGTAATAATCTCTCCACTCTCCCTGATTTAGCGTCCCATATACAATATTCCTGCACTACGAATTTCATAATTTTTTTTGGATCTAATTATTTGTACCCAGAACTTTTCGGCAGTAAGAACAGGCACTAATATGAACCCAATAACCCGTATAATTTTGTTATAGTAACATCTCTTACCCACGTTGTCCAGTATATCCACAATATATACACCTAATAAATTGACGACATAAGATGCTGCAAAGATTTTTAGATCCTGTTTCAATTATTGCACATAAAAATGCCTTGCTTTTTCCTGTTACTACCTTCCCAGCCTCCTAAGTTACGTATGATATACTCAGTTACCATTAATTTCTCTGTTGCAGCCACCATGGCACCATGGACGCATACAGATATCCCAACCTTACCATCATTAAGGAAGATGAAAACATCAAGATGAAGACTACACTGCTGCGGCACTCTATCATAGCAAAATTTCCGACACATGAGGCAGCCTCCATTTCCATTCATGACATCCAGAATATGGTTGCACTAAAGTCCCAGCGCGCGCAGAACCCGCAAACCCATTCCGCCTCAACTACAGCGCTATTTCTCACGACACATGGGAACCACTCAGACAGCTACTAATAGACATTCATGGCATTCCAACACACCTATGCATCGCGACACAACAGTGAGAGCACTTCTCCAGGAGACATGTAACATCAAACATATCTCATTTACCAGCACAAACCACATATACACGGTCACTGCAGAAACACATAGCCTTGACATGATACCCTCAGTGGCCCATTTGGGTCTCAAAAAATTCGAAAGAGGACAGCCTTTCTTACTTATTTGGCCAATTTGCCTCGATCTACCTGATCTTACCTCCGAAGATGACTTCCACATGAAGATCATGCAAGACCAGGAAGACGCAAGGCTCGGTATGTCTAAACTACACAGATCCTTTTTTTTTCGGTGCAAAGTGTGATACAGATCTATAAACCTTTCTCAAACTTCAGCACCACACAAGTGTGTTAGCCCAAGCGACATGCTCTCGGCGGACTACGGTGATCGTGAAAATGACAGGTCTCCATCTGACTCCACAGGCCAAGACTTAGGTATACCAATCATCCATCAATATTGCCCACCATGTTTATGACGCAGTACAAATACTAGCTATAACTCACACATCTACATGCATACACAGACTCATCCGTCAGCTCCTGATGCTCCAATCTAGACAACAACATACTGCCAGGTAACAAGATCAGCATCAATCTCACAACAACAACAGTCCGAGCACATGACCTGACCCTTTCTATGTATAATATACGTGGCCATATGCGCACCAATATCCCAAACTATGTTGTTGCCTGACATATGCAACTAGCAGCGACCATATATTGTACTGCCACGCCCTTCTTTCTCTGTTCAATGTAACTATGTACCGTATGCACTCTAGCAAACTTTTAACATGTAATATATCCATCCCATCTACCTTCGTAAACCTGACCCTATTCGCTTGCCGGCGCGCGGCCCTCACTAGTAACACAATAAAGGAAACAACGTACGTACATAATACAGGTGATTAGTTACATACCTTAATTACTGATAATTAAGCGACAAGGGTGTGGCAATAACTAATGAGAAGTAAGACAAGAGCAGAGCATGCAGCGTGCAGAGGTAGTTTAATTTGTTTTAAAGCAAAGGTGACTGGACTGCGCATGGCTCTCGATCACCAGTGACATGGCTGACTGGCCGGCACTGCCAGTGGCCGCCTGCACAGCCAGCTGCAACTGCAAGCAAGCAGTGTGAGTGATGAGTGAGTGCCTGTGCCGGCTGCGCCTGCTGATCTATTGATCACGAACGCATGCATGATGATGTACGTGTGGGATGATGGCGCATGCATGAACGAGAAGGACGGATCGGAGTCGGAGGGGTGGCCAATCGGTCTACGCACACATGTACGAATCCATCAACTGCATGCATGCTTTATTATCAATTCAGTTCAGTTCCAGAGCTGATGAATCATCTCTATCATATATACGGATATATACTCATATTTGTTTTCTTGAGGATCGGATCTGAGATTCTGATCGCACGTAACGCAATGGTCGATATGCATGATACGATCGATCGCTCGCCGCGCCCGGCCGGGGGGATGAAGATGAAGGGGACCATATTCGTTCGTTCCCCATATAATTCTGCTGCTGCTGCTGCAAACACAACCAACATGCATGTACGGAGTATTTGTTTCTTGCATTGCATTGCATGATGTACAACAGCACCATCAGCGGCAGCATGCTGTTGTATCGCTATTGGCTGTTGCTAGCTACAGACGACGTCACGACGATCCATATGCATGATGGAGTGAGAGAGACTATAGCCGTACTGGTGTGCAGTACGTACTAGCTAGCTAGCTAGTACGACGTGTGTTGTGTTGTTGGCTTCTTCCCTGCTCGATCGGCTGCCCCCTGGCTAGCTGTCCGTCCCTCTCCCTACATTCCAAATGACAATGATCCGATCATGGCGACCTATCTCCATCTCTCTCCTGGTGCCTGCTGGTCTCACCTCATCTCTGCATATATGGAGCCAGTCAGCAAGAGCCCCGGTACTACGACCTGCTGCGTATGTAGTAGTATATAGCATGCAAGGTGGTGCTAGTAATAGTACCCAGCAGTAACCAGTAGTACGTACCCACTACCCAGTCAGCAGCATAGCATTGCATTGCTTCCCTAGTTCCCTTCCATCAGCCGGTCAAACATATATAATATGCATGCGGGGGAGGGGGACTATAGTTGCTAATATATATATATATATATATATATATATATATATATATATATATATATATATATATATATATATATATATATATATATATATATATATATATATATATATATATATATATATATATATATATATACGGTAAGGCTATTCTGCAGTTGGCCACAGAATAACTTATTCTATAACCACCTTGATTTACGATAATATTTATACCAATTTACGATAATGACAATACACATTTACGATACATGGGTTACTATAATTCAAGATGATACTAACCATAATGCTATAGTAAATCACTTATGAGAGAGTTACCATAAATCTCGTAAATTAGTATATTAATTATCGTAACTCGAAGTGGTCACAGAATAACTTATTCTGCGGCCAGCTACAGAACAGTACGTCTATATATATATATATATATATATATATATATATATATATATATAAAGTAGTAAAAAGAATAGATAGAATATTTATATATCAATTTTTTTTAAAAAAATACAACGGATCGGAACTAACTCGTCTTCATTTAACCTGTACAGTAAGGGCGTGATTGGTTGCCCGAACCGTGCCGTCATATGGCCCATCCCGCACCCTTTGGTGCATTTCGCCTGTGTTTAGTTGCCCTACTCGCACTTTTCTCCTGCTTCCTCTCGTGCAGATGCCCTCCTCCATCCCGGACGGCACCGTCTTCTCGATCCCCACTTCCCTCTCGGTGCAGGCTCGCTCGGTGCTTGGCGGGAACCTTTTCGGAGAGCGCGGGAGATGAGGCCATCCTGGCGATAAAGCGCGCGCGGGTCGCGGCTAGGGTTACCGCCCTCACTCTTCGCCTCTCCTTCCACCATAGCTCTGGTGCGAACTCCCCTCTAGCTCCCCCTCGACCTCGGTAGCCCTACCGAGGCGACCGCCACCGGCGGATTTCTCTCAGTCCTCTGGTGCTTCGACGGTATATGCCACCTGCGCTCTTCCCCTCCTCCTTCAGTGTCGATTTTGTTGATTTATTTGTGGATTTTGCTTGCAATGCCAAGAAATTAGGGTTCTTAATTTGACATTCTCAGATCTGTGCGATGCTATACCTGATTTACCTGTTCCTAGCTCAGATCTGTACATGATGCTTCGTATTTGGTGTATACCTCATGTTTTGTGTAGATCTTTTACATGCTGATACCTATTTTGTTGTACACACTGAGCAAAGTGCCTAGAGGTCAGTGATGTTGATTGTGTAATAGTATACACTGTAGGAGCACCCTTTGGTGTGGCAGCCGCGTCTTTCATAGTTCATTTTGTCTGATTTTTTGCTTGCTAAGCAGTACACACCCATGTTGCATGCTCCCTTTCTAATGTTGCCCTCCATCCTATTGGTAGACATGGCCTTTGAAGCTAGTCGTAGGGCTACCGCTGCTATGGTTGTTGCATTGGCTGCTTGGTTTTTCATGTGGTTTAGGAGGAGAGTTGAAGATTCGCGCTCAATCACCTATGGTCCCATGGCTGAGAGGGACAAACAGAGGATGAACAACCTTAGATACATCTATGAATCTGATGATGTGCACCGTGTCAACCTTCTTAGAATGAAGAGGGCCCCTTTTTCCAACTTTGTGACATTTTCCGTAGTAGAGAGCTTGTCACTGACAGCATACATGCATCTGTTGAAGAACAAGTAGCCATGTTCTTACATGTTGTTGGTCACAATGAGAGGTTTAGGGTGGTTGACCTCACCTTCAGGAGGTTCGCAGAGACAATTAGTAGGTTCTTTCAGAAGGTGTTATATGCGGTAGGAGAGCTGAGGAATGAATTGGTTGTCCCTCCTGCTACCAATATCCATCCTAGGATCCTTGGGAGCAAAAGGTGGTACCCCTATTTTAAGGTTGGTATCCATAACTTGTCATACATAGGTCTCATTCATTATCAGTTTAGTGTTAATGTTCACTTGCACTTATGTTTTGTTGATTTAGGACTGCATAGGAGCAATTGATGGTACTCATATCTTAGCTAGAGTGTCTGTGAAGATGCAAGCTGCCTTTAGAGGCAGGAAGCACACCATCACACAAAATGTGTTGGCAGCCGTGGACTTTAACCTCAAATTCACCTATGTGCTTGCTGGTTGGGAGGGATCTGCACATGATGCTCTTATCTTGTCTGATGCTCTTGAAAGAGCTGATGGCCTTAGAGTGCCACCAGGTATCATCCAAACCAAAAAAAAACCATTGACACTTTGCTTAATCCTAAATAAAACTACTAAAACATATCCCTATCTGCTAATTTCTAGGCAAAATCTATCTTGTCGATGCTGGATATGCAGTGAGGTCTGGTTTCTTGCCACCATTTCGTGCCACAAGGTATCATTTGAGGGAGTTTGGTTCAAACCGACCTTAAAATCAAAGAGAGCTTTTTAATCTAAGGCATTTGTCTCTTAAAGTAATAGTAGAGAGGACTTTTGGGGCTCTAAAGAATAGATTCAGGATATTGGACAACATGCCTTTCCACCCATACAAGACCCAAGTTAAGCTTGTTCTTGCCTGTTGTATCCTTCACAATTGGATCCTCAGACATGGGCAGGACGGGCATGTACCTGCTGAATCCACATGGACTCCTAACATCAATGACAATGCCTCACAGCCAGATCATGTCCCTGACAATGGTACCTGGGCACAATAGAGGGAGGCATGGGCTGCACAGATGTGGCAAAACAGGGGGAATTCTAGGGTGTAGTGGCATGGTGTGTGTACTGTTTAGTAGCATTGATGGAACTTGTATTTTAACTGAGACCTATGGCACTTTGCAATGATGTAGTACCTATTCCTTTTTTGCTTATTTGATCTGTTGAACTTGTATTCATACAATGTAATTTGTTTTCCTTACGTACTGCTTTGTTCAATGTTACGCTGGTTGTGGATAGGAAATGGACAATATGCTTGGCCAGGTTGTTAACATTGGTGGTGAGGACAATGTGGTGGAACAGGGTGGGGTAGTTGCTGATGATGATGGCAATCCAGCAGACCCTCAGCCCAATGGCCCTATGCACTGGACTCTTGTCTAGTCTGGGTTCATGCTAAGGAGGTTCCATGATTTGGTGGGGCAGGGGGTCAAAACTGACAAAGGGTTCAAGGAGGTACATGTTAGGCAGGTTGCACTCATGGTCTCTGAGTTTGCTGGGGTCAATGTGAGCACCCAGCAGATTTACAATCGCCTGAGAAAGTGGAGGCAAAGGTGGGTTAAGATTATTAGGCTCAAGGATTTGAGTGGTGCTCTGTGGGATGAGGATCACCATATGATAGTACTTGATGATGAACACCTGCTTGGCCACACCAAGATTAGAAACTGTTTGGATAACACCTCAGCTATCCCTTTTCTTTTGCTCCCCTATGTCTAATAGTTATATCTGTTTCACTAACTAGGACCATCCTGCTGATGCTAAGTTTTTTAACACACCAATAGAGAACTATGTTTAGATGGAGGCCATCTTTGGTGGTAACTAGGCCACAGGCAGATATGTAATGGGCTCAAATGAGCCTCTGGGTACTCCAACTAAAATTGGTCAAGGTGATATTGATGCCGTTGAGGACATCACTGACTTAGGTGGCATAGATGCTGATTCTAGAAAGGGAACTCCTTCTGGTATGGAAGGCTCTAAGGGTTCTGATGCCAAGGGCCAGGAGAAAAGGGGTAGCAAGAGAAGGAAGCTTGCCCAAGAGGAAATAGACCTCATGAATGGAATGATCAAGGCTGTGGAGTATGTAGGAGATGCCCTCAAGACTCCATAGCACAATGAGGTGCATCAGGACCTTTATGGCTGTGTTATGGACTGCCCTGGGTACTCACAGGAGGCGCTCATGTTTGCCCTAGTTTACCTACTGAAGAACAAGGCTGAGGGACTTTGCTTTGTTCAGATAACAGAGGCTCATAGAATCCTATGGCTTAGGACCTACTTGAGCACAACCTACTTTGCTTAGATGCATATGAGTTGGCCTCTCCACTTTTGCATATAGCCATGCTAACTGTCTTATGCTGTAGGAAGTATTTTGATGTGTAGCACTGACCTCATCTAATGCTACAAAGAACCATTTGCCGCCTGACCAAGGTTGCACCTAGTTTTGTATAGCATAACAGCCATGGTGATGGATGTGAGGCCGTGTTGATCTGTGTGGTGTAGACATTAACAACGGGTGACAGATTGTCACTTAGTTGATTTGAGCCCTAAAATACCTTGGATTGTCACTTAGTTGATCTGAGCCCTAAAATACATTGGATTGTCACTTAGTTGATCTGAGACATTTCAGATGCTGTTATTGTTCTTGTTATTTTTATTGTTGGAGTTCCTATTTGGCCAATGATGCAAACTATAGCAATCTGAGGTGGCTGTGGGTATTCTTCATGTTGCTGCTTTATTGTCTTCTTGTGTTTTCTCATGTCTATCATCAAACCGTGGGATACGTCCATTACCAAGCAACTGTTGTAGGCATGCCTACCGGATGGCTGAGATGGACGTGTCGCACGCTTCCATGGCAGCCATGAGCTTGCCTCGGCAATTTGTGTTCTTATTTGCCACCTGGGATGATTGCAGTTAGCTTGCAAGATGATCATAAGTTCATTTGCAGTTTGTTGAGGCATGCATTTTTTGTACCTATGATGTCAACCATTTTTTTAACTGAGGCTGATACAATTGTGAGATCTTTTCATGCCTATGAAGATAACAGTGCCAATTTGAGTAATGGATTATGCACACTGATGACCTTGGACTTGTGAGGTACTGGAGCATTGTTTCTTCTATCTTCTACTTATGCTTCTCATGGCTGTCATCAAACCATGTGAGACATCCATGCCCAAGCAATAGCTGGGCAGTTGTGATGATATGATGGCTGGGCTGGACGTCTCTCATGGTTTCATGTCTATCGTGATCTTATTTTTCTACTATCTGTTTAAGGTTTGTTGTTGTCTATGTTTCTTAAGCTCTAAGTTCAAGGTCAAATGAAAAGACAATTAAATTTGAGGCAAATCGATTGACACATTCTCTCTCCCTAAAACTGAGATATGAATAAAATAATCGGTGCGGTGTGTCTGGTAAAAGAACCACAAATTTGCGGCGTCTTTTGACAAATTCTCGGTTTGACGGTGTGTGCCGGCCAATTACATGTTTTCCCAGTGTCCCATAGCAAAATTCCCCCAAAATAATTACCTACAAGGATTCAATTCAAGGATGGATGCCCTGGCTAGCTACCTAGCTAGAGAAGGCCATGGATGGATGAAGCTTGAGGTGGATATATAGGTCGGAGGAACGAGCTCATATGAATCGCGTCACATGACGTGCGTGCAGCAGCAGCCAGCAGCTCGGGCTCGATCGGCAGATGACGGAGTACTGCTAGTAGTCGCGCCAGCAGACGAGCATGGAGACGCAGCGGCGGACGATGTAGAAGCGCGCCCGGTGCTCCTTCACCGCCTCCACGCACTTCTTGGACAGCCGCGACGACGACGACGATGCTCCGCCTGCTGCTTGCTGGGAAGACGAGGCGGCGGAGTAGGAGGAGCTGCTGCTGCTGCTGCTGCCTGTGGCTGCTGCAGCAGTGCTGGTACTTGTAGTCGTACTCCTGCTGCTGCTCACGCTCGCCGAGTAACTCCGGCTGAGCACGCTGCCCGCGGAGGCGTCCATGGCGTGCGGCCTGCCGGATCTGCTCCGCCCCTTCTTGGACAGTTTCCACCTGTCGTCCCCGCCGGACGACGACGAATCCATCCGGATGCCGGCCGGCCGGCTGGTGTATATATAGATGTATGGCTGTGTTAGCAAACTCTGCCTGAGTTGGTGAGGAGGGAATGTGCAGTGGCTGGCTGGCTTGCTAGATTTATATATAGAGAGGAGACTGATCGACGGAGTCACTGAAAGAGGAGAGGAGACGAGAGGAGAGAGCTTCCACATAAATTAAATCCTGCCGCCCTCACGGACACGGCCTCACTGGCTGCATCGAGACTAGCTAGAGTGTAGTAGTGTGCTCTAGCTAGCTTGTTGAATTTGAGCGCCCTGATTTTGTCTAATCGAATAGAAAAGTAGGAGGTCGATCTGTTTGTTTTAGATAGCAGCGCTGGAGTTGCTCGAAGTAAGGCGTCTTGTTCGCTTGGCTATACTTTTTTAGTTAACGAATAATATTTTTTTCTCATAACAAATTAGTCTTTTTTTCTCATAACAAACCAGTTAATAGTACTTTCAACCATACCTTATCACTCCTGCAAACATGACAAGGAATCGGCGGAGCGGGCGCTCACCACCTGGGTCCTCCCCTGTTCCCTCCTTCCCACGCAGTTCCCACCCTCCTCGCTCCAGTCCGGCCGGTGATCGAGACTGATCGAGGGGTACGGATGGACGACGTGAAAAAGGAAAGGAATCCTGCTAGCTAGCTACTCCTCGCTACCGGCTACTGCTACGGCCAGGCGGGGAAAAGAACTACAACTGCATCTGCATGGGATGTGCGAGATGTGAAGATATTGGATCGAGTATGTATGCCATTGCCGGATGAATGAATGAATGAATACTACTGGTACGTGAGAATGAACCTCTCGAATGAATATGCATGCATGCAGTGCAATGCGGATGGATGGATGCAGCAGCAAAGTAAATTAAAATGAAATGAAATGATGGGGCCGGCGCACCGCAGGGCAGGCGTAGCAGAGGGAGTAGCAGTAGCAGCTCTCTCAGTACGTGCAGTCGTCGACTACAGCTGCTCTGAAGTCGACAAGGTCCGATCTTCCAAAATGTATGATAGCGTTGATTGGTGGAGACTTGATGTTCACGATCTAGGCTTCAAACCAAGACTGATTCGGACCCCTGTAACTGTTACACCACTGCTCCATTGGTTATCAACCACACGAACGCGATTGACCTGGCCGAAAAGGCTTTCCTGCAAGCGAATCGAGAACACAAGTAAGAACAGGATGAACACAATCTAAAATTACAAATAAATATGAGGCTTAAGAAAACAAGAAGGAGTTCAAGTCTTTATTCGAAAGGACTAATCGCCACAGGCGAACAAGATCAAGAACTGGGGCCCTGGTTCACAGCGAGCGACTTTGGCGGCACAGTTGTAGCAAAACGACGTATATTTTACAAGGAAATCAAGAACTAAACAAAACCCCAAACCCTAAGTAGAGCGACGACTGCTAATTATAGAGTCTTGGACGTCACCCCCTAGACGCGCCCCCTAATGGACCCAAACACGATACACGGTCCAACGGACCAAAAGACGGTGTCGCAGCACCCTGACAGATTTTGGACGCTGACTTGTTTCGACGATTCCCGTTGATTTCGAAGGTTTTTTTATGTGAGATCACTTGCATTGGCTTTCTTATCTAATTAGCTTTCCATCCATATGTGGATCGTCGAAAACGGAGCTCGGACGCGCTCGTGTGAACAGTTTTATGACAGACTAGTCCTGGACCCGAGATGGGCTCGAACTTGATTTGGGCCTCCACCTTGGTGACTCGAACCGGATGAGCTTCGGGCCTCCTTCTCGGTTAGGACACCCTCGCTGATCTCCTTGTCCTCTATCTTAAGCATGGTCGTATGCATGGAGCTTATGTCCTTATCATCCTCCCTTTCTTGATGAAAAGCCATCTTCGGCGTCGATTTTGCTTGAAGTCGATCCTGCACAACATGAGGACAAACGAGGTTTCCAAAATAATGGGAATGGACAATATTATGAGAAAGAATATGACCACATGTCTAGGTTTGTAGCATGTCTTGTCCAACAGACATGTAGTCTGCTCGATTGAAATGCACACCATCTTTGTCAATACTATCCTGCAAAAGATTAGTACTAATAAGAAACATATGCTCCATTTCTTTGTATTCCACTTGTGTTCGAAAAGCAAAACTAGACGAATATGGCATAACAGCAGTGTTGATTTTAGTGTCCTCTAGTTGATCATTACTTTGCACAACAAAAGAAGAATTTGGATTTGTACAAATGTAAACTTGTTGTATCAAATATTGTCCTTAGTTGTTATATTTGCCAAAAACATGATATGTATGTCTAGAGAACTATGGCAAATCAGCATATGCATAATGTTTCTCCTCTAAAGAACTAAGATTACACGGAACATCAAATTCAATGTAACCCAAAGTATTTAAAGAAGACAACAATTTCAACTCATTAACTTCACTAGCATTATGAATAATAAGTCTATTTTCAGCACAAGTGTTCGATTTCAGCACACATATAGCATGATCATTCTTCAATGATTGCATGGGTATAACATAAATATCATCATGCAAGTCATCTTCTTCACAAGGAACATCAAGAAAATCATCTTGTGACAAAGGTAAATCAAGCGAAGGCTCTACTAAAATTTTCTCTATCATAGCATGATTGGTGGAAAAATTCAGCACATCAAGAGAACTCTCACCTTCCGTGAGTTTAGCATTATGGGCATTACCTTTGCTCTCATGTTCAGTAGGAGTAATAGTTGATGGTTCTGAATTTTCACATGAGGCTGTGAGCATCTCATTTTCTGTTTCGTCATCCTCACTCTTTTGTACATTGTGTTGCAAAAGGTTAGGCATAGCAGGAGGAATAACAAGAGATTGATCTAGTTGATGCACCTCATCATTTGAATTAATTATAAGAGATGGATTAATAAAATTTTCTCTCATAAGATCTTTCATATCATTCCATGTGTGAGGTTTATCTGAAAAACTTAAAGACTTCCACCAAGTTGATGCAGATTGCCTCAAAACACCAGTTGCATTTTTAATTTTCCTCCGTTCGCACATATAACTTTGTGCAAAAATATTATCTATTTTAGTTTCCCACTCAATGTACTCATCAGCACCA
Organism: Miscanthus lutarioriparius; assembly: GCA_904845875.1. Taxonomy (NCBI): domain Eukaryota; kingdom Viridiplantae; phylum Streptophyta; class Magnoliopsida; order Poales; family Poaceae; genus Miscanthus; species Miscanthus lutarioriparius. The sequence continues at coordinate 593,238 of CAJGYO010000006.1, read as the reverse complement.
ATACCATCATAAGTAGGCGGGGAAGAAAGAATAGATTGACCTGCGGGAGGAGGTGTAGCAGCAATAGTACGTGGCTCATACATCATCGATGTCTCATATCAGTACGTGTTGTAACCTGTCATTGTTAGCATCAAACAAGAAAACACACAAGTATGTATTTTTCTATCAGCTACTATAGGATGTGGTCAAGGAGTAAAGTCACACATTGTCAAACGTCTTACCACGGTTTTACAAGTGTTCTTACCAAAGCAACAGGCGGTGCAATCGATCGGTGACTGTGATACCGTTGTAGCTTGAGTGTAACAGTTGTAAGGCGAACCTGTACTTGGTTAGAAGAAAGTGGAGCTTGGACAGGAACAATATAGTAGTAAGGAATAGCAATATTCGCAACTAAATAGCAAAGCTGAATAAGTATCCCGAGTACTTGTCTTAGTTGCTGGCCTACTCACGTTCTAAGCACCAGATGTATCAAGTGATGTGAACAGCAGGAATATGATTAGGAATAACGCAGAAATCAGCACTCGCAAACACAGCTCAAATGGCTCTCACTATGTGCTCCTCTAGATATTGTTCTACTTTTGTTCCTCTCTTTTTTCTCTATTTTTGGGTTGTCATTGTTTTTTGGGATTCTTTGCCTTTTTCTTTTTTTTTGATATTTTTTTCACTTAGGAGCACAAAAGAAGTAACCACAGAAAATATGAGCTTAAACAAGTGAAAGGTGTGGCCTGTGAAAAATTCAGAAGACATGCTCAAAATTAATAAAAAGCTTGTGACCACGAAAAGAGGATCTTGGACCAGTTTTTGGCCAAAATAAAAATTTTCGAACCCAATGAAACGAGGGACGGACGGATCCGAAATTTTTTTTGATCGATTTTGATATATGGAACGTCGAAATCCGAGTTTGTATGCGAAAATTAGACTAGTTTTGATAACTGACTTCGAATTAGATGACAAAACGGGAACAATACGTGCAAAAGTTGTTGCGGCGGCTATGGATAGATGCAAACAGTGAAGATAAGTGTAACAAATTAGATGGCGTGGACTAGGGTTTGATGGATACAAAGGAAACACAGTAAGACTTGAAGCTGTTTACGGATTATGATGAAAAATAAAGGAAAAGACACAAACTGCACTAAAAATGATCTAAAACAAAAAACCAGAACTTGTCCTAGGACACAAACTCAACAACGCGAAACAGAGACGAAATTGCACGGCACAACGAGGCTATAGGACAGAGAATATGAGGCAGTGTATATATTTTTTTTGGCTTTTTATGGACTATAGGTAAAGTAAAAACAGTAACAATCTAAAAGGAAAAATAAAAGTATATCTAACGGACAACAAGGTCTCTGATACCACTTGATGTAGACGAGGCCCGATCTTCCGAAAGTTATGATAGCGTCGATTGATGGAGACTCGACGTTCACGATCTAGGTTTCGAATCAAGACTGATTCGGACCCCCGCAACCGTTACACCACTGCTCCATTGGTTATCAACCATGGGAACGCGATTGACCTCGCCGAGAAGACTTTCCTGCAAGCGAATCGAAAACACAAGCAAGAACGGGATGAACGCAATCTAAAATTGCAAATAAACGAGGCTTAAGAAAACAAGGAGTTCAAGTCTTTATTCAAAATGACTAATCGCCACAGGCGAACAAGATCAAGAACTGGGGCCCTGGTTCACAGCAAGCGACCTTGGCGGCACAGTTGCAGCAAAACGACGTCTGTTTCACAAGAAAATCAAGAACTAAACAAAACCCCAAACCCTAAGGAGAGCGACGACTGCTAATTATAGTCTTGGGCGTCACCCCCCTAGACGCGCCCCCTAATGGGCCCAAACACGATACACGGTCCAACGGACCAAAAGACGGTGTCGCAGAACCCTGGTAGATTCTGGACGCTGACTTGTTTCGACGATTCCTGTTGATTCCGAAGGGCTTTTGATGTGAGACCACTTGCATTGGCTTCTTTATCTAATTAGCTTTCTATCCATATGTGGATCGTCGAAAATGGAGCCTGGACGCACCCGTGTGACCTATTTTATGACAGACTGGTCATGAAACCCGAGATGGGCTCGAACTTGATTTTGGCCTCCACTTTGGTGACTCGAACCGGATGAGATTTGGGCCTCCTCCTCGGTTAGGACACCCTCGCTGATCTCCTCGTCCTCTATCTCCAAGCATGATCGTATGCATGGAGCTCATGTCCTTATCATGCTCTGTCTGTCTGTGTACATGTTTTGTCAATTTGTCCGTCCGTCCATCTATGTGTTGTGTTGTGTTGTGTTACGAGAGAAGACGACGACAGTGAGCGGCAGTGCTATCTATATACATAGCAGCAGCAGCAAAATCCATGCATTTCCACCCACGTACTGGTACTGCATTGCTGCTGCTGGCTGACCGCCCCTGCATGGTGCATGCATGCCCATCCGCCCACACTAGTAGCTCCCTGACTCTTCCTCGATCAGCCAGTTGCTCCAATCCGTGAAATTTTTGTATTTTGGTCTATTTTGAAAACAATTTTTAGAAAAATACCCACGCCAAAACATTTTCTGAAAATAGACCATTTTTAGGCGTCTTAGAACATGACGTCGAGGTATGGGGGTCGGCGTCGAGTGACACGACGCCGAGGTATTGCCACGTCACGGACGACCGGGGTCATCGGCGACACGGTGGCGCGTGGGTCCGAGACTTCGGTGTCGTGTCATCCAACGCCAAGGGCCTAACCTCGGCGCGGCTGGACGGCGCGCCGAGCTATTGGCACCATCCGGCGCATGGCCCAGGTGGCCCAACAACGCACGGTGGCCTAGTAGCTCGGCGTTGGGTCACTTAACGTCGATCCTCCAGACCTCAGTGCGGCCCGACTCAACGCCGAGGTCCGGTCCCTTGAGGCCGCGCCAAGGCCCCCTTCTTCTTCCTCCCTCCATTCTGAAGATCACCGGCCCCCAAATTCCCCATGGCCCCCACGAAACTCTAACCCCCAAATGCGACTCTAGGTGCCTAGATCTTATCTCCCGAAGCTTTCTCGAGGTAATGGTCCCTCCCCTCCTCCAATCTATCCGCGTAGATGTGCTTGCATTGTCGCTAATCATGTGGAATCATGGGTGTATAGTGTTTTGGTATATTTGTGTTTGCATTTGCAAAATGTATGGCTTAGGATGATTGAGTGCATTGTTGTTTAACTATTTTATGTGCTGAACATGTTAGGTTAGTTTGGTTTCTAGTTATTTTGGTCATTAGGGTTCTTTGTTTATTGTAGATGTCATTAGGGTTAGTTATTTGTTGGTCATTAGGGTTAGTATGTATTTTATTTATTTGTTGGTTATTACATTTCAATTTTTTATGACCAAGGCGTTTTGCCAAGGTATTCCTCTTTTCCCTCTTTCATTTCATCCATTTAGATTCGGTTGTTTTTGAACTTGGCATTATAGGTTTGGTTCATGTTCATGTCATTCGTGCAATGTATGGTGGTTCAAATGATTGAATGACCTAAATGTATGGTTGTTGTTGTTGTATATGTTCTGGTTATAATCATTGAGTTAAATTTTGTGTTTGTTAGGATTCAAATTTGCTTAGGGTTTGTAATGAAAAGCTTATTTGGGAGGTATGATGATTTAGTGTTAGTAGCTTTACATTCGTTGCAAGGTACTTTGGATTGATTTTTTTTCTACATAATGTTAGGATGCCAAGGCGTGGTAAAGCTCGTATTCCAAGGTAATCCCAATGTTTATTCATTATTTGTGCAACAAATAGAAAACCCTAGGTTTAGGTTTGGTTCTCTGTTAATATGACTAAATTCTTTTAATTGTAGCTATGGTGGCCAGAGGGCAAATCCCTACGACCTAAAGCCTGTCTCTGAAGGTGTTCCTCGACCAATGTGCTTTTGTGGTGATCCTTGCAAGGTAGACATCTCTGAAGATGAGGAAACATATAGGCAGAGGTACTGGATGTGTCCCAATTATGCATGGGAACCTACAAAGCAACAGCGTCGTGCATCGTTTGTGAGGAATTTTTATTGTGTGTTAATTAATTTTCTTGTGATATTAAGTATTGCTTATTTATTTGTTTTGTAACAATTTGTTTTTCTTGTAGACCGTTCCACCACTGTGTGACTTTGAGCAGTGGATTGACACTGAGATCAAGGAGTCGGACAAGCAGCATCTAGAAGGCCTGAAGGAGTGGGATGCCGAGGTTAAGGAGAGGTTTGAGTAGAGACGCAGACAGGAGGCTATAGAAAAGGAGCATAAGGAAGAGGAGGAAAGGAGACGTGTTGCTGCGTACAGGGCGGAGAGGGAGAAGAAGCTTGAGCGTGTGCGCCGAGCGAAGGCAGCGATGGAGGAGAATCCCGATGCCCAGAGGAAGGGAAAGTGGCCTCATTGCACTCAGTAGGTATTTGGTTTATTCACGAGCGATGTCGTGTAGCCCTGGACTTTTTTTACTATGTTGTAATGCACTCTGCTTTTATTTCAGATGAACTTATTCCTTGGAATTTTATTTATTATGTTGTAATGCACTTTGCTTTTATTTCAGATGGTCTTATGCCCTGTACTTTGTTAACTATCCTAAGACTGTAGTGCTACTGTTTGTATCACTGAAAAGGCTACTTGTGCTGTTGCAGTCACTGAAAGGGCTACAAGTACTATTGCAGTCAATGGAAAGTCTATTTGAAAATTCACTGAAAAGCCTAGATTCGTTTACTGTTGTATCCGTATACGCAGTGAATTAATATCAGAGTGATGTACTGCATTTAGATGAAGTGACAAAACACATGTGTAGCCTTTTCAGATGAAATGACCAGTCATGGTTGTAGGCTTTTCAGATGAAGCATCTAGCCTTTGCAGATTCAATAAATGAGTACGCACACAAGTTTTTTGTCAAGTAGCATTCATGGTGAACCTGCCTTCATCTCTATATATAGTGGTCCATGTCTTGCTCCACATCCACACAACTTGTTTTCTGGTTTAGTTTTAGGAAATGTCGAGTGGAGGTTCCTCGAGTGGAAAGGGTTTCGGTGGAGGGAGAGGAAAGGGGGTGAGGAAGGGACCTCCGATTGTGTCGGAGGGTTCTCTGGGTCCTGATTCTTTTGAAGAACCAATAGAGGAATTTCCTTTGGAGAGGAAGAGTGACTTCACCCGTGAGAGACCTCTTAGATCATACGACAAGCGCATTGAAGATTGGCCAAAATGCCGCCACGGTTTAGATTGCGTTGTGCAGATGTACAACGACTGTGACGGTGGAGGCCGTCGTTTCTTCAGATGCCCGTGAGGATTTGTATTTCCTTTGAACTCTCTCCTTTTTTAGATTTGCATTTGGTTTCTAGTAGTACTTATTGGTAGATGGGTTTTCAGATTCAAGTTGTCCAGATAATCGTGGCTTCACTAGATGGGTCGACCCTCCTCCTATCTATCCCCATCAACGATTACAACACATATCTCTGAGGGGACGCATCTTTGACCTAGAGTATGGCCACAAGTGGTAACAGGACAAGTCGGACGACGACAATAGCAATGATGCGAGAGGAGGCACTATGCAATAATCTGTCTTTGCGAGTGCCGTACTATAAGAAGGACGGGCCTCCTTCTCCACCGCCACCGCCACCGCCACCACCTCCATCAACTGGAGGATACTATGGGGAAGGCGCAACTCAGTTCAATATGTGGGAGCATTATTAGGACCAACCTTTGTTAGTCAATCTAAATGTGGAATGCTTATGTATGAGTTGTTCTTTTCAATCTCCTAAGGCATGCTAGGTTTAGTTTGCAACATGCCATTGTTAGTTTTCATGTGAGTGTGTAACCTTTGCAATGTCTGTATCACTTGTTTCTTTCAATCCCCTAAGGCATGCTAGGTTTAGTTTGCGACATGCCATTATTAGTTTTGATGTGAGTGTAATCGTTGTGCATTCGCTATTTCATAAATTGCAGTTTACCTACCTCTAAGTTTCATGTACTATGGTTGATTCCCAAACTGAAAAAAAAGATTTGACTCTCTAAAAATAGGGGATTGAAATCGAACCAACATTCGGTTTTTCCTGCAGGAATAAACATAAATATAGCATATCTACTCTTATTAGTATAACTCGTGTTAGTACAAGAGGAATCATTGAGAAAGATTTTTCATTTGAATCATGCAAATAGGATTGCAAACCAAAGGTTTACAAGGTCTTTAATACTTTATTCTTTCTATTTTATGATTAATAGGCTCGGCGTCAAGTCGGACAACGCCGAGATAGAAGGCTCGGCGTTGAGTCGGCCCACGCCAACCCTAGGGTTTGGCTCGGCCGTTTGCGAGTTGGGCTGAGGCTCGGCGTCGATTCGGCCCACTCCAACCCTAGGGTTTGGCTCGGCCGTTTACGGGCTGAGGCTCAGTGTTGAGTCGGCCCACGCCAACCCTAGGGATCACAACGGCCGGCACGAGGTTTGGGCCGAAACTCGGTGCTTAGTCGGACCACGCCGAGTTTAACGGCTCGGCATCAATTTACGGCACGCCGAGGTTGGGCATCTCAGCGCTTCGAGGCAAAGGAATCCAGTATGCACCAGACGTCGGCGTCAAATGACTAAATGCTGAGGTTGGGCACCTCGGCGCTTCGAGGCAAAGGAATCTAGTATGCACCAGACGTCGGCGTCAAATGACTAAACACCGAGGTGCCCACACTCGGCGTGTGTTCAATTGACGCCGAGATCCTGGGTGTTCTCTTCTTTGATTTGCTTCACTATTGCCCACTACTCTAATCAGCCGATGATGACCTTGTGCCAACAACGGACCTGAGCTCGCTAGCTCCCCGACTCTCCTAAGCCGCTTCATCCCCTTTACGTGCTTGCCATGTCACCGTGGATCCAACAGAGGTTGATCGTAACATGTAGGATGGGGATGATGACACCCCTTCTTTCTTGTGAGTTGCGACGAAGGCCCTCTCTTGATAGCTGGAAACATGAAACATGGCGACGTTCCACATTTGGGGAATATCGTTATGAGGACAATCACATTTTCATTTCAGAAATAAAGTATAGCTTATCTTAAATTAAATATCGTGGTGGATACGCCGAGCTTGGGGTTCACCAAAAAACATAATACACAGAATTTCACATAACAAATGACCACACCGACATACACATTCATTCAACATCCATACATACATAAGGTCCAACACATTCAACATCCAACATAGTCCATACATATGCTTCATCAATCAACCAACATAGTCCAAACATAGTACAAGGTCCATACATAGTGCATTACATAAGGTCCAATGCATACATAGTCCATGCACAAAATGTAGCATATGAAGTCTTTGGATCTTTTATCGCTCCTTGTACCTTAACGTGGACGGCGAGCGTAACGCTTTCCCCTCCCAAACGGATAGGTACCTGGAGTGTACCTGTCCACTGGTCTGAGCGTCCTCTGTGGACGTTCAGAACCGGAAGGGCCTTGAGTTCCTTGGGGTGCATCTCCAAGCTGGGACATGCCAATCTCATCATACTCATGATCATAGTACTCTCCCTGTCCTTCATCATCTTCATCATCATAATGACCATGTCCTTGACCACCCTCTGCACTAGTTGCTGCACCATGTGAAGAAGAAGTCCTGCCACCATGTGCACCATGTGAAGATGAAGTCCCTCCAACATGTGCAGTAGAAGGTCCAGCACCAAGCTGTTGTGGGACTGCCACATCCATGGAACGTCTACATCCAAGGCGTGCAGCTACCTTTCGGAGGCGATGCATGGCACGCTGCATTTTGAAAGCACTATTAGTAAGTGGGGTTGGTCGCAAAACTATATAAAGATGTAACATCAACTGAATGAGAGGAGACTACCTAAATGTGCTGTCGTAACATGGAGGCCTCATCAGGATCGCCCACAGGAATCATCAATGCCCTTCCTTGCTCGGCCACTATCCTCATTATCTCTGTGCTCTATGCAACAAAAACAAGAATTTAAGTCTCCATGACAGTAAAGACCTCAGAGATGGAAATAGTTGTATCACTTACAACTCTGGCTAACGCAGGGGCGATCTCAACTTGCCTGCCTTCTCAGGTAGCTTGGTCATATGGGTTGTTGCCCTCATCCTCGCTCGCAATGTCAGCAATGTCTTGCTCCGTCCAAGCGGGCCTCAATTGAAGCCTTGTTCGTTGACTAAACCAAACAAGGTAATCATCGAATGCCTTGTCACGATGGACGGCGTGGATGCCCATGTTGTTCTGCTCCATCAACATCCACTCATCAATGTAGCGCTGGTGCTCCAGCTGCCAGTTGGTGATCTTCTTTTTTTTTTGTCTGCTGAACCTGCAAATTTTACACCATAGCAGCAATATGAAGGCCTACTCAATGATTCATTCATGTGAAACGAACAAAATATTGCATGTTACGTACTTGTGGAGCTGCCAACCGGTGGAGAAATCGTCGGGCGGAGAAGGCTGCAGCCTACCAAACTACCGTGCTACACGGTGAGGGAGATGGTACTCCACTACATAGAAACAAATAAGGGGGATCCTCATCGTGCAGACATCCGCGTCTGCCATGCACAAGGAGCTCAAGTTGAGATCTGTGACTTGCCTCCGCCGATATGGGCGCCATTGAACCTGAACACAATGTCGTCATCAACTAGTCGACGCTCAATTTGTGCACATATCCTCGATTAGGCCAAAAGGGTGGGAAACTTACATGCTGTGGCAAAAGGGTGTCCAGCTCGTTGGTGAAGCTGATGTACGCGTGGCGTGACATGTGGTAAGTTCCGTGGGCTCGCTCGTGAGGTGTGCCACGCAGTAGAAGCGACAACCTGCGTCTCCTTGAGGAAACCAAGGTTGTGGGGGATCAAGTCGATGCGGTCTCCCAACTGGAAGCCTCTCCCACATCCAAATCTGCAAAAAAGAGTGGAAACTTGAATGTTAATCACTTTTGTTAAGAAAAAACATTGAATTGTAGTGGAAACTTGTACAACTTTGCTTTATTACCTGCAACAGTGTGATGCACCCTGACATTGTAGCGTGCACGCCTCCAGGACAGCGGCATGCCTCATAAAGTCGACAGTGCAGAGGAAGGCAAGTATAGCCGAGCCCCAACTCCTATTGCTGGCATCCTCCCAGTTCCCAAGGCACGGGATGTACATCCAGGACGCCGTGTCTCCAGTGCCGTTAGGGAAGAGAACCGTACCAAACATGTGCAGGACGTAGGCCCAACAATAGTATGTCACGATGCAGGCGTCTCGTTGGTGGGCACTCCGAAATCTGCTTGCGAAGCCACCTAAGGGACACCCCAACTGCTGCGCCGTTTCTTGCCGACCTCAAGCTGCCGCTAGGGGCCGTCCCAAGAAGTGCTCAACCCAGCTGCCATCCTTGGACTCCGTGTCTCTCATCACTTTGGAATCCTCGGATTTTGACTCCAAGGATCATGGCAACGTCCTCGAGTGACCGTCATCTCCCCGCATGGTAGGTGAAAGTTGTGTGTCTCCTGACGCCCACCGATCTATCAACGCCGTCGGTAGGCCATTGCTGGGTTGAAAGGTGGCGTGCCTCGACGACAAACACGAACAACGGTAGCAAGGTTCGCCCGACTTCGGGAGGGCGTGTACCTCTCGTCGTGAACCATGGTCGTAGAGGCCTCATGTGTCATTAGCCTCAAAGACATTCAAAACACAAAAAAAAAAGACAAGCATGAAAAATTATTAGTTCATGTCACTTTATAAAGAGCATGGACTATAGAGCAAAAGATGAACAATGCACTGTTTCATATGAATTGTTGAATATACCTCTCCGTTCTCGATCCTCCGAGCCCGGTGGTGCTCATCGAACCTTGGATCAAGAAGGGGAACCGATCCATCCAAGCAACATAAGCAATGCCAAAGCATTAGTATAAGTTAAAGCATGTGTATGTGGTGCAGAAGTAACATAAAATTAAAAAAAACAAAAGTAAACCAATATACTATTACACAAAGCAATTCAAGTAGCTAGCTTGGTGGATACCTATTGTCTAAGTAGTTCAGACATTTTCTCTTATTGTGGCCCGACTTATGGCAAACGAACAACATGACTCTTTTGGGTGTCCTCTACAAAATGTCTCCCAACCTTACTGTGGTTGATCTACCTTTCGTGGCTCGGTCCATGTCCATCCTGAACCGCTTCCGCCGCCTAGGTCCTCTACTCTTCCAGAGTAAACCAAGATCAGCCACATACTTGGGGCCATCATAAGTAGGCCATTGACTCTCATCAAGAAATGGCTCGAACTGAGGATTCTAGGTGCTCATTAGGTTCCTCAAAGAGAACTTCGCGGCCATACGGGGAGGGACCTCAGCGTCAACACGTCTAAGGCGACAGGCTGTAATCATGTGGGAGCAAGGCCTATGGTATATGATTGGTTTTCCACACGTACACTTGTTCTCATTGATCACTACTTTATGTTTTCGAGCACCCCGGTCTTCACCACCAATGTTAGTTCCACCACCCTCTAGAATCTCATATCCATGGTTGATCGGATCAAAACAAGAACCCTTCTGTCGTTTAGACTTTTTCTTTGAGAAAGCTAGTTCCTGAGATGCTAAAAGTGGCCAAGCTTTGCCTGTTGTCCATAGAGACCTCGCATGCTTCTTCCTCGAAACGAACCAAGAATTCAACTTGTAGAAGGTGAATGAGGCAATAGCAGTCACAGGCAGACCACGACAACCTCTTAGAAGGTTGTTGAACATCTCTGCCATGTTACTAGTCATGAAGCCCCATCTCTAACAACCGGTGTCATATGCAAGTGACCACTTATCCTTCGACGCCATCAACTCGCTCAAGAATTGCCTGCCATCAACATTTGTGGCTAACTTCAGGGCATCTAACTTGTCTTTGAATAATTGAACCTCTTGCTGCCTGCAAACCTCCTCAAATAATTTGAAGTTGTCCTTTGTGTGATCACGCCTTATAAGATTCTCGAGCAAGGTGTACGGTGCACCACCGGTGATGTATTTGGCCGTAGCCAGAATCTCTTGTTCTCTGGCATTCGAATGCCAAAGATGCCTATCGGATATCACACAAACATCACGTCCCGGACCAATTACCACTTGTCTTACTAGCACGAGAAACCAACACCAACTATCCATATCCTCCTTCCGAACAATCGCAAAGGCCAATGGCACAAGCTGGTCTTACGCATCTCGTCCCAATACAAATAAGCATTGTGCCTTCAAATTTCCCTATAAGAAAGGTCCCGTCAATTGAGACAGACGGGCCTGCAATGCTTGAATGCTTCGATGCTCTTGCTCGAACGCCCAAAAACGCCTTTCCAAATACACAGCTACCATTCCTTGTTTCACCCTCCTTAGGTAAATACTCGAAGTGCATCCCGAGATTCTGAAATGTCATTATGCGTTCAACATTACAGGAGGCGCTCATAAGCTTCTTCCTAATTTCCAAATATTATTTCCGATTACACGCTTTTGCCCTCCATGCTTTCCCATACTTGACATAGTAATTGTACCGTTGGAAGATGATCTCAACCAACACGAGACACCGTAATGGTTGGCATATGCTTCACCACAGGGGCATAAGCGCCTTTGCAATGAACCTAGAATTGAGCTTGCAGATGGTTCTCTTACGCTTCGGCGAGTGGCACAAACATGTGGTTGCTTCACTGAGGTAATCTTCCATTTGTCTGCCTTCGTCTTCCTAGCACATACTCTCCAACCACACTGTTGTTCTTCACAAACAACAGTGTACCTCTTCTCCTTGAATGAATTGATGACCCTAAAAGGTCGGTTGTGTACAATGGAGTACTCTTGCAACCATGATTTCAATTCATCCATGGTAGCAAACAATATGCCCTTCCGTATGATGAGGCAACCGCTAACATCAGGCACAGTTGTATCACTTGGCCCACCATCAGCTACTGCCCGATGACCATGGCTAAGGTCCTCGAAATCACCAACTAGTGGATCTCTCCAAGGCAAGACCCTAGATAATATCTCTATTTCCCTAAAATTGAGACGGCCAACAGGGCGATCGTCATCAGAGTCTTCGGCTATCTCCTCTACGAAGGATTCATTATCTCCAGCTATCTCTATGTCAAAACGGTTCGTAGCCCTAGCATCACCAAAGTCTTCTTCACCACTAAGATCATCTTCGTCGCTAAGCTCATCCTCAATAGAAAAGTCTCCGCTAGCGTCGTCCAAACCTTCTTCTGCATCACCAATTACATAATCATCATCCTCTTCATCACTATCATGATTGCCCTCACCATCGGCAACCGGATTCTCTTCCTCATCTCCACTGTAGCCTAGTTGTGTGACAAGTATTTCTTCTTTAGACAAAGGACCATAACCTATGTGAGCGGGGGAAGATGGCCATGCTTCGAAGCTATCATTTCCTAAGCCGGACTCCTTACTTACTACTAAATCCAAAGATCGCACTTCTAAGGCCAATACAACTGCCTTGTAATCATTCCATTCAGTCTCGCTTGTAATTTTGAGCAGCCGCTTGATCCGAGGACCCTTCGATGACCCAACATATATGACACCTTCAAACTGAACATGCACGTCTCCTTCATTCTAGCCTAACTTAACCTTCACTCGCTCCACTAACTGGGTCAAAGATGGTGTTTCAGAAAAAATCAACAACTCCTCACACATGTCCAGAAATTCCAAACTATCATCTCTTGTCCTAACAATACGGCCTCCATGATGCAACCTCACTAATTTATCCATCTACAGCCATCACACAACAAGTAGTGTCACATATCAATATATCATGCGAGTTTCAATCCAATAAGTAGAAACTAAAATATATCATTTCATCTTTTTCAACCCCAACAACATAATCATTTCTAGTCATACAAAATTGAAATGTAATGACCAACAAATAAATAAAATACAAACTAACCCTAATGACCAACAAATAACTAACCCTAATGACACCTACAATAAACAAAGAACCCTAATGACCAAAATAACTAGAAACCAAACTAACCTAACATGTTCAGCACATAAAACAGTTAAACAACAATGCACTTAATCATCCTAAGCCATACATTTTGCAAATGCAAACACAAATATACCAAAACACCATACACCCATGATTCCACATGATTAGGGACAATGTAAGCACATCTACGTGGATAGAATGGAGGAGGGGAGGGACCATTACCTCGAGGAAGCTTCGGGGGCCGAGATCGTGGCACCTAGGGTCGATTTTGGAGCCTAGGGTTTGGTGGCGGCGCGGGGGAGAAGAGAAAGAGAGGAGGCCGGTGGTTTCAGAATGGAGGGAGGAAGAAGAAGGGGGCCTTGGCGCGGCCTCAAGGGACCGGACCTCGGCGTTGAGTCGGGCCGCGCCGAGGTCTGGAGGCTCGGCGTTAAGTGACCCAACGCCGAGCTACTGGGCCACCGTGCGTTGTTGGGCCGCCTGGGCCGCGCGCCGGATGGTGCCAATAGCTCGGCGCGCCGTCCAGCCGCGCCGAGGTTGGGCCCTTGGCGTTGGATGACACGACACCGAAGTCTCGGACCCACGCGCCACCGTGTCGCCGACGACCCCGGTCATCCGTGATGTGGCAATACCTCGGCGTCGTGTCACTCGACGCCGACCCCCATACCTCGGCGTCATGTTCTAAGACGCCTAAAAATGGTCTATTTTTAGAAAATGTTTTGGCGTGGGTATTTTTCTAAAAATTGTTTTCAAAAGAGACCAAAATACAAAAGTTTCACCTCCAATCCTCCATTCGACACAAAATAGTAGCAAGTAACCATTAGTCTTCTTTACTTTATTCGTCTTATCCAAAGATTTGGATTTAATTTCAAACACATAAAAAAAACTATATAGTACACCCATGCATGGGGACCAAAGTATGGAAATTCAGTTTAACTTCCATGCATCTTGATTTAAAATTATATATGCTATTTCTTTTTTTTTATAAACAAGAGTAGAAGGCTATATATGTGCTATATCTTTTATACAAACAAGAGTAGAAGGCTGTATATGCTAGGGTAAAGTACATTTTTAAACCTCCAACTCACAGCATAGTTCAATTTTCAACATTAAACTATAAAATCGGGTAACACACATCTTCCACTGTCAAAACCGAACAAATTAGTACTCTGGCTGGTTTCAAAAGTGAATTTTCTATTTTCTAAAATTAATAAAAAACTGATTTCATCTTAAAAATTTATAATTTTTTTAAATCACAAAAATATGAAACAAGTTCTATTTAGAGTTCTTCATATCTTACTTGTTTTAAATAAGTAACAAGCATGATTACGAGCAATAAAGCAATAGGAACAGAAATAAACCAATTCCAAATACCTATATATAGATCATAAACAAGTAGATAATAGTTTTAGAATAAAACCGATACTAGTTTCATATTTTTCTTGATTTAAATAAATTATTTATAAATTTTTGGATAGCAAATCAGATTTTTTATTATTTTTATAAAAATAGATAAATCACCTTTGAAACCAACACGAGGGCTCAGTTTGTCCGGTTTTGACAATTGGAGGTTGTCCATTAACCGGTTTCGCTTTTGAAGATTGAAAATCAGACTACCGTGTAATTTGAGGGTGAGAAATGTGTTTTACCCATGTATGCCATATATATATATATATATATACATAACAATGTGCATCTCTACAAAGCCTCAATAATAATGCTGCTCCCTTTTTCTCATTCATTGCTGAAACTGAATCAGAAAGATCGATTGAGCCGCACGTACGGCAAGTAGTAGTAACTAAATAAATAATAAATTGTTGAAAAGAAAAATGAAGATAATCTATATATCTATACGTCGCATCACACACCACACATGGCCCAAAGAAAGCATTATATGGAACTGACAGTAACAGAAAGCAGGGTACAACTTAATTAAACAAGGGCGCATTATTCGGCCGTCGTAAATGATCGTAAATTTTCAGCCAGAACAATATTTTTCTCTCACACCAAACCAGCCAGCAGTAATAATCCACGATCGTATACGATCGTTTCAGCCCTAGCCGAACATGCTGATTATCGAAAAAAAAAGATCCAGATGATAATGTATTTTAATTTGCAAAAGACGACTAAGCCCATATATAGTTGCTGGCCTGCTGTTGGCCGGCCCGCATGCTGCTGCTACCTTAGCTGCTTGCATTCCACTGCATTGCTTCGCTAGTGGGTGGATATATAGGACGACGCTGTGACCTTTCATTTTAATAATGAATTCTACAAACTGTTTTAAAAAATGGAAATAGATTCCATTACTCAGAAGCCACGCAATAGGCAGCCACAATTAATTCTATATATATGCTACTAATATTATATACTACATAATATATGATACTACTTATATTATCTTGCACTGAAATGAAAATATAATGCGCGCGAAAAAGGGCCGGCTGTGGTTCAGTAATGTTGCTTCATGTGGGGCCACGGCCCACGGCCCACGGCCCACGGAGACAGTGTACAGCTAGCTGCTAGTCGCTCCATGCCGTGCCGCTGTAGGAGACGATCCAAAGGCAACTGGAGCGGAAAAATCACGGAGACAGTCCATGTAGATGTATGGTTGTTTATATAAAAAATGTGACGACGTGATCAACACACAGTAAGTAGGATGATTTAAGTTGAACGAGACCAGAGATCTGCTTGGGTTCAACACAGAATCAGCCGATTCTGAAAACCTAACGACGTGCTAGTCAATTTGACCTGTAATTGAAAAGGAGAGAAAATCTTATCAGTAATTTAAAGTGGAACATGTCGGTGTTGCACCAGACAGTTCTAAATGTACGGCTAGATAGCCGATTCAATAAGACTATCGACTAAATATTCGATATCCGGCGTATTCATGAGATGAAGATCTTTAAATCAAGGATTATCGGCTAATATTAAATGATAATAATATGAATCAAAATAACCGATGATCATGGAACATCAGAAAGCATCATCGGCTAAATGGAACATTATCGATATAAAGCGTCGAGCCGATAAGTTTGATGAAAAGAGTATAACATGCGAACAAATCGACTGTCTAATATAAATAAATCTACAAACAGTTTGAATCTAATCTATTATCATCAATAGTAAGGTTCGATCGGATCGATGCAGCTATGATAATGATAACAAACTAAAGCCAAAGAATCTATAAAATCATCTATATGTTGACAGATTCATGAAAACATGCTATATGCGTGAGAGTATAGGCAAATCGGCTAAAATAGCCGATGTAGTCATACCAAACAAACAGAGTACATATCTTGATTATGAACAAGATCACTAATCGATAATTTCTAATATAAAGTCTCACCAGTGAGGTTCGACCGGATCGATGCAGCTATGGTAGTGTCATTAGATTAGATCTCATTAACTAGTGAGTTTATTCAAGATTGAAACATGTCTTTGGATGCATACTATGTTTTATTAGAATAGAGATAAAATAGCCGATCTAGCGGAATTAAGTCATCAATTATAAGATTTAAAGCGTGACCAGATCAAAGGACAACCAATTAAGATGATATGATGCCGATCTATCTCTATCTCAAGATCGATAACTGGTGAATCAACCAAAAAACAGTAAGGAGAATCTTACTAATCTTAGCAGATTCGATAACTGGTGATATTGTATTAAATAACAAGTTATTTAACACAAGATCGATAACTTTGATCTATATTATGATTCGTAAGAGATCAATCAGTTGATGCAGCCTTACAAACTACGATACAGATCAATAACTAACTTATATTATGGCTCATAAAAGGTCAATCAGCTGATGCAGCTTTATAAGCACAATACAAGTCGTGACGGTACTCACAAGCAAGCTGGAGGTCGATCAGTCGATGCAGCCCTGTTTGCTGAAGAACTCACCGAGATCTATAGTACTCCTACTCCTAATGCGATGGCGAAAGCCGAAAAGATTGTAGTGATTGGGTGTTCTCCTTTTTTTTTTACAATAATCAGGGTGTAATATTTATACCCGGAACATAAATATGAATCCTACTCAAATACGATTCATTACAATTCTTAGAATAAAAGAAAACTTCCTAACTTAATAATAACTTGAACCCTAATTTTTCTTATTTGTAGAGTCTGACACATCTTCCTGGCGCCATTCAAGCATAGCCCATTGACACCGTCTGCTGACGTCATCTATAAAATAGCTGATTCTGACATCGCATCTAAATCAGCTGATACCAATTCACATCCTATCGATTCCCTGATGACACAATCCTGGAAGCTTCGAGTTTCCGCGTTCTTCTTCCCAAATTTTAGTGTAAACAAGGGTACTGCTTGAGCAGAGCGGCAGACACACATGCAGCAGCATACTCCATCATACTTACTCTCTCTCTCTCTCACACACACACACATTGTGATAATAAATAAATTCAAGGTGCATCGCATTCAGATGTTAAACTCAAATTTTTGTAAGCATCACCCATGCATAGTTAAATCATTCACTTAGTTTAGTATTATACGAATAAAAGACACACCAATAGATTAATATTTTATTGACCTTTTAAACATGAATGACATTAATTCATTTTATATAAAAATGATTAACCTTTTAAACATGTCAAAATAAAATTAATGACCGCCCAAGGAATTGGAGGGAGTACATAAAATTCTTGTGTTCCCGAAAGTTCTTAGCTGACGCCTAAGAGAAACTTGATAGGTAGATCTTGAGATTGATTCAGCTACTACTAGTCCTCTCCATCGATCGGACATTATATGAAAAAAATCTATACCCATGGCTCCTTATTCCAATTTTTTTTTAGAAAGGCGGCAAAAGCTTTGCCATGGCTTTTCAATTATTCACGATCAACCTTTGATCCATCCATTTCAAGCATGGAGGGGTCATCTTCCTCGACTTTGTCAAAGGCCTAAGGTGGTAGTAGGATAGGTGGAGGAACTAAGGGCCTGTTTGACACAGCTCCTTGCGGTTCTAGCCCTCCTCCACTAGTACTGTAGCAGCACACATGAGTTGTTTTTATCTCTCTTCACAAAATGAATGTGGAGGCGAGAGAAGGCACAATTTGTGGCTCCTCTGATACTGTATCACGGAGCTAGAGCCTAAACGGGGCCTGCATACCCCTTCCTATCCCAACAAGGCAACACCTTCTATATTCTCCTCCTCGCTGCACGCCTGGACTCCTCTTGCGAATCGTGGCATCCTTGTCGATCCCCTTCTGGTGATCTTGCCCTTTGGTGATGGTGCTCACCAGCCGTCCTTCCTCCCCTGCCATGTTGTGTCAATCCATCTGCGAAGAAACTAGCCATTGTCATTGATCTCCAACAAGCATCCATCGCTATTCAACAAAGATACCTAGCCCGTTAACTTTGGTTGGGGCAAGTCTAGATAGCCGTGCAACAAGTTATACACTGTCCTGTTACAATGTATGGGCATGTTTAGAATCGATATGATTGACCCAACCCATCCACCCACCACATGGCTAATCATACAATGTAAACGATGGTAAAACCAAGCTTGCAAGTTGCAATGCGCATGGGTCAAGATCGGGGCAGCAATTAAATCAAATGAAAATCAATAACACCTGAGCGATAGGGCTCATGTCGGGTCTTCCCAGGGTGGTCCCTCTACCAAAAAGGTAGAATTCTCCTAGTGTTTTTGAGTAGTAATAAAACCCTACCACTAGTCATAGCACATGGGATCTTTACTGGGAAGCATTTGGTAGGAAAAGTTTATACTATATTTTGAATGGTAAAACATTAGGAGAACCCCACGTCACTGGGAGAAATTGAAAATTCTGGTTATGTCCAGTGACATACTTTTGTTGTACTACTGCTGGGTCTTTCAGGCCTTCTTGCGTCAGGGCAGCCTGCTCGGCCTCGCTCATTTCCAGGCTCTTTTTATATACATGGCCTAGGTCTATCTGGATTTTGATTGGGCCTTGCAACACCTGCACGCTCTGCCAGCCCAACCACAC
Organism: Miscanthus lutarioriparius; assembly: GCA_904845875.1. Taxonomy (NCBI): domain Eukaryota; kingdom Viridiplantae; phylum Streptophyta; class Magnoliopsida; order Poales; family Poaceae; genus Miscanthus; species Miscanthus lutarioriparius. Next base: position 574,362 of record CAJGYO010000006.1, on the reverse strand, counting down.
ACACGACACGAGCGATAAAACCTAGCTAGCCAGCTTCCCCTCATCATAAAAAAAAGACCTATCTACCCAGCTAACTATGCATGGATCGGTCGCAACATGACAACTAGAAAGCATAGCAAATATGCAGCTAAAATATTCCCGTTGGTATAAAATTTAGTTACATTTCAAAAACTGGAAACATCAATATATTTAAATTATTTAGTTATAGAAATATAAATTATGTGTAAAATATATCAAAACATACTATAAATTATGTATCATTATCTTCTCATATGCATGACGAGGCAACAACTTTGAAGAGCATGATATATGAAACAACTCAAGTAGTAGCAGCCACATATATTAAAGGTTTGTTTGCTTCGTGGACTAGAAAATATGTCTGACCAGGTGTTCGATTCTGAATGTCTGAGGCGAGATCGAGCTTCTTGGCACCGCTGCCCAAGCCAGGGCCCTAATAAGCAAACGGCCTCTGAATGTAACCACGGATTCAAGTGAGGAGGTTGTATGTCATGCGTAGTTATACAAAAGAGTCAACACTGCAACTAGCTACGACTTCCTCCCTTTGTGAGTCGTTCTTATATATATATATATATATATATATATATATATATATATATATATATATATATATGCTTAGCAGAAATTATGTATCTAGAAAATACGGAACAATGACTTACAATTTAGTAGGGATGGAGTAAATGGCAACGGCAGGGGAGCTATATACAGTAGTATACTATAGGTAATATATAACAAGAGTCTATATCAGCGGAAGACAGACCGGGCCGGCCGACCTGATCGGCCTGAATGGATCTGAATAAAACAGATGCAGTGCGGCCGGCCCATACATGCATCTCCGATCCATCGCATATTATTGGTGCTTTTCTTTCAGTCTTTTCTTTTTGCCTGCTGCCATGAAAAGAAAAAAGAACAGTTTTCTACAGTATGTCAGAATCAGGTACCTACTGGGTGAAAAAAAGAAGGAAAGAGAATACAAAATCAGGTAATAACCAGGATGCCTACTTTCCCTCTTAGTTATCTCTCGTTCGCGAGTTGACTACATATATAATAATTCGACTGGCTAGCTTAGCTAGTTACTACTAATAATGAAGTACTAGCTACATCAGTTGTATTAAAAATAAAATTAGTTTAGTAATAAGGTGTGCTCTAAACAATGCATGCAAACTTAATTGAGTGCCTTGTTAAATTACCTGGAAGGAAGAACTCGTATAACCCAAGAGGCTGGTGAGAAATATGGCACTGCTGATCTGAGTTGGATAGATAGCCCTTGATCTCCAATGCAGCATCATCAAGATTCCCACACATACACATATATATACAGAGACATATATGATGCATGATGCAGCAGCAGCGGCAGCTAATACGTAAACTGCTACTAATGGCGGGCAGGCAGGCTGGCGGCAGAGATGCATGCATGCATTTGCAAGCAGTGTGTGAATCTTGATGATGCCACGCCAGAAATCACCGGCTGGCTGATGATAATACACACACATCTCTCTCTCTCTCTCTCTCTCTACATACGTATCGTCGTCTCCAGCTGCAATAGATAGGCATGTAGCCCGGAGCTAGTGGCAATATATTGCAGATTTGCATGCATATATAGCGAGAGCCCAACAAGGATATGTAGCAGATCCATGTAGTGCATGGACTGGAGGAGATGAGGGAGGAAGGGATCGAACAAATAAGCTCTGCCAATAGCTGATTAATGAGAGAGAGAGAGAGAGAGAGAGAGAGCTGCGCGCTGGAGATGATGATGCATATATATGCTCATGTCCGGATGACGAATCGATCAGGTTAGAGATAGATAGAGCACGCATGGCATGGCATGCAGCACACAAGCACGATCCTCCGATCCATCTCTCTCTCTCTCTCTCTCTCTCTCTCTCTCTCTGTTTTTTCTCTAAAAAATTAAGCTATATATATATCTAGCTAATAAGAGGCCTCGATCATCAGCGCCCTCAAGTAGTGATGAATGAATGAAGAACTTAGAACAAAGGATGGATGATGGATCGGACGACGGACGGATCGAGGGGATCGAAAAAGAATGAAGAAAGCAGCTGGGACTGGGATTCTGGGAGAGGGTTGCTTGCCTTGGCCCCATCGATCAGTTATAAGCGCCTTGGCTTGTTGTATGCTGCCTGTTGCGCAAACTTGACAGTAGGACTACTACTGGGGCCGAGCCGGCCATCCATGCATATGCTGTAGTAGTGTTTCATGCAATTCTTCTGCTACCGTGGCTACCCCAGCTTTATTGTCTTTCACTGGCCAGAATAATGCATGCATCCTTCATGAGTCATGCATATTGTTAATTTTGATTCAGGTTGTAGACGTACAGAACATACCTCACTACTGGCCCTCGGCAAAGGACCAGAAACCCTCGGCAAAGACCCCTCGGGGAATTTTTAAACGGCGAAGGGGTCTTTGCCGAGGGCCTTTTATCGGGCACTCGGCAAAACCTTTGCCGAGGGCCAGGACGGCCCTCGGCAAAGAAAAGAAACCGTCACGCGCCGGCGCCGTTGGCGGTTTCTTTGCCGAGGACCGACCCTCGGCAAAGAAGTGGTTTTTTTTTGAATTTTTTTTGCCGAGGGCCGGCCCTCGGCAAACACTACATTGCAATATTCCATGCACCTGCAGTTCAAATTTGACATATTCGAAAAAAAATCAAAGAATCGAAATAAATTAAGGAAATATACAAAACAAAATTAAAATTGGCCTAAATTTTAAAATTGAGTTCAAAACAATGTATTGTAGGACCACAAAAAAACCGGGCTAAAAAAACCAAAATAAAATTTGCCGAGGGCTCTTTGCCGAGGGCTTGACCCGTGACCCTCGGCAAAGAATTTTAAAAAAAATAAAAAATCTTTGCCAAGGGCCTATCCTGACCCTCGGCAAAGGGCTTCTTTGCCGAGGGCCTAACCTCGGGCCCTCGGCAAAGACGATTTATAAAAAAAAAACTTAGCCGAAAAACTGGTTTAAAAAAAAATCTTTGCCGAGGGCCTGATCTAGGGCCCTCGGCAAAGACTTAAAAAAAAATTGCCGCAAAAGATGGTTTCACAGAAAAAAAAAACCCTTTGCCGAGGGCCTAACGGGTGGCCCTCGGCAAAGCTTGACGGGAAATGGCCGCCGTGACCCAATGGGTCTAATTTGCCGAGGGTATCTTTGCCGAGGGCCGTACCCTCGGCAAAAGCCTCTTTGCTGAGGGCCGTTCTTTGCCGAGGGCTCATGTGGCTGGCCCTCGGCAAAGAGTGTCTTTGTCGAGTGCCCGAGATTTGGCCCTCGGCAAAGTCTCAGGCCCTCGGCAAAGCACGCGTTTCCAGTAGTGCCTGTTCGCGTTTCGCCGAAATTTGGCTTATGCTGATGCTCATGATGATTTATTTTGAGAGAAAAACGTCGTTCGTTCGTTGAAAAGTACTGCTGATCGAAGTAGTGCTGCAAAATAGGGGCTAAAACACAGCTCGCTAGCTAGCTAGCTTGCTAGCGTGACCACACTGCAGTAGTATACACGTACATCAAGTGCAACGTAGTACAGTAGTGCAACGGAGAGCTGCTGAGCGGTTAGCCATCGCCGTCGCTTGCGTTGCAGGAGCTAGCTAGCTAGTAGCCCAAAACCAATGCACTTGGTGGATGTGGGGGAGCTAGCCTTTACTAGCAGTAGCAGTGTGTGCTGGGTGGCCCTGCATGCCCTCTCTCCGCGCTCAGCTCAGCTCGGAGCGATCGATCGAGCTCTGTAGGATCGGATCGGCGCGCAGGCCAATGCAAGTTTCCCCTTTCCCTGCGAGGAAACCAAACAAACTCCCATCAATGTGTACAACCAACACATTGATACCTGCAATGCCTTGCTTGCCTCTGCCCCCAGCACCAGCAGCAGCTTGCTTTCCACTTGTAGAAACGTGACGGACGACGTACATGTATCTGCTGCCATGCGTGCATATCTCTCTTGCGTTCTTTACAAGCATATGATATGATATGATATGATGCTTGGTCGCAGTGTATGCGTATGTGCACACACGTACTACTGTATGTATGTATTCCCCTTACCCCCGGCCGGTCCGATTCATCCATCCATCTGCAGTCTCGCTCCCTAGCTATCCCGGGTGGACCGATCGATCCATGCATGCACGCCAGACTTGTCTTAGTTTCTGGACGAGACAGAGCCCGTTTTTAGCCCAGCCCGGTCCGCCCGGCGCCACCAGATGATGCATCCACATCCATCCATCGATGGCCACCACAACTAGTACCAGTGCAAGCTAGCTAGCATCCTACCTATATTCAATTCTTCTTATTACGAGATTTAGCATGCATGTATCGTATCTCATCATTTCACTCTCCTTTATCTCATGTCAATGTATGTATCTCATTGTTGACCAACACATCACCTGCCACTGAAGAGAACAACGTCGTCATTACATATCGCAATAAATCTAGAAAAAAAAAATTCAGCACCCACGTCAAGTTAGGGACTTCAACCTGGATGGCCTATCCAGGTTCCACCACAAGGAACCCAACATACACATATATTAATCATATATTTCTCTAAAGAAATTGACCAAACTCTTAAAATTCTAACTAAATCACCTATAATTTGCAACGAGGATTGGAGTACATAACTTCAAGTCATCATGCTAGCATATATCACTACTAAGAGAAACATCCTTTCGTCGACGGCCAAAAAAGTATTTAGTCCTGGTCTAAAGTTGCAACCGGAACTAAAGGGAGGCATGGGGCCTTTAGTCCCGGTTTGCGTCTCAAACTGGTATTAAAGGTGTCACCAGAGTGAATTTAAAAGGAAAGCATATCTAATATATGTCAGATGTGTGGTGGAGTTAAGATGGCAACGTGTGCAAGAGTCGAGTTGGGATCCGAGGTCTTAAGTTTGAATCCCCACGACCCCACATTTTTTTACTCAATAAACACCTTTAGTCCCGATATTGTAGGAACCGGTACTAAAAATCGATACCTTTAGTTCCAATTACATAATACGGGTTCCAAAACCAGGACTAAAGCGGGTTGGGAACCGGTACCAAAGGGCATTTCTCCGCGCTAGCGTATATGCATGCCGACAGTAAGGTTCAGGCAACTAGGTCTCGATCGTTTATATAGTTTTAGTCCATCCTCGCTACCTGAGACTACTAGCTAGGATCATATCATCGATCTGCCTGATTAGAGTAGACCGAAAGAATGCACCTGCCGCCAGAGAGCTAGCGTGAACCAATGCATGCAAACAGCCCCTAGCTAGTGCAGGCGATCGATCGAGGTACGTTGCGTTGCAATGTCTCCTGACCCGATGACCGCCGACCGTACCTCCTGCTGGGCGGGCGCCTGCCAAAAACAAAACAAGTAACCATGCATGCATGCATGCATACGACGTGGATGCGTACTACTACGGACCGGAGGACGACGGAGCAGCCATCATCAGCAATATAATCGATCGATCAGTATGCATGGGTCCAGCTGGGTGATGCACTGACGCTGCATATATATATATCCATGCATGCTATCGAATCGCAGGAGTGTAGTACATACAATATATATACACGTTGTTATTCTTGCAACCATTAGACCATTAATTCCATGGAAATCATAATCATCATCGTATATACACGAGACGAATTTATTAAGCCTAATTAATCTATCATTAACATATGTGTGTACTGTAGTACCACATTGTTAAATTATGAACTAATTAGACTTATAAGATTTGTCTCGTAAATTAATCACAAACTATGTAATTAGTTATTTTTTAGTCTATATTTAATATTTTAGGTAGGCGTGAAACATTCGATGGGTGCGTAGGAACTAAACAAGCCCTACGTACTCCTTGTACTATATAGATGGCACAGGATCCCATGATCTGACCACACGATCTCACTATTTTATATAGTGCGTGCGACGTGCCTGCGTGCATGCGTCGGAGCTACACCTGGGCCGCGTTTAGTTCGGCCCCAGATTTGGCGGCGCCCAAATTCGCGGCACTGTTGCGCACTGTAGTATTTTGTTTTTATTTGATAATAATTGTCCAATCGTTGACTAATTAGGCTCAAAACGTTTGTCTCGCAAAGTACAACTAAACTGTGCAATTAGTTTTTGATTTCGTCAACATTTAGTACTCCATACATGTACCGCAAGTTTGATGTGATGGGAAATCTTCTTTTTGTATAGTGCCAAATTCTGGAATTTAGATGAACTAAACGTGGCCCTGGATAAAAATCACCTCCAGAGCTAGCACAGCAGAGACTGCAGATGGAGTACTATACGTAACGCACGTTGTAGTGGGGCTAGCAGCAGCTGCTGCAACATGATATTCATATTTGCACTGCCAATAACCTCCGCAGAATCTCCGCACGGATTTTTTTGGTACCTCAACTTTGATTTCCCACCACTACCAGACACCAGTTGCTTTTGATATCTCGGTAACGGTGAAAAAGAGCAACAAAAAAAAAAACATACAGCATGCGTTTTCATATACTACTCCAGTTTTGTAATTTTGCAATATGGAATATTCCAAACTGTACTGCAATAGTACGTTGGGATCCATCTTCCATCATTTTGTCCTTTGAACTCAAAGTGAAGAAGAGCAATATGCATGAGGGGCAGGAGGGCTGGATTGGGTGGTGAGCCTTAATTAATTTTATGAGCAGGTAATTAAGCTTAGTTGGACGGTGCCTCCTATAATCCATGCTCCAGCCCCGTCGGGTTTGGCAGAATTTTAACTAAATTTGGAAAATACTGCTTACGACTAAATTGTTTGTAAGAGAAAAACACTGCTTCAATTGAAAAAGAAGCCGAACAAGTCGAATATAGGGTAAACCGAGGGGGGGTTGTTGTGGCTGGTTAGTTGTATATGCCCCACCCAAGCTCGTGGGATGCAGGTTCCTACTAAGGCTGGGCCTAACTCTCGAGATGCAAAAGAGGCCTCTCAGCCTGGTTCTACATATGATTTCGAGCATATCTGGCATGGGAGCCAAGCTCACTGGATGCAGGCGCTTACCTAGCTAGTGATGCTATTAGTGTATGATTAGTACTTCCAAATTGTAAGTCACTTTTTTGTTTTTCTTGATCCATAGTTATTGCTATGCACCTACATATACACTATGTCTAGCTACATAGCAATGTCTATGTATCTAAAAAAGCTAGAACACGTCTTACAATTTGGAATAAAGGGAGTACATATCAAGTGACATTAATGCATTTTAAAGAAGCTTAAGACATAGTAAGATAAAATAAGAACTTTAAGCATATACTTGTTCAAAACAATAATCATGGTCATAGTCTTGTATTATTCTTATCTCATGCAACATATCTTATTGATACAGGCAACCAAACAAAGTCTCTTCTCATTCAGGCTAAATAGATACAGATAACCAAACATGACAGTGTTGTATGGGCTCAACCTGTCTCACGGAGACCTGGCTCCTAGATAGTACGAGTTAGGCTCAACTTATTGATGAACCAATCGCCCTCTTAAGGAACCGGATGGCAGAGTTTTAAATGGTAAGATCGAAGTGTTTTGGGCTTTCCCCCCATGAAATGATGAAGATGTTTACTCCTACGTACTACTTACTAGCTTGTTGCAGATAACATGGCGCGGTACTATTTACAGTTTGTGGTCTGGAACCAAAGCAAGCAAAGAAACATGAATGAAGGCAATGCCGTGCAGCGCCGTGCACAGTTTTGTGGTGCGTGGGGCAGTGGAGAGAGAAAGTATAGATAGATGTACTATAAAGCCTGCACCCGTCACGTTTGCAGTGGACCGGGCCGGGCCGTACGTGGGCCAAGGAAGCCAGCTGCCGTCCAATCCCATCCATCCATCAGTGAGTCAATCGCGAGCGTCTATCCGTGTCCCTGTCAGCTTGTCATCTCCTTCCAAAGCTCTTTCCAGCCAGCAGCTTACTGTAGCTTACTAGCTTTGCACTGTTCAAAATTTAATGCATGTAGTATTGTAGTACGAACTACAGAGCCTGAAGAATTTGCGTAATACGTACTACTCGTAAGTTTATGCATGCGTACGTGTTGGCAATCATTATATTTTTGGTTCCTTCACATCAGGTTTGGCAATATATGCATGGCATGCATTATTGAAAGCTAGGGTCGAGTTGATGATCGGAGGCAGCGCAAGAAACAAGGCAGAGCACGAGGACGATCTCGTGCCCGTATCCGATCCGGGGGCGGCCGTCCGTCAGCAAAACCGAAACGGCTCGGCTCGACCACGTTGCATGCATCCATCTTTATTTTTAAGCTAGCTAGCATTGTTTTCTTGCTGCATGTTCCTTCCGACTGAGAAGAAGTTTGATTGGATGCTTTCTTTTGTCTTTGTTGGAAACTTGCTTGGGATGCATGCTACTATCTCGCTCTCAGCTCACTCACACTATATACTACATAGTCCCTATATAGTTCCATTTCTTGGCCTCTAGCTTCGTTCCATCTCCATCACCCACATCCCCCCCCCCCACAGAGAGAGAGAGAGAGAGAGAGAGAGAGAGAGAGAGAGAGAGCAACCATTCACTAGCAGCACACACATAGGTCAATATATGCAAGAATCATCATCTGATGATAGTCTAGTAGTTGCACTAAGCAGGTCCTGTTTGGTAGCACTCCAGAGCCAACTCCGCTACGGATATATAGGGGGGGCGTTCGCTTCGGTCTGTTTCTGTCCATGATTCATCCTCTCTAGAGCCGAAAGCCTCCGTAGGAGCTAAAAAGGTGGTTTTCCCTGGCTTCTACGTCCGAACAGGAGGGTCCTCTCCGAGATGTCCCTCCTTTGTACGGGTGAGCCGCGGGGCGAACAGAGGCGCTACGGCGGGCCAGGAGGCAGGAGCAAGACTTAGGCGTCAAAGCGCGCGTGACAGGTGAGGTGGATTGGAGGGAAGCGCCCAAGTGGACGGATTGGAGGGAGGTCGCCAAGCGAATAAGAAAAAAAAACAGAGAAGGGGAGGAAAAAAAAAGATAAAGACATTATAACAAATTCATCCTTTTTGTCTACCATGAGAAACTATTTTACCAAATATTTTTGTAGAGGAGCTGACGGAGGTCATAGAAAGCTGCTCCACCAGATGAGCTAGAGCCAGAGCAGATGTTATTAACCGAAGCTAGAACTCTGCCAAAACACATCCAAAATATTTGGTGGAGTATACTACTATGTAGGAAGTTATATGTAGTAGTTGAAAACTGACCATACATTGCCTGCACTGTCGTTGAAAGGCAGGCTAGCTCTAGCTGAATCTAGCACCTCAAGCTAGCTAGGAGAATTTGACACTGCACTGCAGGGATCGGATCCGATCATATACATCGGACAAGTACACGTGTTTGTGCATACCCATTACATTACCCCAACACAGGTATAGTATAACGACGAGGACAAGTCTACACTCTGCTTTAGGATCGGAAATGTATACATGCATGGGGATTGAAACTGCATGCATGTGAATACTATGTATGCATGTTGCGTGTGCCTTGACCTATAGCTCGATACAGATACAGCTAGCTAGCACTCCTATGCATATTGCAATGGCTGGGTCAGCATAAATTACAGCTCGATCAGCTAATATAATAAGCACGCTCACAGTCACGCCCGGTGCCGGTGTACGTGCCTTTGAAGTGAAAAAGCCTGAAGTTAGGGTTCAGGCTTGCATGTCATGCATGTCACTATTACCAGCAGCAGGCCGGCTTCAGAAGAGATAGGGCCGGCCGGCCGGCCGGGCAGGCGCGCGGCCAGCAGCAACTACTGAGTGCAGAGTGCAGAAATACATGCATGGCGAGAGCAGGCGGCACTGCACTGCACACCAGCCAATGAATATGAAGGCAGCTCGATCAGCTGGCTTGCTTGCTGTTCCATCTGCATCTGCATCTGTGTCGTCCTCGATCGTCCATGTCCATCCATGTAGTACATGGTGGTGGCTCTCCTCTCCTCTCCTCTCCTCGATCAGCTGATCTGTGCACGGTGCGTCGGTGCCGGCCATCGGCGAGTCCGATCTGACCGACGACCGATGGATGGATGGATCGACCATTGATCGTCCCGTCCAGCTGCTACACCTACTATAGCAGTAGTAGTAGCTATAGATAGCTACTAGTAGTTGTACCTGCAAAGACTGGCTAGCTCGTTATGTACGCTCGCTCCTACCCAGTACTACTACGTTGTTCTGTAACCGCAAATAGCGAGCAGACACACACACGCGGCGTGGGCCGAGCAGAGCAGGCCTGGCCTGCTGCCCACCATGTACAGCTAGCAATATCGCTGCACCTGCAGTCCAGTCCTGCAGCAGTGCAGCACTAGTAGCAGTACCAGTACTACTAGTAGTTACGCATCCACCCTTCCGATGGATGGCTGATCGATCCATCCAATGCAGAAGCTCCCTGAAGAAACAAGCAGCCTGTTCAGGAGGCCGTATCTTATCGTGGATTATTTACTGCTGGCTAGTTTGATGTGAGAGAAAAATACTGTTCTCGGCTGGAAATTTACGATCGTTTACGAGGAAACGAACAGGGTCCGTGGTGGAGATGCATGCAGAGAAATATAATGTCCTGTCCTGTCCTGTCCGCGTACCGTCCATGGATGATGGATCCCCATCGCCCCTCCGTCGGTCCACCATGCACGCATGCGACAGTTAATTTTCTTCATCGCATGCAATTCACTGCCACGGTTTACATCGATTGACCGACGAGATGGATGATGACCCGGCCACCAGCGGCAGCAACCGGACACACAGACCTCCAATTATTTGCCTCATCGATCGATCAGCTTCGTATTGCTATAGCTATAGCTCTAACTCCATGCAATGCTTCCGGCCCCTGTATCCAACTCCATCTATATACGACGTCAATCGATAAAACCTAACCTTAACCCTCGTACTTCTAACGTGACTGCAGTATATTATATGACGATATATCCATGAATGAACGATGTGTTTCCATGCACACTAGTACACCGGTGATTTCTCTTGGCACCAACCTTTTTTTTCACTGGCGGTTGAGAAAGATGTGGTGCAAGTAGAGACAAATGTATAGGCCAGCCTCGAGGACCGCCTGTGTAAAAGCCTTTACACTGACGGTTCATGTAAGAAAATCGTCAGCGTTAACGGCCTATTTACATTGGCGGCTTGCTTACATAAATGGTCAGTGTAAATAGACATTACACTGGCGGTTGAACTATGTGAACCACCTGTGATACTCATTTTCAGTGGCGTTTTTTTATGTGAACCACCACTAATACATCTGCTATAAATACTCCTTCCTCTCCTGACCAGCACTATTCAGCCGAGCCACCTTCCATTGGTGGCGAACTTGGAGGTCCAAAAATCGCAAAATACAAGGGGGGAGGTTTTGCTCTTCATTTCTTCGGAGGAGGTGGCTTAAGAAGGTTAGTTAATGCCTCTCATAGCTCTTTTTGCATTAGTGCTTCTCACTTTGAGCTTAAACTAGATCTAACTAGAGAGAGAGAGAGAGAGAGAGTTTCATGCTTGTGTTTTGAGAGGGAGAGAGAGGTTTTGCTCTTCATTTCTTTGGAGGAGGTGGCTTAAGAAGGTTAATTAATGCCTCTAATAGCTCTTTTTGCATTAGTGCTTCTCACTTTGAGCTAAAACTAGATCTAGATAGAGAGAGAGAGAGTGTGTTTCATGCTTGTGTTTTAAGAGAGAGATAGAGAGAGTAGAAGTAGATTTTTGTTTAGGATTTCAATACATGGTATTCTAGAAGGTTTGGATTATAGTGGTGCACCTCTCATAGTTGATTCTACATTATAAATTTGATTCAAAACTAGACCTAGGGTTTCATGGGGAGAAAGAGAAAAATGGTAGTATTATAGAGAGAGAATTGGTATTATCACTTGCTTTAATGGTTGTTATAAATAGTGTGGGAGTTAAAATATGTTATGAAAAAAATAGAGAGAGTGTGTGTTTCATGCTTGTGTTTTGAGAGAAATATTGTTTAAAAAGATTTTAAACAATCTAGTTTATTCACCAAACTAGATGTTTTGAAATTACAATAATTTTTAGTTTATTCAAATAACTACAATAATTTTAATTTTCATCAAATAATTTTAAATGTACCCAATTAATTAAACATTATCATTATAATTTCTGTATAGCTGAAGATGGAAAGATCGTTATGGATGTACAACTTATCAAGATTACATCCGTCATACCATTTGGAGGTTCGTAAAATTATTGATGATGCTAGGGGGCATGCATGCAGACAGAAGACGAAGTACATATGTTGTTCTTGCATCGAATGCAAAAATGTTGCTGTATTTGAGGATGCAGAAGAAATCAGTTCTCATTTGGTTCACCGCGGTTTTATGAAGGATTACTTGATTTGGGTGAAACATGAAGAGGGTAGTTCCGCGCCTTCTGCAGAAGCCAACCCGGTTCATGCTGATGGACTAAATATGGATGACGGGACATGACACCATAGGCCCCCGACTAATCCTGTTATGGCGGATCTTAGTAATGATGATGATGTCGGCGTCCAAAATGTGTGTGAAGACGTCGACGAAGTTCAAGTCGTCGATGAAAGTGAACAAGAAGAGTTTTTCAAGGCCTTGTTGCACTGTTATTCTGATCCTTTTATGTTCCTTATCAAAGGAATGGAGGCCTTGAAGAAGGCAGCAACAGAGCATTTGTACGAAGAGTCTAAGGGTTGTACTGATGAATTCACCACACTGAGAGTTGTCCTTTAGTTTTTGATGTTAAAATCTCGGTATGGCTGGTCGATGCTAGCTTCAATGAGTTTTTGCGTGTTCTTGCAAAACTCCTTCCAAAGGGGAACAAAGTGCCTACTAACACATACTATGCAAAAAAGCTAATTAGTCCACTGACTATGGGTGTCGAAAAGATCGACGCGTGTAGGAATCATTGTATCCTTTATCGAGGTGACGATTACAAAGACTTGGAGAGTTGTCCGAATTGTGGTGCAAGTAGGTACAAGACCAATAAAGACTATCGGGGAGAAGAGAATGGAGCTTGCGTAAAGACAGGGAAGAAGCGAAAGAAGACCCAAAACAAGACCAAAGAGAGTTAAAAAACCAATAGCAATGAAGTAGACTATTACGCGCAGAGAAGGATTCCTGCTTTGGTGATGTGGTACCTCCCCGTGGTTGATCGGTTGAGGTGTTTGTTCGCAAACCCTAAGGATGCAGAAGTTATGAACGCAAACACAATGGAAAACTTCGACATCCATTCGATGCCAAGTAGTGGCAAAATTTCAATGACACATACAAGGATTTTGCTGATGAACCAAGGAACATAAGGTTCACGCTGAGTACCGATGGAATGAATCCATTTGCTGCGAGGAGCAGCAAACACAACACATGGCCGGTGATCCTGACCATCTACAACCTTCCTCCATGGCTATGCCAGAAGCGAAAATACCTTTTGCTAACTATTCTTATTTCTAGACCTACACAACCTAGTGTCGATATGGATGTGTTCCTAGATCCCTTAATGGAGGAAATGAAAAAACTATGGGAAGAGGGCGTGGCCATGTGGGATGAGTTTCGCAAAGAGCCATTCACATTAAAAGCAATGATTTTTGTTACCATAAATGATTACCCAGCTCTCTTTTCATTATGAGGGTAGTTCAAAGGAAAGGTTGGTTGTGTAGTATGCCTTGACGAAACCGCACACGTGTACCTTACTGCATCTAACAAGCTAGTGTACATGAGGCACAAACGCTTCTTACCGAGAGGACACAAGTACCAGCTGAAAAAGATGGACAAGTACTTCGACAATAGGGATGAATCAAAATCTACTGCTCCATCAGGTACAAGTGCAGGTAAAAGAGTGTTCCTAATAGTGAGCAAAGCCACATTTGTTTTCGGAAGAAGACCAAAGATGGAAAGAAAAGAAAGGATGTCAAGGCATCGGAAGGGTACACATTCAAGAAGATGTCAATTTTTTCAAGTATCTGCCATACTGGAATGACTTAGACATACGACACGCAATCGATGGTATGCACATCTAGAAGAATATTTTCGATAGCATAATTGGGATCTTGCTCGACATAAAGGGTAAGACAAAGGAAGGACTCAATTCGTGTTTGGACCTGGTCAATTTAGACATCAGAAAAGAACTTCACCCTATACCTCAACCAAATGGAAAGTATCTGCTCTCAACAGCAAGCTACAACCTCAACCTAGAAGAGAAACATGAGATTTGTGTGTGGCTGAGGACTTTGAAAGTTCCATCTAGATTCTGCTCCAACATCAGGAGCTGCGTGTCAATGAAAGACCTTACACTCACCAACTACAACTCCCATGATTGTCATGTCATGCTGACCACTTTCCTCCCTATTGTCATCAGGGCTATAAAGCCAGTGTTTATAAAGATGGCAATGACAAGATTGTGCTACTTCTTCAACAAGGTCTCACAGAAGGTAATTGACCGTGATGAATTGATGTCGCTGCAGGAATTCACCGTGGAGACATTATCACAGTTGGAGATGTGCTTCCCTCCATCGTTCTTCGACATCATGGTACACTTGGTTGTTCACTTGGTGGCTCAAATAGAGGCATTGGGTCCCATGTATTTGCATGAAAGGTGGACATATGAGCGTTTCATGTCAATTCTGAATGGGTATGTATCAAATCATGCTCACCCAGAGGGGTCCACGATAGAGGCCTACACTACCGAAGAGACCATTGAGTTCGAAGGTCCATTCTACAATAAATGCCTAAAAGACCAGGTTGCAATTGGTTTGCCTCCGTCCCGGCACGAGGGTAGGTTGTATGGAAAAGGGCGAATGGGACGGAAGTCATTCATCCCGAAGGATTACAACACAGTCCTAGAGGCACACCACAACATCCTACATCAACTCTCGATAATGGAGCCATTGATCGAGCAACACATGAATGAGCTTCGTGAACAAAAACAATAGGCACATAGAAGATTGGGTCATGAAGGAGCACAAGCGTACGTTCACCACATGGCTACAGGATCAGAACATTTCAGATGAGGAAACAATGGAGGAAAAAACCATCAAGAAGCTGGCATCTGGACCATCACGCCAGATCACTACATGGCAGACGTATGACATTAATGGCTTCACGTTTTGTGTCAATTCGAAGGACAAAAAGAGTGTGGCACAAAATAGTGGGATTCGCTGTGATGCTTTAGATGAAAATGATGAATATACTACATATTATGGCTTCGTTCTTGAAATATAGGAACTAGAGTACGATGTCAATTTTTAGATTCTTGTCTTTCGATGCTAATGGGTTGAAGGCCAACGAGGTGTCAGTGTGGACAACTATGGACTGAGAATTGTTGACCTCAGTAAAGTAGGTTACAAGGATGACCCATGGGTCCTTGGTAACCATATTGCACAGGTCTTCTATGCATAGGACCAAAGCATTGAGAACAAAAAGGCAGAAAAGCAAAAGCATGTAGTTGTCCCTAGGAAACAACAAATTATAGGAGTTGACGGTGTGCTTGATCCTGAGGATTTTAACCAGTTTAGTGAAATGCCTCTCTTTACAGACCTACCAGAGAAGATAATTAATGTAGATCGAAGTATCCCAGCAAATTCATTGCCCTATTTGCGTCCCGATGGACATGCAAGAACAGTAGCTGGCTAAACTATGTGCTTGATGTCATTTATCATATAATTCATGTATCAGCTTGTATGAATGGTTTATCATGTAAACTCTGTGCTTGATGTCATTTATCATGTATCTAACAATGTACGGTGATTGTGCTCATGCTTCCACAGTTTTCAAAGTTTTCACGGTCCAAATAAATGAATTATTTGGTACAAACCATAATAATTTAGATCAGATCATTACAAACACATAATAATTTAAATTTGTTCATTACAAACCATAATAATTTATTACAACCGATAGTAATTTAAATTTCTAGATCTTCCCAACGTTGTACCACGTACTCAGAGAAGTGCATATCGTTGATTTCATATACCAAAATGTGAGTGATGTAGTGCAATGTATTCACTAGTGCACTCTCCCTTGCTTCACAAGATCGTTCACAAGGCCTACTGACGACGATCGGATATGGTCGAGAACCTTCCCTCCTAGTCACAAGAATTTTTTACTGGATTCCCTCTGAAGTTTCCATAAGGCCACCATATTCCCAATTATAACGACCCAATTGATGCAGGGCCTACTTTATAATGGTTTCAAAGCTACAACCAGCGTATGTTACGTCCTACTCAACCTGCAAGTGTTAAAAAAAATGTGGTTACCACATAACCATGCATATATATAGACATAACAATTAATCTGGATATAGGTTATGAGACTAACCATAACATTTATGTTGTTCTCAGCTAGCTGTGCACAAAATCGCCCAATATCGTGGTGGAGGCCCACATTCAAAGCTCCTATCCTCATGGAGGAATATGTAGGAATATTGTACCCAATATTTAGAAGCACCCTTAAACATTCTAGCACAACATTTTTTTGCGCACTAATATCGTGATAATCTGTGCGGCCTGTCCTCTCGATGTATAAAACCATACCTTGTTGGTTACCCGCCCTAGCGAAAATAGAAAAGCCAAGTCGACATTGCTTGAGTCCACCATCTACAGGGAATGTACCCACATTGATGTAATCAACCCTGAAATTTGAGATTGTCTCTCCGAACCATGGTATAGGACGAATTGTCTACATTTAAGAATTATACATATTAGAACAAAATATTTATAGAGGTGTCTTTAAAATATGTTACTTACTATGCTTGGATATGGGTGGTTTGCCCTCACCAATGTTGGTCGGAAGCCCAGATCATATGCATAATTATCTGGCAGATCCGGCGAAGGGAGTTCGGCCATCTCTTCTCCTAAATTTATGTCAAGGAAGAAAAAAAGTTATTAGTAACTTTATAACTTATGCACGAACAAGGTGTGTTGACCCGTGCTTTGCTATGAACCATACAACTACTAAATTCAAAGTCAAAGTGTAGACAAATATTCCTCACATGCATTGAAGAGTTAACAAATATTCCAACAATTGTTTGAAAAATACAATTACAAGCATAATCTTGAAAAATAAACCTAGACTAATCTATCAACTGCAGTACCACGTAGCAGAGAACAATAATGACTACAAACTAAATAGTGATGACAATCATGCTGGGCGTTATTGGATTTCCACCCTTGTCTCGCTTCAAAACCTCGACCTCCTGCTTGCAAACCCCATGCTCAACCTTTTTCTCGCATGTGCCATCTTTCATGTATGCACCAAATGCCATGATGGCTTCATCTTTGGTCTCATATCCCTTATAGCAATTGTCATGAAATCCTGAGATTTGTTTCTGGCAGTCAGCCCAATGACGGTAGACATCGAGCTCATAGCCATGAAAAACAACATACCAAGGCATGGTCATTCTACCAGAACATCAATTAGTAACAATCATGATGAAAAATTGGCAACCGCCAAGCTAAACAAGAGCCAACGGAGACCAGCGGCGCGCGCGTGGGGCATGGGCCGCTGTGGGGCACGCACGCAGGGTATAGGCCGCTAGGCGGCGCGCCGGTGGGCACGCCGCTCGGTGCCCACACAGGCACCGGATCTAGCCGGGAGGCCACCGATCGGCGGCGTGCGCGTGGCCACGGGGCACGAGAGACCACCGGCGGATGTCGCCGTGGGTGAGTGGGGAGGGTGAAAGCTCTAGTTTGGTTTTGATGAATTGATAAAACCCTAAGTGCTAACCTAGTTTATCAAAGTGATCATGAGATAAGTAGCACTATTCCAAGTGATGGAGCAATGGTGAAGATCATGATGATGGTGTGGTGACCATGATGATCAAGTGCTTGGACTTGAAAAAGAAGAAAGAGAAAAACAAAAAGCCCAAGGCAAAGGTAAAACTTAATAGGAGCTTTTTAGTTTGGTGATCGAGACACTTAGCGAATGTGATCACATTTAGGATAGATGGTCGTACTATTAAGAGGGGAGCTCTTATCGGACAACTCGATCATCTAGTGCCACTAGGTGTTGAAATACTTGCATTGCAATTTAGGCCTAGTGCACATTTGCTAAGAAGTGATTAACTTTTGAAAAATATTTGTGAAAATGCTAACACACTTCACACTTGCACGTGATGGTGAAACACTTGGAGTGTTAGCACATTTACAAAGGTGGTGGAAAAGGTGAAGAAAAGGAGGTGTAGCTAGGCTTGTGTTCCTGCCCAAAGGGCACCGTGTAACACCCTCGGTGTTACGCCCTAAACCAACTACTAAATCAGGTCATGAGCATCGTGTTTATGTAATAATGCATGTGATAGAAGATATTGATAAATTTCTTGTAGCCTAAAATAACCAATAAAAATGTTAAATGAATGTTGATCCAATAGCTCATGTGTATCAAGTAGGGTTGAAAATCAATTTTTATTAAGCAAAAATACTATAGAACATGTGTGTGATACTTAAATAAAGTTTGAAGTACAAACTTTATAGATGACAATGCAACTCTTGCTGTAGAAAAATAATATGGCTAGCTAGTATTTCTAATGGCTTGAAAATGGAACTTGACGTCAAATTCATCTCAAGGCTAGGAAGAAATTTTAAGTTTGAAAACAGTGTGACAATGCCATGTTGGTGAATTAATTCTGGAAAATCTAGCTAAAGGTCAATGCTGTGTTTTTGCTCCTTGTGGTAGACTGATGTACCATCGTTAGCATGGTCAGGGTAGTTTAGCTTCAACTGTGTTAGGTTAGTTTTTAGTCACGCTTTAAAATTCATGCACGTCATGTGCCTGGCCTGTGCGCACGGTCACCTCACGTGGCTGCTCGGCGTCGTGCGGCTGGCCGCGTTCTGCGCGCCGCGGTGCCGATGCCCGATCGGCCTGTATGGCCATGGGTTGGCCGTGACCGGCCCAGCGGGCCGCTGTCATCACCGTGTAGCTGCTGGCCGTCGCGCTGCTGCCCCACCTCTCTGTCGCGCTGCTGCGCGCACCGCTACGCCATGCCGGAGGGCTACCACTGCGCTATGCCGGTGCAGCTGTTGTGCGGTCGTGTAGCGAGGCGTCATCGTGATGCTGTTGTCAGGTGCCCCTGCCATCACCGTGTGCGCGTGCCATTTTAACCGTTGATCCACGCGCGGGGTCAGGCCGGGGCCGGGGCCGTTGTTGCCATGGCTACGTGGCAGTCGCCTACCCTACGATTCACCTACCATGAGTCCGTGTTGCCACTCGCCACATCTGGGTCAGCCGACCACAACTTCAGGGTGATGGTGATGCCTCCCTGCTTCGCCCTGTCCCGCTAGCCGACGCCGGTGAGCCGCTCAGGCCGGCTACCGCATTCAAGTGCTCCGTGCGCTGGCACACCTCGTGGCTCCGTTTAGCACTACCTGACACGCCTCCTGCCCTCACTCGTGTGACTATGTCCTCACGTTGTCGTACCTTGTCGGGTCATGTCTTGGTCACCTCTGATGGGGCTGTGTTGCTCGATGTAGCAGGGGCGATGCGCCGCCCTCTTCCCTTCATAATCACCAACTCGGAGCTTCCCAGCTCAATTCCTCGTGTCAGTGAGAAGCAGAGGAAGTTAGCTAGATGCCCCACTCTCATCAGGTCCAGCGGTGGTCTGGCCACGGCCAATTTTAGATTTTGCTCGCCGCTGGTCATGTGCGTTGTCGAGCCGGTAGGTTTGGGGGTAAGGCCCGTAGGGTCAATAGCAGTTCAATTGCTCGTAACCCCCAACTCGCCTTGACTCCCTCCATCCGGTGCTTGTGCTATTTTGGCTAGGGAACTTGTCGGCGACGTGGTGATGCATGGGTGTCCATCCCGGAGCACCACCGCCCCGACGACTCGCACGTGGCCAGACCATCACAGCGCTCCCCTGCTTCAACCGTTAGTAGGGCGTACACCATGGTGAGCTACTGATGCTTCTCCGCCATCTCTACCTTTTCGTGAGGGCGTAGGCTCGCCTAAACAGTCGTGCCACCGCCATGGATAGCCGCTCGCCGCTGCAACCCGTGACAGTGCGCTTGCAAGTCCCTAACCGCCACCCATCCTTGCGCGTTTTCCTATAGATGATGGTCGGCCCCTTACTTCCATCGTATCCCGCCTAGGTTGCTTGGCGTAACCGCCTTGTGTCGTCGCTGCGGCGTCGGTGCGCGTGGGGTTTCCAGGGATCTCCCTGTGGTAAAGTCAAAAACATCCATGGGTTTGTTGCAAAGTTACTAGTGATAGGAATAGTGCGCATAGTAGTCGTATTAATCTCTGAAAGCTCGAGGGCCTTTACAAAAACAGCCAACACACATGGGCCCCGACCTTAGGTCAGTCTTGAATCATCGTGCTTGAGAAATTGAAATTTGTCGGTCCGGATGGGGTTCTTCCGCCCTTTCCAAAACTTATCTAATTAATTTAACATGCTTAGTATTGTAAGATATAAACTTGTAGGAATTGTTGTGATAAATTGGTGATAGTGTTGGCTTTGAAACATTCACAGTAAATTCCAAACATTATTAGGCGATCACTGTGTCGATGTTTTACCACCGATAGCCTGCCACGGGGGTACCCGGGGCAGTTTGTTCGGGCTTTAGCGTATGCAGAACTCGACGGTAAACACAAGAGACAGTCGATTTATCCTGGTTCTGACCCTCGATCGTTGATCGAGTAATAGCCCTACGTTCAGTCGGCGTTAGCCTTTGCATTGGATTGATTGTGAAGTATCGTGTTGTTCCAGTCCTGTCTCTAGGAACCCTGCCCTCCTTTATATAGTCAGGAGGTCAGAATCCTAGTCGGTTTACAATGAGAGTTCCTAATAGGATTACAGAATAATACTACTACTAAGATTATATGGGAAGAATCTTAGTTAGACTAGATCTTCTCCTTCCTTGCGGGGGTATCCCATGGGTCCCATACCGACAAGCCCCCCGAGCACTTCATGGTTGAGCTCTGAAGCCTCATCTTGTTCCTTCGTGTCTTGCCGAGTAGGAACAAGCGTCGTCCAGTGCTTTCTTGAGTGAAACCATGTAGCGCTTCATGAGCTCTTCAAGTGGTGTGTACCTTTTTGAAGAAAAAAAGTACTCCTATTTGGGTGTAGCCCCAGCCTCTTGCTATTTGGCACAAGGAGCTGGAGGGTCTTCTTGAAATCACTCGATGCTTTGTCAAGGGGGCCTAAGCATGTATCCGGGTTCTTTATAAAAAGAGCTCTTGATATAGTAGGTCCGGTTCTTTTTGTCATGAGGTCTTGAAGTGGTCTGTCTTGAAGAAGTCTTTCTGGTGACGTGTGCTTTTTGAAGAAGAAAAAAGTGCACTTACTGAGTGTAGCCCCCGAGCTTCTTGCTATTTGGAACAAAAAGTTGGAGGGTCTTGAATCTCATGTTGTTTGTAAACTGCTGTCTTGAAGAGGTCTTCTGAGTGATGTGCGCTTTTTTGAAGAAAAAAGTGCATTCACTGAGTGTAGCCCCCGAGCCTCTTGCTATTTGGAACAAAAAGTTGGCGGGTCTTGAATCTGAGTTGTTCAAAGGACTGAAAGCCTTTCTTATTGCAGCCCCCGAGCATATACCTAGGTTCTTTTATTTGAAAAGAACTCAGATACAGGATCTTGGCATGTTCTCTGGTAGTCTGCTGTTGTCAGATGTAGTTGTATGGTGGTGGTTGAGAGTAAATGATGTTTGTTCATGAGTTGTACAGTGTTGGTATATTCTTCCGAATATGCTCATTCTTGAGTTCTGCTCCTTCATGCATGAGTCCTCTTTCATTGAATTCTATCTTTTCACTGTGTCCTTTGTTAGGTTTGTTCCGTTGGTGCTCCCGGTCCATGTGCACCGCTTCTTTGGCCTATAAATATCCTACTTGTGTGCTGTTTTGATTCATCGAGCATTTTGTTGCGTGGTCTGAAATCTCCGTAGTCATGAATATGGTAGTTTGTGAAGTAGAGTAGCCCCCGGGCGTATTTTGTAGTTCTTGTGTATCTTGTCATAGCTGGAGGGAGTCTTGTGATAGGGATTAGAGGTAGACTAATCCCGCAGCGGCATTGTATCGGGAAGTACGTGGCGGTAGTTGGAGGAAGTCTTGTGATGTGGGATACGTTTCTTCATTTAGCAGTTCTGGGTTGATCCTCGCCGCCTGTCCTGAGACTGTCCAGTGCAGATCAACACCATATCCAGCATCACATCGGACTTGGGTAGATAGATGCCCGCCGGCTTCCCCTGGTCTATGTTGTCCCGCCGTGCTACTGATTTCTGCCTTGGATGCACTGCGTCTGTCCTTTGAAGAAAACAGTGTAGCCGAGTGTGATTTGTTCTACCGAGTAGAAAATTTGGAACACGTAGTCGTTCCAGAGCCTAGTTGTGTCCTGGTTCCTCTTTGCTACCTTGCTTGTCGTAGTACCGAGTTCGTTGGGTCTTGTAAGATGTGTAATCTTCTATTTTTTGAAACCATTTATAATGGAAAGAATCTTGTCTTCTGAGTTGTCATTCTTTATTCTGCTGATGTCCTGGTTGTGTATGAGATTCCTGAGTTCTTTCTATAAGGACCGGGTTGTTGCGTTCCTCGTGAGGTAACCTTTCGTTGTTTTATGGCTGATGAGTTCTTTTTGTAGCAATATGATAACTCCACCGTGTTGCTAGATGGATAAGTCTGAAATCTGCCCGTTGAACTGTACCGTTGTGTGGATTTGTGCTGTCCGTCATTTTAGCTGTGTCAGTAAATGGACCATTGCGTTCTCATGCCGTGTTTAAATGGGCTGGGTGGGCCACATTTTACTGCTGTGAAATCTATTTAAAGACCTTTCTTCTTCTTTTTCTTTACTGCCCTGCTTTTGCCTTGAAACCCTAGTCTTCAAAACTCCGCCGCCACCATTGTCACCGTCATCTGAGCGCCGCCGCCTGAGCATCACCTTTCCTTAGTGCTTTTATTGCTTTCGCTAGTATATGGGTAGGAAGAAATCAGCGAGCAAGTCTCAGGCAGCCTTTGTGGACGAGGAGGCCTTGCTTTCCGTGATTGAAAATCAAGAATTCATGGCCATGAGGGCTGCTCAAAAGATCTGGCCAGCTCTGACTACAACTGAGGATTAGTTGCGCGAGCTTGCCAGTGATGGTCTGATCCAGAGCAAGGATATTGCTGATTGGAGAGCTCTAGGCGAGCATCGGGTCCCTACTCTAGGTCCTGGTGAGATTATTCTTTTCGTCTCCTTTATCCATGCCAGACTCTGCCTTCCTGCTTCTGCTTTTCTTCACTGATTTCTTAGCTATTTTGGGATTAGCCTGAACCATCTTGCTCCCAATGCTATCCTTCATCTTTCTGTTTTTGTTTATCTTTGTGAAACTTTCCTTGGAATTCCTCCTTCTCTTTCTCTCTTTCGTTACTTCTTTCGTCTGAAGCCACAACCTCGCCGCGATGACACCAATGTTCTTGGTGGCTACGGGATTCAGTTTCACCAGGGTCTTAAGAGCAAATTCTTTGACTATGACCTGGTTGATTATGTGAGGGATTGGCGTGCCGATTGGTTTTATGCCGCCAATTTGATTCCTCCTCTTGCTGTTCATTCTAGATCTGGTCCCTTGGTTAATGACCGATGGGAAAAGAACCCCCTGACGATGGATGAGCTCCAAGCGATCAAGCCATTTCATGAGAGGATATGTACTCTGAAACAGCTGGGCTTGACCGGCTTTGGTATCGTCTCTAGTTTTCTTCGCCGCCGTGTTCATCCTCTGAAGGAGCGAGAGAATTTTGGATTCGAGTACTCTGGGGCTGAGGATCCTTCTCGTATGGTCCCTGCCCTTGAGTTGACTGATGAGGAGGTACTCGAGCGCCTTCAGAAGATGCTGAAAGGAGTAAGCGTCGTCCCGCATGCTATCGCAGAGTATTGTGCTAACAACCCACCTCCTGCTGTGAGTTGTTTTTTCTTATGCGGGTACTTTTTATATTTCCTTTGCTGTCACCACTTCTTGCTTAATCTTTCTTGCCTGGTTGTTTTACTCTTTTATAGGAATTGGGGCGTAACTTCGTTGGTCCGATCCCCCTTGATGTCTGTCCTGCCATAGTCGAGACTGGGGATAGTCTTGCTGGGGCTTCTTTAACCAGTAAGTTTCAAACCATCACAATGTTTCCTGGTGTTTCTTCCGTAGTTTTTTACGTATATGTGGAGTATGTTCCTCATCCAGTTCCTTGAGGCCCTCGTAGTGTCGGAAAGAGGGGGCGAGCTAAAGGTTCTTCTTCTGGTTTGTCCGCTGCCAAGAAGCCTCGCCAGTCGAGTACTCGTCCAGGTACTCCAGTTGTAGGTAGCGTGCTCCTAGGTGAGCATATTAATATGTTTTGTCTTTTTGTGGTTTGTTTGTGCCTTGAACCGAGTACTTTTCTCCTTTTTCAGATGGCGCTATAGCTGCCTTGCTTGAGAGTGAGGAAGATGAGGACGATGATGCGCCCCTTGTCCCGCGTTGGTGAGTTGTTTCCCCATTTTTCTGTTGTTGAACACCTCTTCTTGTTCTAACTTTGGACTTGTCCTCTTGTAGTAAGCGGACATCGAGCTTGAGTTCTTCTGGGGCTCCGGTTCCGGCCGCGCCGCTCCTGTCGTAGAGCGGCGTTGATGTTTTTGCTGCCATAGTTCCTCCTGTAAGGTCTTCTTTTGGTTTCATGAAGAAGAAGATAGCTGAGTGAGTGATTCCTCGTTATGTTTCTTTGCTTCTGTTTTCCTTTTTCCTGACTCATATTCTTATCGTCGAGTTTCTTTATCATCTTGTAGACCCTCGCCTTCCCTTAACCCTTCGTCGACTTCTTGTCAGTCCTCTGATGCGCCTCTGTGTGCTGAGTCTGGGGACTTGGCATGTACGGTCGGCGATGTGGCTGTGAAGGAGACAGGGTTCCCTGATGATCACGTTGCTGCTGACTCGGTGGCTCCAAAAGTGACCATGGCCACGGCGGTAGGTTCTTCTGAGGAGGTAGCCGGGGCTTCCCAGGATATGGCCCTGGCCTTGCCTTCTTCACATCGGGTGGCTTCTCCCCCTGCTTGTCTTGGTATCGGTGCTCGACGCTTGGATGATGATGTGTTGTAGCAGTTCGATGCCACTCATCATTTGTCAGAGCTGACTGCCGCCTGGGGAACCCTTGCTACTTCTTTTGAGGAAAAGCTCTAGGTAAGTTTTTCTAAAGTTCTTTCTTTGGATGTTCGTCTTTGTTTCGTTCTTATGCCTTTTTCCTGTTCGGTCTTTTTCTCGAGATCATTCCGGCTTCTTTTTCTCGTCTGAAACCAAGAAAAAGTTGTCTTCTGAGGTAAGTGCCCTAAAAGCAGAGCTTCATCTCTATCGAGCTGAGATGGAGACTGAGTGTTGGACGCATCAAAAGGAGAAAAAGGCTCTTCGTGCCCGGGTTGTAGAGGCAGAGAAGCGGAGGGATGCTACGGTGGAGGCCATGAAGAATGAGTGCAAAGGTATTGCGGGTTCTTCTTGTTTCCTTTTGTATTCTGATTTGCCTTTCTGCTGACTTCTTTTTTTGGTGCTTGTTCTAGCTCTCCGAGTTGAAAAGCAGAAGCTCTCGAAGGGTATTGAGGAAATAAAGACAACTGTTCGCAATAGTCACAACAGGGCTGAGGAGGTAATTACTCATGCTGAAGAAGAACTCGCGCTTGCCAAGTTGATTAGGCGTGGAGCTGACAGGGATCTTGTGTAGGTCCAAAAAACTATTGAAGACTTGACTGGTAAGTTGGCAACGGCTACTGAGAATTGGAATGCTTTGTGGAAATCATTTCGGTCAGTAGCCGGTCTTCTCCGAACTTTAGCGGATGATGGTCAATCTTGGGCTCAGTTTATTCCCCAAGTTCTGACCCTCTTCTAGGAGTTCGTGAAGAGGTGCGCCCAACTGTGTACCAGAAATGTTCTTGCCCAGGTCCGGGTTCTTTCTCCGGAGTTTCCTTTGTCCAAGGTTGCTGATGAAGCCGAGAGTCAAGAATATCTGAATGCTGTTGAGAAGGTGGAGCCTGAGGTCGAAGATTTAGCCAGGAGGATTGTTGATAATCTTAACATTGATATTTCTTCTCCTGATGACAATGCTTGATGTAATTGACCTTTGTACTCCAGCTTCTGTAATAGAACACTATACTTCTTTTTGTATGAAGATTGAATGAAGATTCTTTATTTTTTGTTGATGTCTTCTTTGCCTAGATGTCTTCATCTTGTAAACAACTTGGTATATGTAGGTCATTGTCTTGACAGACTTTCTTGATTTGTCGAGTGCTTGTCTGGCTTTCGTCTGTGACTTGTAAACAACTTGGTATAGATCGTTGTCTTGACAAATTTTGTGTTCTTGTTAGTACTGAAAAGACTTAGGACCGGCGATCTCAAGTATCTTCAGCTTCTTCTTTTCAGTTTTTTTCGCTTAACTCGAGATGTGGTCAGCATCTGGTCCTTTCCCTGGTTGCAGAAACATTTTAGGATCGATAAGCCCCCGAGCACTTCATGGTTGAGTTCTGGAAGCCTCGTCTTGTTCCTTCAGGTCCTGTCGAGTAGGTACAAGCGTCGTCTGAGTGCTTTCCTGAGCAAAACCATGTAACGCTTCTTGGGATCTTCTGAGTGATGTGCGCTTTTTCGAAGAAAAAAGTACATCCATCTGAGTGTAGCCCCCGAGCCTCTTGCTATTTAGAACAAGGAGCTGGAGGGTCTTCTCTTGAAATCGCTCTGATTTATGCTCAGGCTTAGTTTCAGTCGTTTTGCTTTTTGGTTCAGGTGTTAGCTTATTAGCTACCCTCATCGGCGGGCTCAAGCATCTTTTCAGCTCTTTTGCTCTCGGTCGGTATGCTCAGGCATATTTTCAGCCATTTTGCTTTTTGGTTCTGGTGTTAGCTTATTAGCTACCCTCATCGGCGGGCTCAAGCATCTTTTCAGCTCTTTTCCTCTCGATCGGTATGCTTAGGCGTATTTTTAGCCATTTTGCTTTTTGGTTCGGGTGTTAGCTTATTAGCTACCCTCATCGGCGGGCTCAAGCATCTTTTCAGCTCTTTTGCTCTCGGCCGGTATGCTCAGGCTTATTTTCAGCCATTTTGCTTTTTGGTTCGGGTGTTAGCTTGTTAGCTACCCTCATCGGTGGGCTCAAGCATCTTTTCAGCTCTTTTGCTCTCGGCCGGTATGCTTAGGTGTATTTTCACCATTTTGCTTTTTGGTTGGTGTTAGCTTGTTAGCTACCCTCATCGGCGGAGCTCAAGCATCTTTTCAACTCTTTGCTCTCTACGGCCGGTATGCTCAGGCGTAATTTCAGCCATTTTGCTTTTTGGTTCGAGTGTTAGCTTATTAGCTACCCTCATCGGCGGGCTCAAGCATCTTTTCAGCTCTTTTGCTCTCGGCTGGTATGCTCAGGCGTAATTTCAACCATTTTACTTTTTGGTTCGGGTGTTAGCTTATTAGCTACCCTCATCGGTGGGCTCAAGCATCTTTTCAGCTCTTTTGCTCTCGGCCGGTATGCTCATTGTAAACAACTCAGGGAAAGCCATGATAAGACATATGTTGTTGAAAAACCAACTTTATTGATCATGAACGTTGATAAGCCATAATAATACATATGTTGTCGAGGAACACCATCTTTATTGATCATGAACATTGATCTCTTGTGGCTTGTATATATATTCTTCCTTGAGTTGTTTTTATGCGTAGAATCTTCTTAGCTGGCTGATGTGCCATGTATTGTTGACTTCTTTTCCATCTTCAGTTATCAACTTGTACGTGCCTGGTCCAGTGACTTTTGTGACAATAAAAGGACCTTCCCATGGACTGAGTAATTTATGGCGTCCGTCAGTTTTTTGTATTCTTCTTAGTACTAGGTTTCCGACTTGTAGTGATCAAGGCTGGGTATTCTTGTTGTAGTGGCGTCTTAATCCTTGGAGGTATCTTGCTGATTGAAGGGTAGCGTTTACTCTGACTTCTTCTGTACTGTCGAGTTCTAATCTTCGGGTGTGTTCTGCTTCTCCTTCGTCATATTGTTCTATCCTTGGTGACGTCCAGATCAAATCGGTAGGTAGTACGGCTTCTGATCCGTAAACTAGGAAGAAAGGTGAGTATCCGGTGGCTCTGCTTATTTGAGTTCGTAGCCCCCATACGACCTTGGGTAATTCTTCAATCCATTTTGATCCATAGTCCACTAGTTCTTCATATAATCTTGGTTTTAATTCGGCTAGTATGAGTCCATTAGCCCTTTCTACCTATCCGTTGGCTTCTGGATGTGCGACTGATGCGTAATCTATGCCGAAGCCACAATCTTGTGCCCAACTTTTGAATTATGTAGCTGTGAAAGGAGAACCCAAGTCTGTGATGATTCGATTGGGCATGCCGAAGCTATGCATAATGACTTGGATGAACTAGACTGCTTTGGCTGCACTGTATTTTGCGAGTGATTTGTATTCAATCCACTTGGTGAACTTGTCAATTGCTACAAAGATGTACTCGAAACCGCCTTTTGCTTTCTTGAGAGGTCCTACTTGATCTAGCCCCCAGCAGGAGAAAGGCCAAGCGGGTGGGATGCAGATGAGATTGTGAGCTGACACATGAGCTTGTCTTGCGAACATTTGACAACCTTTGCATTTTCTGACAAGTTCTTCTGCGTCTTTCAAAGCGGTTGGCTAGTAGAATTCGGTGCGGAATGCCTTGCTGACTAGTGTTCTTGAAGCGGCATGATTTCCACACCAACCTGAGTGTATTTCGTCTAGGATCTCTTTGCCCTCTTCGAATGAGACACATTTTAGGAGTACTCCTGATGACGTGGCTCTTCTGTAGAGCTTGTCCCCTACTAGGACGTAGTTCTTGCTTCTGCGAACAACTCGGGTAGCTTCCTCTTTATCTGCTGGCAACTTATTCTCTTTGATATAATCAATAAAAACTTGGGTCCATGAGGTGGTGATTACCAAAATCAGGGTGCCTTTAGCTGAGATTTCAAGGGTTATCTCATCGGGTTGTTTGATAGAGGGAGCTGATAACTCCTTTATGAATACACCGGATGGGACCTTCGCCCTGTCCGATCCGAGCTTGGCGAGGACGTCTGCCGCAATATTAGAATCACGCAGGACATGTAGAATTTCTAATGCTTGAAAATGTTTTTCGAGTTTTCGTATTTCAGCACAGTAAGCGCCCATGTTTTCTTTGGTGCAGTCCCAATCTTTGTTGACTTGATTGATGACTACTGCCAAATCGCCGTATACGAGTAAACGCTTGATTCCGAGGATAATTGCCACTCGTAGCCCGTGGATGAGGGCTTCGTATTCTGCTTCATTGTTTGTAGCTTGGCATAATATCTGAAGGACATACTTGAGTTGTTTTTCGCCTAAAGAAATGAGGAGAACGCCTGCGCTGGCTCCGCCTAGCTTGAGTGATCCATCAAAGTACATCTTCCAATGATTAAGGATGGTATTTGACATAGGTTGTTGAATTTCTATCCACTCGGCAACAAAATCGGCAAGGGCTTGAGATTTAATTGCCTTCCGTGGGGTGAAATCGATATTGAGAGCACCAAGTTCAACTGCCCACTTAGATATGCGCCCTATTATGTCTCTGTTGTGTAGGATGTCTCCAAGTGGGAAATTTGTCACCACGGTAATCTTGTGGCTTTCAAAATAGTGGCGAAGCTTGCGTGAAGTGATCAGGAGGGCGTAGAGTAGTTTTTGCACATGCAAGTACCGGATTTTTTATTCTGACAGTACTTCGCTGATGTAGTATGCGGGGCGTTGTACTTTATATACACGCCCTTCTTCTTCTCTTTCTACGACAATCGTTGTGCTGATCACAATAGAAGTTGTCGCAATGTACATCATCATGTCTTCGTATTTCTTTGGAGGTGTGAGAACGGGCGAGGAGGTGAGGTATGCCTTGAGATTCTTGAAAGCTTCATTGGCTTCTTCTGTCCACTCAAACTTGTCTGTCTTCTTTAGCAGTTTAAAGAAAGGTAACCCTTTTTCGCCGAGTCTTGATATGAAACGATTGAGGGCCGCCATGCAGCCTGTTAGTTTCTGCACATCTTTGACACTTCGAGGAGGGCCCATCTCTGTTATGGCTCGAATTTGCTTGGCGCTGGCTTCAATTCCACGATGACTGACCAAGAATCCGAGTAGTTGTCCTGAAGGAACTCCGAATACACACTTGTTTGGGTTCAATTTCCACCTCCACCTTTTCAGGTTTTCGAAGGTTTGCTTTAAGTCTTCAATTAGTGTATCCGGGTTCTTTGTCTTTACTACTACGTCATCCACGTATGCCTCTATGTTTTTGCTGATCTGTTCACCAAGACACGTTTGGATAGCTCTTTGGTAAGTAGCACCAGCATTCTTGAGTCCAAACGATATGGTCTTGTAGCAGTAGGCACCGAACGGATTGATGAAAGATGTCTTGCTCTGGTCTTATTCCTTTAATGCGATCTGGTGATATCCGGAATAGCAATCAAGAAAGGATAATAGGGTAGATCCAGCTGTTGAATCAACTATCTGATCAATGCGTGGTAGCCCGAACGGATCTTTTGGGTAGTGTTTGTTGAGATCTATGTAGTCGACACACATGCGCCACTCGTCCGTATTCTTTTTTTGTACTAGAACTGGGTTTGCTAGCCAATCTGGATAAAGGATTTCTCTAATGAATCTGGTTGCCATTAGTTTTGTGATTTCTTTTTTAATTACCGCCTTCTCGTCGGGTGAGAATCGTCATAGCCGTTGCTTCACAGGCTTGGAGCCTTCATTGATATCAATTTTGTGCTCAACCAACTCTCTTGGGACACCTGGCATGTCGGCCGGCTTCCAAGCGAAGATATCTTTGTTGTCTCGAAGAAAGTTGGTGAGCGTGAGTTCCTATTTTGCCGAGATGTGGGCGCTAATGGTTGCTATTTTGGAGGGATCATCGGTGCCCAGGTCAATTTGCTTGATGTCGGCTTCTTTTGGTGGTGCTAGGATGCTGGGTTTTTTAGCCGGTATCTCTAGCTCTTCCGGGCTCATTTCTGCTGCAATAGTGGCTATTTCTTTTTTACCATCGGTGGCTTGTGCTTTTGCTGCAATTTGGATTGCCTGAACGTCGCAGTCAAAAGCGCGCTTCAAATCGCTTCGAGGAGAAAGAACACCGTTAGGCCCTGGCATCTTGAGCAACAGGTATGGATAATGCGGTATCGCCATGAATTTTGCTAGTGCTGGGCGCCCGAGGATTGCGTGATATGATGAATCAAAGTCTGCAACTTTAAACTTGATGAACTCTGTACGATAGTTCGAGGGAGTTCCAAAAGTAACCGGTAGAGTGATTTGTCCAAGTGGCATCGCTGCCTTGCCGGGTACTATGCCATAAAAGGGGTGCTCGTTGGTGTAATCATCCCGGCGAGTTGTAATCCCATCTTCCTTAGAGTTTCTAAAAAAATAATGTTGAGTCCAGCTCCCCCGTCGATTAGTACTTTTGTGACAGTCATACCGGCAATAGTTGGATCTAGAACCAGTGGGTAATGGCCTGCATTTCCTACGCTAGTCCATTGGTCTTCTCTTGAAAATTGGATTGGATACTGTGACCAATTGAGATATCTTGGAGTAGCCGGTTCTGTTGCCATGATGGTTCGTAGTGCTAGCTTTTCTTGATGTTTGCTTCTAGAATCTGGAACCTCGGCGAAGATCACTGCTACTGTTCCCCTGGATTTTTAGAATCCCTTATCTTCATGGTTGTCTTCATCTTTTTTCTGATTGTCTTCTTTAGTGTTCCCCTTACTATCTTTTCTTGTATATCGGTCATTAAAGGTGTAGCAATCTCCGATGGTGTGATTTCCTTTAGGGTGCAAGATGCAACGCATGTTTTCAAAGTCGTCATACCTTCTGGGTTTGGAAAACTTCCTTGATTTGTCAGTCACCGCTACGGTGTTGTCTGGTCCACGTTTTCTCTCCTGATGTCTGTTGTTTCGATGATTTTGCTTGTCTGGGTTGTCTCGGTTGTTTCTATCCAGGAACCTCTCTCGTGTCTTCTCCTCTGCAGTAATCATCTTTTCTACTGTTCGTCTAAACTCTTCATTGTTTCTCGGGTTTTCTTTGCAAAAGTCCTGAAATTGCCACCTAGCCATGATTCCGTGAGAGAAAGCTTCGATTACTTCTCGTTCGGTGATGCCATGTACTTGAGCACGTAGCTCACCAAATCATCGATAGTAATTTCTGAGACTTTCACCTCCTTTCTGCTTGAGTCCTTTTAACTCTGCGTGGGTGATTGGGTGTGTAATGATACCTGCAAAATTTTCACAGAAAGCTCTTTGCAAGTCCTCCCAATTTCTGATTGATCCTAGATTCAATTTGTCGAACCATTGGAGGGGCATGGTTTCTAGGTTCATGGGAAAGAATAAGGTCTTGATATCATCGTCTCCTCTGGCCAGTTCAATCGATTGCGAGTAAATCCTGAGCCACTGCCTTGGTTCGGTCTTGCCATCATACTTAGAGTGGTTGGACGGCTTGAACTTGTGAGGTAGTCGTATTGAAGCAAGTTTGTTTGCAAAACAGGAGAATCTATCGTGCGTTCTAGCTTCTGTGTATTCTGATTCAGCACCCCCTTCTTGCCAACTGTCATCTTGGTGAGAGTAGTTCTGTGTGGCTGTCTGAATAGGTGCTTTGCTTCTGACTTTTCTTGGTTGTTCGACTCGGTCGTTTTGGGTATGGTCCCTTCTATTTTCTCTGTTGTGACTTCCACTTGGTCCAAGTCTCTCGAAAGCGGACTTCCTTTGATTTTGATCTTCCTGCTCAAGAGATGTTGACCTGGCAGGTAGTCTTGAGCGGGTCCCTCCGTCGTGTGTTCTTAGGACTGTTGATCGGAGAAAGTCCCGGAGC
Organism: Miscanthus lutarioriparius; assembly: GCA_904845875.1. Classification (NCBI taxonomy): domain Eukaryota; kingdom Viridiplantae; phylum Streptophyta; class Magnoliopsida; order Poales; family Poaceae; genus Miscanthus; species Miscanthus lutarioriparius. The sequence goes on along the minus strand of CAJGYO010000006.1, from coordinate 541,660 downwards.
TGTTCTTATTTTTCACTGGGATGTGAAGTCGCTCTGAGTTCTTCTAGTGCTTCTCGGATCTTATCGTAGGGAGTATTCGCCGCGCATCCTTCTTCGACCTCTCGCTCTAATTTTCTTCTATTATACTCGGCCAGATCTAACTCATATCTGATCCAAGCTTCCTTGCGCTGCCTAGCACGGCGTTGATGTCCTTGTTTCAATTTGTTTTTTCTTTCTCTGGCCAGCTTCTGATTCTCGGTCTCATCATCGTGCCCCTGGGTAAAGGGTGATATGTTGGACTCAGATTCATCCGATGACCTGACGTCGGGCGCTTCTAGGGGGACCAATGGTGATCGAGGACGGCGAACCATGAATACTTCTCGTGCGTGAATTGTTCCGCTATCGGCGTTGGTTTCCACACTGTCGGAATAGTTGATAACTTTAGTAGAGGCTTCGAGGTCGCAGATCGAGTCTCCTTCTTGGTAGGGTAGAATAGTTGTTGTTGTAGTGCCGACTAGTCGGGTACCGCTATCTTTAGGAATGGAACCTGGCCAGTGGACGATGCAGTCTTGAGATGTTATAGTTAGTACAAGACCTTCCTGAGCTCCTTTCAGTGGCATTCTAAGCACCGGATCGAGGGATCCTTTGGGCCATGTCTGATAAGATGTCGCCATGTTGTGGAGTCTGAACGGAAAAGGACCTGACTTCTTGAAAAGACTCTGAGAGTTCTCCAAGTTGTATTCTTGATAGGCCAAGGCTGCGTTCTTAAGCCCCATCGAAAAAGAACTCGATTTCTCGAAAGAACTCGGGTAAGACTCCATTTCGGATGCGGAACTTGAGTTTGAGTTGGATGCGCAAAGTCGCGAAATCTGAGTTGGATCGGACATCACGAGCTGCGCGAATCTTCCAGCAAGTTGATCTGTCGTAGTCGCTGAAATAGAATGGTCTTCATGGTGATCTGAATCTTCGAGGAGATGGCTTTGAAGCTTGCCATTGTCACCTGCCTCGCAGACCCATGAACCGAAGATGAAGGTTGATCCCATCGAGAAGATCATGTTGTCGAGGTCCATCGAGCTCTCGGATGCAAATTCGCCGAAAGCCCCTACCTGTCGCGCCAGCTGTCGATGTTTTACCACCGATAGCCTGCCACGGAGGTACCCGGGGCAGTTTGTTCGGGCTTCAGCGTATGCAGAACTCAATGGTAAATGCAAGAGACAGTCGATTTATCCTGGTTCGGACCCTCGATCGTTGATCGAGTAATAGCCCTACGTCCAGTTGGCGTTAGCCTTTGCGTTAGATTGATTGTGAAGTATCGTGTTTTTCCAGTCCCGTCTCTAGGAACCCTGCCCTCCTTTATATAGTCAGGAGGTCAGAATCCTAGTCGGTTTACAATGAGAGTTTCTAGTAGGATTACAGAATAATACTTCTACTAAGATTACATGGGAAGAATCCTAGTTAGACTAGATCTTCTCCCTTCCTTGCGGGGTATCCCGTGGGTCCCGCACCGGCACACTGTAATTTTTGTAGCTCCATAATAATTAGTTTGCTAGGATAGCTAAATGAGCCCTAGTTTGAAAATATATGTTTAATCAATAAAATGCCGAAACACCTTGGGATTTTAGAACTAAAATATTTTTCTAGAGGCAAAGCCTTACTTGACGACGTGGATACGTAGACCAATACGTTAGTCATTAAATCTAGCTCGTTAGCTTGCGGAGCGTAATCGTATATTTAAGAGTTGCGGTTACCGTTGATTAATTGTGTCTCTGCATTGCATCCACATATGTCATAATAGGAACAACGATGGATCATAGAGTCGACGAAAGTAGTGGAAAAGATGGTGCCTTGATGATCATGTCACTATGATGGAATGCTAACTTTTGGTTATATCTTACCCAGGCAAGCCCCGATGCATAACCCCTGTTATTCTGCACTTTATTTTATGCTTATGCATTAAGTTTTAAGGAGTTGAATGAAAACCACTTGCATATATATATATATATATCCTTATCCTATGAGTCCTACTAGTATGCCAGGATCATGTAGATTGCTATGCTATAGGACCCGGTAGAAATAGAGTGATTACCTGTCACTCGCGAGAGATAGGAAAGATATTATTGTTGTTATTATATTACTATCACAAGGAATATATATATGAATGATAATTGGAGACCAGGCAGAATGGTACTTGGATTTGGACTTGGTTAGGCATTCGAGCGAGGCTTGGATTGCACTTGTCAATTGTGGAACCAAACGGAGAAAGATGCATCGAATTCTGCACCAGAGGCAACTGAGACAACCACCGAAGATAGGAAGCGGAAACGTGGGGAACAGGGCGTAAACAAGTGGCCGAATCATACATATTCTGTTACAGAAGTAAGCCCAAAAGGAGAGTCCATACAACCTATACAGGTGGCAGCTAAGTATCGAAACGCCATCGGTTTCCTTGTTAGGGGCAATCTTGACATCACAATCTCTAATTGGAAACTAGTGCCAAAGAAAACCAAAAAGAACTTGTGGAAAAAGTTGAGAACAAGGTTTATTTTCGCAACCGAGCCATGAGCTGTCGCGAAGGAGTACGCAATGAGGCAGTGTACAATCAGCTTTCGTAACGGGAGGTCTGAATTGAATACTAAGTTCGTGAAGAAAGGATTGGACGCAACAAAGAAGTACCCGAGAATTATAGCAGCTAAGTGGAAGACCTTTGTTGAGCAAAAGACATCAGAAGAGTTCTTATCTATGAGTCAAGCCAATGTTGAACTTGCAAAGAAGAACATATACCACCACCGCATTGGAACTGGTGGTTACTAGCGTGCGATTCCCAAATGGAGGGCAGAAGAAGCTGCAAGGAAGGTGGCAGGGTTACCGGTGTTGTTGGAGGATGTACCCGAAAGGGCTGGAGAGTGGCTTCATGCGCAGAAACCACAAGAAAGTGAGGCTAGTTTGTCGTGGCTAGATCCAATGACCGATGAAGAAGCCAAGAACATTTTGGCCGTGGTAGCTAAGCAGAAGGAAGGATCATTCAAGCCATCAAGAGAGAGGGACACCCTTATTATGGGTCTAGGTAACCCAGAGCACCCCGGTCGTGTGCATGGCATCTCGTCCCATTTGGGCTAGAAGGAAGGATTTCCTGAGCATGCTAAGATGTATAGAAAACACGACCGCTACAAGGAAGTATGAGAGATTATTTTAAGGAGGAGGCTAAGGAAGAAATGAAACAAATGTTGGTTGAAATCATGGCCAATCCTGATTCTGAGATAAGGCAACAATTGGCTAGTGTAATGTCAAGTCAACAAGTGCCGACAATACAGCCGCCACAGATGCAGATGGTCATCATGCAACCCTCGGATTCTCCAATAGTTCCAAGCAGTATCGGATCTATGGCAAATAGGGAGCTCTATGCAGTTGATGACATCGTCGCACTGACAGCTTGCTCCCTAGTTATATCGTATGGTATCACAAATATCCGTACGATAGAAGTTGCCACTGGTATGGTGATCCCAGGCCGTGACTATCACAACAAGAAAATGCCAGAGGAGTACTGTAGGCTAGAAGTATTGACAGTCGTCGAAGGACATAGGGATGACTTCCTAGACATCCCCATTCCTAACGGCGTCAAGAAACTTGGTCAAGCTATCAACGAGTTCATATTATGGCCTTGATAGGACATTAGGTTGAATGATCCTATTCCATCGATGCCATTTTTCGGAGTGGACGATGGAGGAGGGTTCTCACATGCAGCCTCGCCATCTCATCATACCCACCATCTCGTGACGTACCACCATCACCAGAACCTAACCCACCACCATCATTTAGCCTCCACACCAACTTGGAGCCTCTACCTAACCCACCAGCATCGACATCCATGAACCCACCATCATCCCCGAGCAAGAAGGATGCCTCATCGGAACCTAGAGGCCATGTAGCTAAAGGAAACCTTCAGTCTGTGCCAAAAATGGTTACGCCCTTAGGTAAGGACAAGACTTCACCGGGGGCCATGAAGAAGTGGATGGCCGGATTGGCAAGGAAACCAGACACATGTTCCAGTCGTCAGAAAGTTGCCAAGTCCACCTCCAACAAGATCACCATACGGAAGCCTACAAGAGAGGATTACAATAATGTCCCCACCGATAAATATGTTCCAGGTAGGCCTCTACTCCAGTGGTGCGAACTCCATGGTGTTTCACGTGCGATGAACAGGTTGCATGACTGGTATATGAGAGCATCTTCGGTTGAGATCAATGCCTTCTCTGCAGCTGTACCACCACTAGCTTTTATGGGTGGCAATAGCAAGATTATTGTTTACTTCGAGGACATTTGGTTGATGTTTTGCCTCGAAAAACTCGACATCCAGCTCATGAGCGTGTGGTGCCTGTAAGTGTCGCTCATACATAACTATGTTTTATTACTAATTAATATAATGTTAGGGCATGAAGTATCTGACAATGTCATGCGCTCTACAGAATACAACAATTAGACCAGGAGATGCGGTATACTGAGAACCTGTTTCTTCACGAGGAGAAAAAGGTTGGGTATCTTGACCCGGCCAGAATAAGCCAGAACGACCACACAATGGTTATGGGTCCTAACCACGACTTATTTGTGGGCAAGACCGATGATGAAATAGCCAAAATTAGAGTGGAGGAGCAACAAAAACAGGAAACAGTAGTGGCCACCTACATAGGAAACGTGTTTCTTCAATTCGGAAACAGGAGTATTGTATGTGCACCATACATGTTCAAGTATGTTGGTCCTAAACTCCCTTAATAATTTTTATTTATAAACTTACTACTATCATAAAACATGAGTTCATTAAATTCGTACAATGATCATTGGATTTGTAGATTCATTTATCTCCATGAAGGACGACTTTTGGTCCTTGACTCCGTAGATTTCCCGCAGAGCAGTTATCAAAAGTTCATCGATATTTTAGATCTGTAAGTCAAGATTTGCATGCGTGCTTTTCAACATTTCTACATCATATATGAGAGTTTGGATCCATATGACTTGTTGAATTCATTCGAGCGCTGCTGGGCATACAGGTTCTACAAGTTCAAGGGTGGACGCTACGATTTAAAAAAAACCAAAAAACCGCTACATGTGCGAATTAACTTTAAGGTAAATTTTAAATAAACATACATATTCGTCTTGTATATATATGTATACGTAGCAACTATGTAACCACTTGCCAATTCTTATATAGTGCTACAAGCAACCACCAGGATCGATGCTTTATGGGTACTATGTGTGCGAGTTTCTCAGAGAAAACGGGAGATACACCAACAACCCTAGCAAAGTAAGTAATAGTCATAAGTGAAGTTTTGTCACTACTGATGCCTTCTCCATATTGGTTAGTTGTAAATGTATGATGACTTTTTTTTTGCAGGTATACAAGTGTAATCCCACGAGTGTACGCCTCCAAAATGGTGACCTCATGGCCATTTGCGAGGACTTCTGTTGGTTCATCATGAAAGAAATAATTCACTTCAATGGGAAGTATTTTGATCCGGACTCGGAATTAGCTCAACCACAGTACCGAGAACTCGTAGATATTGCTAGGCCAGAGCTAAACCACGAAGATTATTAGAGGAGTACGTCATGGGACGACCGAGCTAGCTATGAGTGGAAAAAACTTTGTTTTATGTATACATTATTAGCGTGTGATGACTATGGTAAACTGCAACAAATATTACTTTTTTCATGCATGTAAAAATAATTTTATGTGATATCTGTTTGGATTCGTTTCAATTTTTATACAATATTCCCTAGCGGGAAATAAAAACAATTCACTGGCGGGAAACATATGGCGCCAAATTTTGAATTTTTAAAAACAATTCACTGGCGGTTTTGCTAATAAACCGTCTCTGGAAAAATTATTCCAGAGGCGGCAGATTTAGGTGAACCACCTGTGCTAAAAAAACTACATTGGCGGCTGACTTAAACGAACCGCAAATGAAAATGCTTTAACACTGGCGGATTGTTTACTTAAACCGCCAGTGTAAACACCATTATCATTGGGGGTTGTTTTAGAGAAACTGTTAATACAAAGTTATTTCTACTGGGCATCTTAACTAACCGCTTGTAGTATTGTTAATTTGTACTAGTTTTTCACACTGGCGGTGGGTTCAGCCGCCAGTAGAAATGCCTCTAGAACCGCCAGTGCTGAGCTCGAGTGTACTAGTGGCATGCATGTGCGTACATCTAATAATACTTAAAAATATGCATTGCATAGGTTGCCAGCATGTAGCTGATGCGGATCGATCAGGCATTCAGGCGAACCCACTAACGCGTCTGCACCTAGCCAAGCCACCTAGTATATGTGTAGTACATCAGAGGCGAGGTAACATAGTAGTGCCTGTTGTTACTGTTAAGGTTGTGCAGCACCAACATACATACCACCAGTGCGTGCCCAGCCCCTCTTCCAGAATCTCAAGATTCATAAAATATATCCCGGCAAATCTAAACCTGCAGGGAACTGCTGTGACACTTCAACTACGGTAACATAAGAATATAATTTAGATTTTGGTAACTAATAGCAACAATTTACATGGACTAACCATTTTATTTGAAAGTTGGAAAGGGTGAGAGTCCCGGAGATGGAATTTGAGCTGCATGCAAGATGCTATGCCAGCGTAGGCATCTCCCAAGTACTCTTAGGTCATGTATGGTTTTCATAAGTCAGGTGACTTATTAAGTTAGGTGATTGAAAACCAGTGATTTATAAGTCATGCATGTTTGGTTGTAGATGACTTATAAGCTGTAGGCCTCACGCAGAAAAGGGTGGCTTATAAGTTTTAAGTAGGGGTGAACCAGCTTATTTCTTATAAGCAGGGGTGACTTATAAGTTGGTGGTGTTTGATAAAATCAGTCACTTATTTTACTTTTTAACTTATAAGTATGTGACTTATTTGGAACCAAACAAGCCCTTAGTACATGGGGCTGTGTTAATAAGGCCAAAAAAGATGATTCACCCAGCATGTGGTTTAAAAGTTAGACACACATACGTTGCTTAGTCGCAGATCCTAGATTGATAATGGATCGGCTGCTTTGCTTTGCATTGGAGCTGAGCCGAGCCAATCTGGTCACAAGTCGAACGAGCAAGCGAGTCGCAAGTTTTTTCCGTTGGTGAGGTTGTCTTTAATCCATGCATGAATGGATGACGTAACGAGTTCAAAGAGTACATGAACACACCTAATTTAGAGGTGGGTAAAGCTTATCGACTGCAAATAAAAGAGATGGACAGAAATTAATTAAATTGCAAGTACGTCTGTATAAAGATTGTACATGCACTCAGAAGTATGTTGAACTCAAATGAAAGACATGATTTGCTTCAAGAAGCTTTTGCCTTGTCCATCAGTTGGCTTCCTCAATAGAATTACTAATGATCAATCTATTTCTTTTTTATACATTGTTGTGACCTGGCATCTCCAAATTTAAGGTTCAACTAATAGAATGGATGGTCCAAGAATGGTAGGGTACTAAGTTAATACTGTCACCCTTTTCAGTCATCATGCATATACTTGGCAATCCAAAGCTGATAATATTATTGCCTTTTATTGAAGATATAGTGAGATGCTTGCTTTTGCATTTGTTTAGTACATTTTGCTGTTATAAACAATGGTCTCCTGACTTCTGTTAGTATCAATTTGGCTCATCATCTGAACCCAGCATACAAGTTGAGTAATATTGCACTATAAAATCTTGCCTTTGAATTTTTAAAAATCTCATCTAATAAAGTACATCTACACTTTGTGTTCCTTTGTAATATGTAGCTAATAAAAGTTATGGACCGAGCAATATCAAACATACTAAAATAATTATTGGTACCAATTATATATGAATAATAATGGAACTCATCATATGGATTGAATATTCAAATTGAGTTATCGAAGAAATGATGGTTACTCATCTATATTATGAAAGGAAAATTATTTTAGATAGGCACGTGTGTGCGGCAACGTGCATGCATGTCTGCTAGTTCTTTTAGGTTTAATGAATGTAGTGGTCATAGGATCATATAAAAATGAGTACCCCAATTCAAAGGACGATCAATCGTTTGATTATTACTAACTCCACCACAACCATGCCGTTGTTTGAAGGCCCGCGAGCAAGAAATTTACGTGTGATGGATCGGGCCAATATGCTCACTCGCTCTCTCTGCGTTTGTGTGATCGGAGATGGGCCACATACATTCCGTTGCTAGGCCAAATTGGGTCGTTAATAAAGAGGCAGGCCCATCATCAGCACACAAAAGAATGTTTCAAATCCCTCTAAAAAAGAATGTTGTTACTTTTGTTTATTACATGCATGCACGTACAGGATACGGAGTAGATCACTGCACCAGTATGCATGACGAACTCATGGTGCGCGCGGTATAATATTTATTTAGATATATAATAACATATATAATGAGATCCCATTCTCACGTACGTACGTACGTACTAGATATCGCACAAACAATTTAACAGACAATAGCCCCTGCCGGCCTGAGGATGGATCTACATACACACTACTAGTGTAGCTGCTGCTAGTATGTATATACTGGATCGATCTACATACATACTAGCATACATCACCACACAACAAACACAACACAAATATTATCATCTAGTACGTGTATATATAGAGATAGAGACTAGCTAGCTAGAAAATGTTGGAGAGAATGGCCATGTCGATGTAAGGCGAGGTGGGGTTCCATGAGACAGAAGACGACGTCGAAAGGTCCTGCGACGGTGCCAGCGGCGGCGGCGACGAGGTGGTGCTGCTGCCGGTGGTTGTGGTGGTGTTGCTGCAGGGCCGCCGGACCAGCAGCGGCACCATGTCTTCCAGCAGCCCGCCGTTGGTGATGTGCTGCTGCTGCTGCTGCTCCTCCTCGAAAAAGGCAGGCTGTTGGAACATATCGTCAAGATAGCACAAAGCCGGTGGTGGTGCTGGAGCCATGGCGGCAGCGTCCAGTTGGCCGGTAGTGATGTCTTGTTGGGCCGGGCCGTCGAGGTCCTCCAGCATGATGATGGGCTGTGGTGTTGGTGGTGGTGGGCCTGCGGCGGAGTGCAGCTTGGGCTTTTTGGGCTGCGGCGGCGGCTGCTGGGGCTGGGGCTGGGGCTGTAGGAAGTGCGAGTAGGTGTAGTGCAGGTGGAGGCCCTCGTAGGTGACGATCAGAGTGTCTGCCTCCTCCGTCGACCACTCCACCTGCTTCTTGGCGTTGCACCGAGGGTTCGTGCACCGGTAGTAGCTCCTGCACGCAAAATGCAAGCGTTCAGTTCAGCTCATGTCATGTCATGTAATCAATTCTACATCTACCTTATTACCTTAATTTGCATGCATGCAAGTCTGAATTCAATTCGATCAGTAATCAGCTAATATAACATCACATGCTCATGCGATATAAGTAGACACACACACACACACACACACACTCTGCTAGCTAGGTGTTGGTTCGATTCATTGCATTGGCAAGCACACACCATGACACCAAGCAGGCAGGCTGTGCGTTTGGACTGGACGGTACATGTTGTTGTCTTGGGAGTTTTCAGTTGGGAAAGGTAGGTAGCTAGCTAGGCAGGCCAGTGCACAGCTAGCAAGCACTGCTCTTTTAATTTGGGCTCATTTCCTTCGTTCCTTGGTTCATCACTGGCCGGACTACTATACCTAGCTCGTTCATGCATCAATCGTCGCCCCTCATCACTATCATCATCTATCATATAATATATATAGCAGTATCATATATAGCGACCTTAGCTAGCTACCTCTTCTAGTAGGGTTTTTTTTTTATCTCCTGCTGCTTAATTCCACTCTCGATCGATCGTCAAATTAATTTCTATTACATGCGTAGAAATAATATATAAAACAAGTACTATCATCTATACGTACCTTGGGTTGGGGCTGTTCTTGATGGATTTCTGGCCGTATTTCCTCCATTTGTATCCATCCTCTCCAAGGCCGTTCCCACAGGTCTTGATCTTGAGCGTGTACTTGTTCTCCATCTTGCTCAGCACCTTCTCCGGGGAGAAAACCCTATATAGGATCGATCGATTAATAAGCTAGCTGCTACTAGGAGAGCATCCATATCGATCAGGTGATGATGAATGATGCATGGATGAACAACATGCATGCATCTGTCTAGCTAATTGCATTTAATTTGGTGATCGATTATCTAGATATGAGATACTACTATATAGTAGAAGACGTTACGACTTTATGTGCTATTTGATATTTACAATTACTACTTCTGGAATATATATATTATACACGAATTCATAGGACGACGGACGGCGACGTACACTGGGCCGGCAGAGTTGTAGTTGCGAGCATCCACGGCGGCGGCCTGGTCGCCGCCGGTGAAAGAGAGCGCGCTCTCTATGTCGCTGATGGTGGGTCCGGAGTAGACTGTGGAGATGAGCTTGTTGAGCATCGACTCCCGCCGGCGACGAGGCTCCTCCTGCTGCTGCACAGGCGACGACGACACCGCCGCCTCGTCGACGAGGTCACTCATCATCATCAGCTCCTCCGTCGTCCCGAAATCGCTGCCGCTGGGCCAGCAGTAATTATTGCTCTCATCAAGCGGCGGCACAGCGACTGATCCTTCCAGAAGCAGCTCCTCCTCCATGCCAGCCGATTTGCCTGTTGCCTGCCTAAGGTTTCTGCTACTACTATGGCTGGCCGGGCTGCCTGCCTCTAGTGGCTCTAGCTAGCTATATCTACACAAAGAGAGCGAGAGAGAGACAGAGAGGTAGTACTACACTAGCTAGTTAGCATGCATGCAAGAAGAAGCATTGGCCTCTCTCTCTTTCTCTTTGTGATGCAAGTGTGTATGCAGATGCAGTGACTTGACTCGCCAACCCGCTCCAAGGGAGGGTGTATATATATAACAATCAATGACAATGCAACTTTTTCAACATGCTAATTTCATTCCCAATATACCCTCGACCGAGTGTGCTACTAGCTTAAGTTATCACCAGTGCACACACATGTACAGTCAGCTGAGCTGACACAGGGGATGGAGTGGTGCAAGTGAAAGTCATCGTCTGAAGCAGCAGTTGACGCCCTTTAATTTGACACGACATGCCCTTATTATTGAGCTAGCTAATTATAACCTAGTTGGGACACGGTGTGCAGTGCAGCATGCAAGAGATATACTATTACTGCTACCATATTACTATATATTGCCACATTTATATGATAAAGCTTTCTTAAATACTGTATATATATTTTAGTGTGTACATACATATGTGTTGGATTATTTAGGTACATACTACTAGCAGGATGCAGCATGCAGCGCTATAGAGAAGAGAAATTAGCCCCGGGCGGCCCGGTGCAACTAATGCAATTTGTCAACCACTAAAGCAAGCGTGTATGATTGTTGTTGGGCGGAGATCATATCGCCCTAAACACCGCTCTCCTTGAATGAACCAACATAATGCACATATATGCATCGCCTTTTTTCTGTCCCGGCCGGCCCCTAAATACAGGATTACATGCATATATGTGTTGAGCTGTGTGAATGAAACATATATGAAAGTTCACCAATCCACGTGTGTCGGAGTGTACATGCGTATCAAATAAGGCCTGATCTTATATAATAACATATGTGTCCTACCAAATAAATTAATAATATGCATGCATGGGCATGTCCATATCATGCACTTCATTATTATTAACTATTTCCACATATATACCAGTGTATATGCGATCGATACTCTCTCCGTTCCAAACTACTGTAAGCTGCTTTAGCTATTATACGTACATAATTCTTATCATATATATAGTCACGGTATATATCTATCTGCACACTTGTTATATATGTTATATATATTATGGATGGCGCGTGCAGGATCTAAAGTACAGGGATTAGGCGATTAGCTAGGTAGTAGGGCAGATCGCTTTGGGTTGCCGCATGGATAAGGGCAGGTCGGTCTGCAGCCACTACATACTATAGTATCAGAATAGAATGAAGCGAGCAATGCAAACCACCACACTGCTTGAACGTAACCAAAGAGTGAGTTGAACCTGCTGATACCTAACCATACCCTTTTTCTCTCCTAAAGACAGTCCTACAAGTTGTCTAGCGGCGTAGATAAACGGAGGCCCTCGGCACAAATTAATTAAAGCTAGCTATAGATAGATAATCTACCGCTGCCTTGTGTGAACATACAGTAAGAGAAGACGGCGCCGAAAAGGCCTCCTGCTGTGGTACTGTAGCCGTTGTAGAGGCAAGCGCCGAACGGCTCACCTGCCGCACTGTAGCCACATGAAGGGACAGGCGCAGAAGTCAGTCCTGCTGTGTTATCTAGTCACTGTAGCAACATGGCAGCTGTACTAGGATTAGATGGATAGAGTTGTATAAAAAGTTCGCCACTGTAACTCAGTAAAGAGAGTTCAGATTTGTCATCTCCTATACAGGGCTCCGGCCAACGCTAGTGTTTGTACTGTGTGTGTATGCTCTGTTCTCCCTCTTCTTCAACCTCTAGCCATAGTGTGTGTGGTCGGACAGCCTCGGTCGTGCTCGGCCATGGTCGGCAAGACTGGTGAGTGGTCGACTCACCTGAGCCGGTGATCCTGTGGGATAACAAGTGGTATCAGAGCCGTACAAGCGCCATCGCCGGACTAATCGCTGGCGATGACGAACGGTTCGGAAATAGGCGACAGCAGTGGCACTGCTGTGGCTTCCCAACCACGACCGGAGGTCGTTGTTCGCACGGTGCGGGAGGTCAGCGGCACCAGTTGGCCGACGCTGACTCGCACCAACTATGGAGAGTGGTCGGTGACCATGAAGGTTAAGCTCAGAGCCCGATGGCTCTGGAATGCTGTTGACAAGGGCACCGACAATGAGGAAGATGTTATGTCAGCGTTGGAGGCTATCCTCGCTGCTGTACCGGCAGAGTACAGGGAGCCATTGGGGGCGAAGAGCTCTGCTAAGGAGGCGTGGGAGGCTATTGCGGCGATGCGCGTCGGTTTCGACCGCGCAAAGAAGGCGACGGCCCAGCTTCTGAAACAGGAGTACGCCAACCTCAAGTTCAAGGATGGTGAAATGGTGGAGGACTTCTCCCTCCACCTACAGGCGCTCATCAGCAAGCTGAAGAGCCACGGCATCACCATCGACGAAGAAGAGATGGTCTCCAAGTACCTCCACTCCGTGCTGGCAAAGTACATCCAGATCGCTCTCTCTATAGAGACGATGCTGGACTTGTCCACCCTCATCATTGAGGATAGACAGGCCGTCTGTGGGCGATGGACGAGCGCCTGGAGTAGGCGACAGCAACAAAGGACAGGGGCAAACTGCTGCTGACAGAAGAGGAGTGGGCTACTCGGAGGAACTCCGGGAAGGCAGCCTCCTCCAGCCGCGGTGCCGATGGCAAGCGCCGCGGCAAGGCTTCTTCGGAGAAGAAGAAGCAGGTCGACCCCAACGCTTATCGGCGCTGTGGGAAGACGGGTCATTGGGCACGGGAGTGCCCAAATCGCAAGCAGGAGAAGAAGGCTGAGGCTCATCTGGCGCAAGCTGATGATGATAATGAGGCTACTATCCTGATGGCGACGTTCTGTGCACTACACGACGTCGAGGCCGAGGAGAAGATAGAGGTGACGACGGTGGAAGGACCTGGGAAGGCCCTGAAGGTTGTCAACCTCGACGAACCATGCGCCTAAGTCAACCTCAGACGTGTGGGTGCCGACCAGGAGCAGTGGTGGTATCTAGACTCTGGTGCCAGCAACCACATGATAGGCTCCAAGGCAACCTTCTCCGAGCTCGACGACAATGTTACCGGTACGGTGAAGTTTGGTGATGGCTCAAGGGTGGCAATCCAAGGGCGCGGCACCATCATCTTCAGATGCCAGAACGGAGAGCACCGCGCGCTAACGGATGTATATTACATCCCGCAGCTGCGTTCTAGCATCATCAGCATTGGTCAGCTGGATGAGCGCAGTAGCGAGGTACTGATCAAGGATGGAGTTCTTAGGATCAGGGACCGGGAGCAGCGACTTCCCACCAAGGTGAAGAGGTCCCTAAACCGGTTGTACCTGCTCGACCTGAAGGTAGAGCAGCCGGTGTGTCTAGCGGCAAGGCATACCGAGGAATCGTGGATGTGGCATGCCCGGTTCGGACATCTCAGCTTCGACGCGCTTGGTCGACTGGAGAATATGGTTCGAGGGCTACCCCACATCAAGCATGGAGGCAAGCTATGTGACAACTACCTGGCCGGGAAGCAGAGGAGGCTACCATTCCCAAAGGCGGACATGTATCACGTGAAGGACGCTCTCGAGCTCGTTCACGGCGACCTTTGTGGGCCGATCACGCCAGCTACAAATGGTGGTCGGCGGTACTTCCTCCTGCTTGTGGATGATTGCAGTCGCTACATGTGGCTGCAACTCCTGACAAGCAAGAACGAAGCGACGACGGCGATCAAGAAGTTCAAGATGCGTGCAGAGGCCGAGAGCAGCAAGAAGCTCCGTGTGCTGAGGACAGATCACAGCGGCGAATTCACTTCGGTGCAGTTCGTTGCGTACTGTGCGGATCAGGGTGTGGTGCGACACCACACCGCGCCGTACTCGCCACAATAGAATGGCGTGGTGGAGAGGCGGAACCAAATGGTGAACGGCATGGCTCGATCCATGATGGATGCCAAAGGCATGCCGATAAGGTTCTGGGGTGAGGCGGTGACCACAGCTGTGTTCATCCTCAACCGCACTCCGACCAAGGCCCTGACGGGCAAGACGCCGTTCGAAGTTTGGTATGGACGCAAGCCGAGCGTGTCCTTCCTCCAGGCATTCGGCTGCATCGGCCACGTCAGGAAGACAAAGCCGATCCTCACCAAGCTAGAGGACAGGAGCACACCGATGGTGTTCCTAGGCTACACGGAGGGTACCAAGGCGTGCTGGCTCTACAACCGACGTGGAGAGAAGGTGCTTGTCTCGCGTGACATCGTGTTCGATGAGAAGGCGGCTTGGGACTGGACCAGTCTGAGCACGGGGGAAGCTGGCGGCTTCACCGGCACCTTCGTCGTCGAGCACCTGGTCATCCACGGTGCTGGAGATGCTAGGGAAGAGGTGCCGAGCACTCCGGAAGGGGTGCCGAGCACTCCAGTGGCAGAGCCGAGCACTCTTGGGGTGGTGCCGAGCACTTCGGGAGGGATGCCGAGCACTTAGGGAGAAGTGCCGAGCACTCCTGAAGGGATGCCGAGCATGCCAGGAGTGGTGCCGGGAGGTTCTGCAGTGGTGGCGACCACTCCAGGACGGGTGTCGAGCACTCCTGTAGCGGAGCCAAGAGGTCTTGCAGTGGTGCCAACCACTCCTAGACTAAGGCTGAGCACTCCTACAGTGGTGCCAATCACTGTAGGAGTAGTGACGAATGGTCCAGAAGTAGTGACGAGCACTGCAACCAGGGTGCCGAACACTCTAGGTGCTATGCCGAGCACTCCGGTAGAACAGGGAACTCCATCGATGCCGATCGAGTTCGCCCCACCTCTAAGTGACATCATTGAGTTCGTGGATGCCTTCCATGAAGGTGAGGAGGTGCGGTTCCATAGGCTGGACGACATCGTTGGTGGCACAGGGTCCTCAGGCCTGGCTAGTTGGCTGCTCAATGATCAAGAGTTGTTGCTCGTCAGTGCTGAGGAACCACCCACGTTCGTGCTAGCCGAGCACGACGGAAACTGGCGACAGGCGATGCTGGAGGAGATAAAGGCGATCGAGGAAAATGAGACATGGTAGCTCATCGATCCACCTCTAGGATGCCGTCCGATCAGCCTGAAGTGGGTGTATAAGGTCAAACGGGACGAGCTCGGCGCCATTGTCAAGCACAAGGCGCACCTCGTCGCCCAAGGCTTTGTTCAGCATAAGGGCATAGACTTCGAGGAAGTCTTTGCGCCAGTAGCGCGCATGGAGTCTGTCCGTTTGCTACTAGCTTTGTCAGCAGCAAAGGACTAGCGCGTCCATCACTTGGACGTTAAATTGGCCTTCCTCAATGGCGAGCTGGCAGAGACGGTCTTCGTCAAGCAACCTCCAGGTTTCGCCGTCAAAGGAGAGGAGCACAGGGTGCTCCGACTGCGTAAGGCGCTCTACGGGCTACGGTAGGCCCCACAAGCATGGAACGCCAAGCTTGACGCCACGCTGGGCGAGCTTGGGTTTCAGCGGTGCGCGACCGAGCACGCGCTCTACACGCGGCGATGGAGGAAGGAGGAGCTCGTCATCGGTGTGTATGTGGATGACTTGATCGTCACCGACGTGCGCATGGAGGACATCAACAGCTTCAAGCGTGAGATGGCGGCTTATTTTCGAATGAGCGATCTCGACGCACTCTCCTACTACCTCGGCATCGAGGTGAGACAGGGGAAGGAGGAACTCACGCTCGGTCAGAGCGCGTATGCCTCAAAGCTGTTGGAGTGGAGTAGCATGGCTGAGTGCAAGCCATGCATGACTCCGATGGAGGAGCGGCTGAAGCTGACGAAGGCTAGTACCACGGCGAAGGTGGATGCAACACTCAACCGGAGCATCGTCGGCGGTCTACGCTACCTAGTCCACATGAGGCCGGACATTGCGTTCGCCGTGGGCTATGTTAGTCGCTTCATGGAGGATCCTAGAGAGGATCACTGGGCTACGGTGAAGCGGCTACTGCGCTACGTCAAAGGGACGGTGGATCAGGGATCATCTTCCCCAAGACCAGTGGGAGTAGGCTGCAGCTCACTGTATTCAGCGATGCAGACATGGCGGGGGATATCGACGGGCGGTGGAGCACCTCTGGAGTGCTCGTCTTCCTTGGGTCAGCTCCAATTTCATGGTTGTTGCTGAAACAGAAAGTGGTGGCGCTATCTACGTGCGAGGCAGAGTACGTAGCGGCGTGCCAAATTGTATGGCAGCGCCGGCTACTAGGCGAGCTGACCGGTGCGGAAGCTTACCCACCAACACTGATGGTGGACAACCAGCCCGCCATCGCCCTCGCGAAGAATCCGGTTCTGCACGACTAGAGCAAACACATCGACGTGAAGTTCCACTTCCTCAGGTACTGTGTCGATGGAGGGAAGATCGTCATCGAGTTCGTCGAAACTGGTCGGCAACTCACGGACGTCCTCACCAAGCCGCTCGGACGTCTTCGACTCACGGAGCTGAAGGAGATGATCGGTATGGAGGGGGGTACAAGAGATAGCAGTAGGATTAGGGGAAGAATTGTTAGATAATCTACTACTTCCTTGTGTGAACATACAACAAGGGAAGGCGGCGCCGAAAAGGCCCCCTGCTGTGGTACTGTAGCCGCTGTAGAGACAGACGCCAAACGGCTCACCTGCCACACTATAGCCACATATAGGGACAGGCGCAGAAGTCAGTCCTGCTGTGTTATCTAGTCACTGTAGCAGCATGGCAGCTGTACTAGGACTAAATGGATAGAGTTGTATAAATAGTTCACCACTGCAACTCAGTAAAGAGAGTTCAGATTTGCCATCTCCTATACAGGGCTCCGGCCAACGCTGGTATTTGTATTGTGTGTGTATGCTCTGTTCTCTCTCTTCTTCAACCTCTAGCCATAGTGTGTGTGGTCAAACAGCCTCGGTCGTGCTCGGTCGTGGTCGGTAAGACTGATGAGTGGTCGACTCACCGGAGCCGGTAATCATGTGGGCTAACAGCTACCCTCTTAATCTCTTTATTAATTTGCTTGCCACAAACTATACATGCATATTATATATAAAAACATGTACAATAACCAACATAATTTGAATTATTTGCTACCAACAAGTAATATGTAGTATGTAACACACAGCTTGCACCCACGAATTATTGCTCCATATGCATGGCTACGTACATTTATTGCTTCTTCGGATAGTAATGTCGTCTTTTGTGACAATATACTTCCGCTGTAATAAATAGATTCCTAAAATTATCTTAAGTCAAACTTTTTAAACTTTGACCGAATTTCTAGATAAAAACGTTAAGATTTATGGCATCAAATTAGTATCATTAGATTTATCATAGAATATGTTTTAATAAGGTGCTCATTTTATGTCATATATGTTGTTACTCTTTTCTATAAAGTTAGCCGAACTTGAAAAAATTTGACTGACACGGATTCTAGAAATTGATTTATTTGAGGACCGAGGGAGTATATGCAACTTAATTTTGAAGGTTCAACGAATGAACGACCTGCCTGCCTTGTCGAGCTAAAAAATGAGATCCACATGTGTGCATGCATGTATATACACTTTGGCTATATATGCAAGAGAAGAGTGCTTACCTTTCATTTTATATGTATACTAGCAAACATATCGCACATTGCAATGGAATACATCTTGCGTCAACTGTTTGTTTCGTGGGATATGTGCGTTGTTTTAACTTGTGTGACTATGGGTCGTGAGTTCAGGTCACGGACAGAAACAATTAGGACTCTATTCTCTATTCATCGCGTGCTACTACTTTAATTTTAACAAAACTAGCTAGGTAGGACTGAGGCATACACTGACAGGAGAGAGAGAGAGAGCGCGCGCGTCAGTGATGGACCAAAATTTGAAGAAAATTTTGCTCTTTAATATTAGATATAGATATTTCTAAGCAAACGAGGTAGCTAGAAGGGCAGTGACTGAATACACCTACAGGGTATGTAAGTTAATGGATGAATATATATTGGACAACAATCAGCATTGATTCTTAGTACCAATTGTGAACCTGCCCTATATCAATCTATGATATGCTACCAAATCCAACTGGAAACTGCTACCCGGGCGGTTCATGCTATGGCGTCTTGTGTTTGGAGTTTGACTTTCTTGGCAATTCCTTCTCCATCGATTAGGTGATACTAATCGTCCACGGCACCTAATTATCATAAATACACCAATTATAGACACACACACACACACACACACACACACACACACACACACACACACACACACACACACACACACACACACATATATATATATATATATATATATATATATATACTCTGTGGGGAGAGAGAGAGAGAGAGAGAGTGATATTTTCTTTTCAGAATGAGAAAAACTACTGCGCGCGCGAACGGTGAATGTCATATATCTCTGATGTCAAGTGGGTGCAAGCATGGTGGAGGTAGATCTAGGTTCATTCCACCTGACAAAATATGTTTTGGTCGCATTAGGAGTTGACCTTTTGGGTTAGCAAGCTAGCAGATGCATGTGTCATGTGTGGCTGACTGTTGTCTGTCTGTGATGGATCGCGATCGAGAGAAATCAGAAATGAAGAGAGAAGGCAAAGGAAAGGACCAAAGGCAATTAATGGGCCGGGGAGACGAAGCCAGGGGATACGACAAGGGGTTGACCTGACCTTGCCTGCGGGGCGAGCAGATCCAACAAGCAGCAGCTGGCTAGGCAGCATGCAGCAACAGCATCGCATGTACCTGTGTGGGCTGGGCCGGGTCGTCGTCGTCCATGCGCATGCAGATGCAGCGCGGGATCGCAGCAATTGCATACGTAGAGTGTGTGTGTCTCTCTCTTTTTATATATATATATATATATATATATATATATATATATATATATTTATTTATTTATTTATTTATTTATTTATTTCAAAAATGCATGCATCATCTCTGTCGTGTGCACTGGCCTACTACTGGATATCTAGTCTAGTACGTACTCTAGTGTAGACCACCCATGCATCGATCTACTGTGCATGGCGGCCGTAAACTTCACTGCAGCAGCAGCAGCAGCACAGTGCATGCATGGGCGGAGCTGACCACCCAAGGTCTGGTCGATCGACATGCATCGGGATCGGGATCCATCCACCTCGATCTCTCTGCGACTGGCGACTGCTAGCTCTGTCTTAAAGTATATCCTAGACTCCTGGTTATCATGTGCATAGCTTGGCACAATTTGAAATTTTCAGTGAAAAAAATGTTGCTCATTGCTTTGAGTCTCTGAATATTAGTAACCACTTGACCTCATTTAACTACTGCTTATTGCTTAGTATATAGTCCATGCTCTGCAGGATGCATCCCTTATGTTTGCCAATCATAACGTATTGTAGTTTGATTGTGTAATTCTATATAATCTGAAACTCAGAAGTTCGTTTCTGAAATTTGCAATGCCATAACCTGAAACCCTGAACTTCAATTCCTACAATTTAACATGATGCAAGACCTGGAACCTCAAGATTAAGACATACATAATATGTGTTGAAAAGTAACCCATGTTTAATTTCAAGATCATCTATGTTGAACCTGCGGAGAGCCCAGTTATTCCAGTCTTCCAAGTAATACACTATTTAGAAACATCAATTAATTCAATTTATGATGTTTGAAACTCGTGATTGCTGTATATATAAGAAGAGTGTTTCTATGCTAATGTTTGCCTAGAAATTTGTTTTAGTTAGCTAGGGAGAAACTTAGTTTAGCACACTATATGTATGTCTGGAGGCACCTCATTTCGACTACCACAGGGGTCATTGTTTTCTACACTGAAAAACAGCAGTACATTTGCGTGTCAAATAATAATGACATAATATCTTTGTGCTTTAGGTGGTAACCAGTCAAATTGCATTGCATTTCATCTGCATCCTTCTACCGTGCAAGTGTGCTACACTACGAGTCTACGACAATGATCGCCGTGTCATGCACTGGCACTACTTTCCTACGCTCGCAATCGGCCTGATCTGTGGTTATAAATTTACCTATACAGCATATTCAGTTTCGACCTCTACTTACATGAAGCCCTTTTTACCATCCTTTACAATATCTTGAGTACAAGGAAGACAAATTTAGCTGTATCTATTATGAGTTACCTCCTATTACACTTTCCCCAGATATTTCTGAAGTATGGCTCACAGATCAAACGATGCTGGTACAAGGTCCATGCAAATTTGATCATTTATGACTTTTCTCAGCTTGTTAGTAATCGATCTTGCAATTGCTAAAAGTGTGCCAACTAAGTAGAAATTACATAAGTGAATATTCAGCTGCCAACATATCGGCTCGTAACTGTTGTTGCATATATGTCAAAAAAAAAATCGAGCTCATGTTCTCAAGTCCTGCAGATCAAAGGAGGACTCAAAATTTTAATCATTTATTAGTAGCAATGGTCGGCTCGCTGCTCGTAGCAAGGGCACGGCAAAGCCGCGCCTGGTTTTCTAGTCTATATCTATATCCCCTTGTGCCTATCTCCTCTGCACGCTGCAGCATATATGCATGGAACGAATTGCATGGCATGCAGAGACGTACACTACGTAAAAAACGATTTTTTAGCAACGGTTTAATTTTTTTTGTAGGGACGGTTGGTGATAGAGCCGCCCCTACAGTGGCTTGCTCGGATGCCCAAACACCAGCCGCCCCTACAAATAGAACAGCAGGGGCGGCTGGTGATACGAGCCGCCCCTACAAATGGAGTATGATTTTTAGGGGCGGCTCAATCACCAGCCGCCTTTAGAAATGGTATTTGTAGAGGCGGCTGGTGATTGAGCCGCCCCTAAAAATGGCCCGTATTTATAGCTTCTATTTGTAGGGGCGGCTCAATCACCAGCCGCCCCTACAAATGACCCCCATATAAAACTGAAGCAGCACCCTCTTCCTCCTCGGGTCATTCACTCCAACCCGTGAAAGAAAGTTGGGGAGGGCTTGGGCACCTCCCAAAAATTGCTCTACTAAGGGGGGAAGGTTTTGGTCTCAAATCCTTTGGTGGAGAGGTTGTAGAAGGTAAGAAAATTCTATTCCACATTTTTTTTTGAAGTTTTAATGGTTGATTAGTGAATAATTAGAGTTTTGTTTTTCTCTCTCTTCTATGGTGCTTGAGCTATTTATGAGCAAATTAGACCCAACTTTTAAATGTACTAGGGTAAATTAGGGAGGGGAACAAGATCATACCCTTATTTGGTCCATGTTTCTTGATTTTAGTGAACCATTAGTTAGTTTTATGGATGTTTCATGTGCATGTGATCTAGATCTAGGGTTTGGTTTTTTTATTAATTTCGTTTTTGTAAATTTATGTTTGATGAAATTGGACTAGGGTTTGTACGAAAGATATTGTGTAAAGTATAATTATTGCTAATTGTTGTCTTTGAAATTGTTTATTGTAATCAATAAATATGTATTTTAATTATTTATGGATAAATAGGCCATTAATTAATTTTCCTCTACCATGGTGTGTTTGTATGCTTCATGTAATTATATTAGATTTATATTTATATATATCTGAGGTATATACAATTATTCTCAAATAATTATTACTTTGATTAATTTTTATATATATCTGAATAAGTAGTCCTTTAATGTTTATTTTGTTGTTGTTGTAAAAGATGGAGTACAGGAACTCTTGGATGTATGGTTCGTTAAGGTTCAAGGCAGGTTTCCGTGAAAAGGTGGATAAATTTATTGAAGCCGCAACGAAGCATGCAACGACATTGAAAGAGAATAAGGATACAATTATTTGCCCCTGTAAAGATTGCAAGAACCGTATGGCATGGACAGATGTGACTATCATCAGATCACATTTGATTATACGAGGATTTGTTGAGGACTACACAGTGTGGATTTATCATGGTGAAACGGTTATTGTTAACGACGAGGATGAGGAGGAATACGACGATGAAACCATAGAATCCCTGTCCCAATATTCAGCCGAGCTTGATGCACAAGGTGGTGATGCTGGTGGTTGGGATGGTAACGACGAAGGTGGTGCCAATAATGATGGTGGAGCACGTGTCGGAGTTGAAGATGATTTAGATGACATGATTCGAACCCTTGGACCAGAGATTTTACTAAATAGCCCAAAAGGTCTAGAAAATTTGGAAAGAGTGACAAAAGCATCGAAGGAGACTGTGTATGGTGTTGAAAAGGGTTGTCCGACACATTGGACATTGCTACGTTTCATGCTTGAGCTGCTCATCCTGAAGGCTAAGTACGGCCGGTCGATCAGTTGTAGTTTCAATGATCTATTGCATCTCTGTCATGGGTGCCGCCACAACCAAACTCGGTTCCCCGCCAACACATACCAAGCGAAGAAGATCATAAGTCCATTGACAATGGGGGTTGAAAAAATACATGCATGCCCCAACCACTGTATACTTTTTCGTGGTGAAACGTTCAAGTCATTGGATAAATGTCCCCGGTGTGGGGCCAGCCGGTACAAGAACAATGACCTTTACGGTGGGGACGAACCATCCACGGGGAAAAAGAGGAATAAGAAGGGTACAAGAATCTCAGCCCCCAGAGGACACTCCATTAGGCAACGATGCAAAGCAGAGAAGAATTCCTGCCCTAGTAATGTGGTACCTGCCAGTGACCGACCGCTTGAGACGTATGTTCCTAAACCCTAAAGAAGCCGCACTCATGACATGGTGGGATGATGAGCGCAAGGTGGATGATGATAAGATTGCACACCCGGTGATTGTAGTCGATGGCAAAGGTTTGATGAGAAGCACAAAGAATTCAAATGATGACCCAAGGAATGTACGGTTTGGCTCGAGCAATCGATGGAATGAATCCTTCAATGAGAGGATGAGAAACCACAAAGACATGGCTAGTGATCTTGACCATGTACAACATCCCAACATGGTTGTGTCGGAAGAGAAAGTACCTTCTCCTCACTATTCTTATTTCTGGCCCTAAACAACCAGGCATTGATATAGACGTGTTCCTCGAGCCCTTGATGCAAGAAATGGAGAGACTATGGAGGCATGGGGAGCAGATGTACGATGCGTTCCGAAAGGAGGACTTCATATGTAGAGCAATAATATTTGTTACTACCAATGATTACCCGCGTTGTTTGCTTTGTCTGGACAGATCAAAGGGAAGACGGGATGCTTGGTTTGCTTGGATGGTACTACATGGGTGTACCGGATGCATCCAAGAAGATAGTTTACCTAAGGAACCGACGCTTCTTAAAGACAAGTCACAAGTACCGCAAAAGAAATTGTTCTTTAGATTTTATGACAACGCCCTAGAGATTGAACCCCTCCGGAGAGATGTCATAACGGAGAACATGTGTATGTAAATGGTGAAAAATATACGCTACTGTCTATGGAAAGAAGAATCCAGATGGGACGAACAGAGATAGAAGCACACCTCCTATCGAAGGCGTACCTTTCAAGAAACAATCGATCTTCTTTCAAGATTCTCGCCTTTATTGGCCGGACTTGGAGGTCCCCATGCCATTGATGCTATGCACGTCATGAAGAATGTCTTTGAGAGTCTCATTGCTACCTTGATGGACACAGGCAAGTCAAAGGATGGTCTAAAAGCACGGAAAGACATGGTGCAATAAACATGATGCCACAGCTTCACCCGGTACCTAAGGCTAATGGAAAATACACTCGCTCACATGCGTGCTTCAACCTAACACCGCACGAGAAGAGAGCTATATGCACTTTCCTCGAGGGGGATCAAAGTCCCGACCGGGTTTTCAAAGAAATGTGAAGAAGCTAGTGTCGATGAAGGACTTGTCAAGAACACACCGCAAGGCTCACGATTGCCATGTGATGTTGATGAAGTTTCTACCTATTGCAATCGGGCTATAAAGCCGAGTTCTTGAAAATGGCCGTCACCAGATGATGTGCTACTTCTTTTCAAGATCTCACAGAAGAAGACGATTGGCAAGGAAGAGCCGAGTGACCTACATGAATTTGTGGTGGAGACACAAAACCAACTGGAGATGTGTTTACCTCCTGCTTTTTTTGATATAATGCCACATCTCATGATTCACATGGTTCATCGACATCTGAGCGCTTGGCCCTTGCTACTTGCATGAAATGTGGTCCTATGAGCGGTTCATGTCGGTTTTAAGTCGATCGTGCATAATCGAGCATACCCAGAGGGCTCCATGATAGAGGGTTACAAAGATCAAGAAGTCGTCGAGTCTTTGTCAAGAGTACCAAAAAGTACGTAAAGGGATTGGTAAACCCGATTCTCGCACACAAGGGTAGGTCAATGGGAAGGGCACCAAGTGGTAGAAAAGTGTTCATCGACCATGATTACAAAGAGGTGAGTCGGGCGCATTACGTTGTCTTGCAGAGTACACAACCGATGCAACCGTATATTGATGAACACTTGGCTATCATTATGGCGGAGAGAAATGGCCGTTCGGATGATTGGGTCATGAAACAAAGACAAGCAACGACTAACTATATGGTTGAAGGATCAAAACATACCGCCGGAGAAACCATAGACTCTATTACCATCGATGGGTTGGCGGAGGGGCCATCGAGACAAGTTACATCTTGGAATACTTATGACATCAATGGGTACACGTACTATACCCACGCAAAAAGGATAGTAAATATGTGAACCAAAACAACAAGCGTTCGAATAGAGGCTCTCGATGGATTAGGGCGAAAGATCCAATACTTTGGCATCATTGAAGAGATATGGGAACTTGACTATGGAAGGGATATAACGGTGGCCTGTTTCGATGTCACCGGATCAAACAACACCAACCCGAACGAGATCGGATTGAGAGTCCCGGACCTCGAGAATCTAGGCTACCAAGATGACCCTTGGGTGCTCGCTTCACGTGTCGCACAAGTTTTTCTATATGTCCGACCCACAAAGTAACCTCCCCAAAGAAGAAGACAAAGCACGTGGTTGCCTCCGGAAACAACACATTATTGGAGTTGATGGCATGGACGATGTTGAAGCTTACAATAACTATGATGAGATGCCGCTATTCACGCACTTTTCTAAGAAGATCGGTGTTGTGGAAAAGAACCTCCCCAAAGATATAATGCCATGGGAACGAAAAAGGTGTCAAAGGAAAAGTCGTTCTGATGGGCTAGCTAGTTGTTGAACTTGGAGTGTTTGTGTAAGTGTGTGTTTGTAAGGCTTCATTTATGCATGCGTGTGAGACTATATATTTTATGCATGTGTGTGAGACTACCCTAGGGTTCCGAAAACTAGTTTGTAGGCGTTGAAATTTAAAAATCACAAATCTGAACCGTCCAAACTTTCTCAAATGGAAAGTTGACCAAAACAACAATTGTAGATATTGATTCTTTTAACAAACTTGGTATTCAAAACTTTTCAATTTTAAGTCATTTAGAGTTCATAATACTAGAGTCAAAGTGTTGTTTTTTCATTTGACCAAATTTGACTTGGTCAAACTTGCTCAAATGAGACACTACATGACCTCAGATGAAAAAACTCTGAATACCAAGTTTGATCATCTTAGCAAGATCTACAATTGTTACATAGCTCATTTTCCCATTTGAAAAAGTTTTATCAAACACTAGTCACAAATTCTTGAATCTCATATAGACTTTCTGAAACTATGTCACACACTTGTGAAATTTGAACTACATTTTGTTCAAACTTTCTCAAAAGAAAAAATGGAATATATAAGTATTGTAGATCTTGATGAGCTGAACAAACTTGGTATTCAAAACTTTTCAATTTGAGATAACCTAAGGTTTCGAAAACTAGTTTGTAGGCGTTGAAATTTAAAAATCACAAATTTGAACCGTCCAAACTTTCTCAAATGGAAAGTTGACCAAAACAACAATTGTAGATATTGATTCTTTTAACAAACTTGGTATTCAAAACTTTTCAATTTGAAGTCATTTAGAGTTCATAATACAAGAGTCAAAGTGTTGTTTTTTCATTTGACCAAATTTGACTTGGTCAAACTTGCTCAAATGAGACACTACATGACCTCAGATGAAAAAACTCTGAATGCCAAGTTTGATCATCTTAGCAAGATCTACAATTGTTACATAACTCATTTTCCCATTTGAAAAAGTTTTATCAAACACTAGTCACAAATTCTTGAATCTCATATAGACTTTCTGAAACTATGTCACACACTTGTGAAATTTGAACTACATTTTGTTCAAACTTTCTCAAAAGAAAAAATGGAATATATAAGTATTGTAGATCTTGATGAGCTGAACAAACTTGGTATTCAAAACTTTTCAATTTGAGATAACCTAAGGTTCCGAAAACTAGTTTGTAGGCGTTGAAATTTAAAAATCACAAATCTGAACCGTCCAAACTTTCTCAAATGGAAAGTTGACCAAAACAACAATTGTAGATATTGATTCTTTTAACAAACTTGGTATTCAAAACTTTTCAATTTTAAGTCATTTAGAGTTCATAATACTAGAGTCAAAGTGTTGTTTTTTCATTTGACCAAATTTGACTTGGTCAAACTTGCTCAAATGAGACACTACATGACCTCAGATGAAAAAACTCTGAATGCCAAGTTTGATCATCTTAGCAAGATCTACAATTGTTACATAGCTCATTTTCCCATTTGAAAAAGTTTTATCAAACACTAGTCACAAATTCTTGAATCTCATATAGACTTTCTGAAACTATGTCACACACTTGTGAAATTTGAACTACATTTTGTTCAAACTTTCTCAAAAGAAAAAATGGAATATATAAGTATTGTAGATCTTGATGAGCTGAACAAACTTGGTATTCATGAGTTTTTCATGTGAAATCAATTACTCTTTCAAAATATTGTTTCAAGTTAAAATTATTTGAATTTCAAAATTTGAATCATTCAAACAAAGTCACATGACAAGATGACCAAAATAAAAGTTATACATGTTGATGAGTTATACAACTTTTATGTTTACAACATTTTCATTTTATTTCATTTAACGTCATAAAATTGTATTCGAAGTTTTAAAATTCAAATTTTTAAATTTTGTTTTTTTGTTTTCTATATTGTTTTGACTACAATTGTTTATATATATATTTCTTCATATATAGAATAATAAAAAATATTATATTTGTGTATATACACAAATTTTTTATATTACTTTGTGTTTTTATAATATAAAAAATATAGAATTTATAATTTTTTTAAAAAATATTTTTAGGGGCGGCTGGATCAGGAACCGCCCCTAAAAATTCATTTGTAGGGGCGGCTGGATCAGGAACCGCCTCTACAAATGGTACCTAGTATAAATAGGAGGGAAGCGCACGGGAGTCATCGTCTGGGCGCTGTCTTCTTCCTCCGACGCCGTCAGTCGCTTAGGTTTCCGGGACGGTCCCGTGTCTCGCCGACACCAAGACCCCCCTCCCCTCCTGCCGCCCCGTGACCCCCGGCGTCCCCACAGCCCCAGCCCCTCCCAGCGTGCCCCTTGCCCCGCGTCCCACCCGCCCCAGCGCCCTCCCAGCACTTGCCCGACCGGCGTCCCCTCCGCCCGGCCCCCCCCCTCCCATCACATGACCCCCCCGGCCCCACGCCTCCCAAGACGCCGACACTCTACACACGGTCCCGGCGCCCGCCCAGCACGCCGACCCCGCGCGTCCGCGCCCGCCCTCGACGCCGCCCATTCAAGACGCCGACGACCCGTGCCCGGCCCTCGGCTCAGGTTTGTTCTGTCCCTTAACCTTCTTCTTGTCTTCAGTTCCTATCGGTACATTGTTACCGTGCACACCGAGGATGATGCACACACGCCCTATCGGTACATTGTTTTCTCGCAATTTCCAGATGAATTTTTTGTCATTGGATCTATTTCACTGTGTGATGGCCATTGCTTGTTCTCCCCCATATGTTTGCGAGCACGGATGGTTCGCATTAACTAGCAGAGTATCAGGTCAGGACAAACATGATAGAATAGAGATTTGTGTTTAGTACTCTATTGTCATGCTGACCTATCAGCTAATGACCTTCCTTCCAGCATGTAAGCATTTCTACCTAGCCAAGCTATTGGTCTGTCAGAAGAACCTAGCCAAGCTTGAACTTCTATGTTCTTCGGTTAAATTAATCCTACGTGTCCTCTAAATATGCAGTACCTTTTGAGCTTAAGTTATCCTAGTTAAAACTGAACTTTATATCTGTGTGCTTCACTGCTTGTCTGCTTGTATCATGTCCAGGAAACTGAATTTCACGGTATGTTCAGGCAATATGGTTAGTAGACCTGTGACAATGTGTTTTAAATTCAAGGTTTCCACCAACAATGGATCCTTATCTCATTCATACGTTGGTTACAGTGCTGATATTTATATTTGCTTAGAACTCTGCACCAATACTAAGTTACTCTAACAACATTACTTCTTGGCTGTTGACTTTGTAATGATTATTGGAGAATATGCATAGATCGAGTTTGTTGTGCAGGTAGGACAACTGTTGTGTAGCTAGTTTCGTGATTGGTGATTTTTTTTGTCTTGAATAGTTCTGTGAGGCAATCTCTTGCTGGCAAACTTTGCAAGCTACCAACCGGCAAGAAAGTTGTAGTGCATTTGTTTCATGTCCCTTTTGTGTCTTCTTTTTGTTTTTTGAAAATAGAAATAATTAGCCTATCTAACTAAGTGCTAAGTGTCTATAGTGTTGTGTCAGTACTATTAAATTTCTAAAAACTGGATAGTGGTCATTTCAGCTAAGTGTCGGTGCTCATTTCAGTTAAGTTTCAGTGCTCATTTTAGTTAATTTTCGGTGCTCATTTCAGTTCAGTTTTAGTGCTCATTTCAGTTCAGTTTTAGTGCTCATTTTAGTTTCAATTTCAGATGCTATTTTCTCAATGTGAACTACTTGATGCTGTGATCTACCTAATGTTGTGATCTACCCGGTACCCGAATCTTCATTGGTCGGTCAGAATCGGGCTTGTTTGGTCAGTCATTGGCTCCTACTACTACTCTACTTATTAGGTAGTATCGGGTTTGTCGGGTCATTGGTCATCGGTCGGTACCGATGGGTCACCGTCATTGGGTTGGTCTCCTACAACTCCTATTACTACTACTTGCTAGTCCTACTACTCTACTACTATACTCTCCTCTACTCCACTCTACTCCTCTCCTCTCCTAAGCGCCTTTTGCTACTTCTACTACTTCCCTAATACTCATCACATACTACTTCTACTGCCTTCTATCAACTCTTTGGTCACCGGTCACTGGTCAGGTCTCCTACAACTCCTATTACTACTACTTGCTACTCCTACTACTCTACTACTATACTCTCCTCTACTCCACTCTACTCCTCTCCTCTCCTAAGCGACTTTTGCTACTTCTACTACTACTCTACTACTTCCTTAATACTACTGCTTACTACTTCTACTTACATCTTCTATCAACTACTTGTACTTCATCAACTAATTCTACTACTTCCCTACTACTACTGTCTACTATTTCGATTGTCCAATCTGCCTATTAGGTTCGTAAGATATTAAGCATATGATGTTCATGTGGGATCGAGCAAAGTCGATGATGGCACCGTTGTTTTTTTTTGGAAGCAAGACTGCTTTTTTTTTTTACCAAATCTCCCTCTCCTCTATTTTTGTGTCGCCTTTCCTATCCTCTATGTTTGGGAAGCAACAACTGCTTTTTTACACCTTTTCCTCTCTATGTTTGTTAAGCAGTTGTTGCTTTTTTTGCCAAATCTCCCCTCTCCTCTCCTCTCCTTTGTTTTGCCGATGATGAAATTGTCCAAGTCCATACATTATATGGAATATGAGCTGATGATCAAGAACTTGTGAGGAACTTGGCATCATTAGCAGCCGCCCCTACATTACCTTCTCCTCTCTTCTCTGTTATGATGCCTTGATGCTCCAAGTTCAAGATCAGATGATGATTGACATGTTTCTGAGGCCTCTACCACTGCTACTTCTCGTTTTTTTATATTGTTGTTTTATAGGACTACTTTGGTTTATAGACCTTTTTGATTTCTTATACCTTCTCGCGTACCTAAAGTACACTTTCTTGCATCTTTTAGAACAAAGCGCGAAATAATGTCGCGGACAACAGATCATGCAAATGACGATGCCCCGAGCATGATGAGCAACCAACCCTTGAGGAGCAAGCACTAGAGGACCAGCTTACTCAGGAACAGTTCGATAACGAGGTAGAAAAAGATCTAGAAGTGATGCTTACTCAGGAGGAGTGTGACGAGGAGGAAGGCCCTGAAGGAGAGGCTGCTGAAGGCGAAGAAGAAGAGGATGATGAGTCAGAAGAGGGATATGAAAGTCCCGAGGATCCTTTCCCACCTGAAGCAAGAAGGAGACCAACGGAGGAAGATTTCGACAAGGATTTTGACCCGAACGAGGAGGTAGGGAAGAAGCCTTAGCTTATAAATTTTGCTAAAGCTTTGGGTCATGTTACCTCTGCTAACACTTTGACTCATCCTATATACAGAGTCCCTCCACGAAACTTCGAGAAAAGACGACGCCGACGTCCGCGACATCTCATTTGGACAAGACAAGACGGAGTAGAGGAAAGGAGAGCAGAGGCAACAACCACGAGACGGATCACGATGCCTCTCGCTCCACAAACTCAAGACACAACCACGACTACCAAGCCTAAGAGGAAACGAGGGATAGAAAAGGAAATCTATATCCGAGATAAGGCTTGCTATGTGATAACGTAGGTTGGGCCAAAGGGGAGATCCTTGAGCCAAGGAATTAAGAGGACGATTCCGTAATGCGATCGGGGCCCTAGTAAGAGATAAATTGAACCCAAAGAATCCCTAACTGGAAAGAGGTACCAGAGAACATAAAGAATGCACTATGGGATAGGCAAATTGAAGGTCAATTTTAGATTTCCGAGGGTAAGCACGAATTGGTAAAAAAATGCTATCGGGATGATGGGAGAGTCATTACGACGTTGGAGGTCGAGCTTAACACAAAGTATATCCAAAAGGGGTTAACTCCCTTCAACGAGTTCGCAAAATAACTCCTAGTCAATGGGAGGAGCTCGTGGCTCGAAGACTTCAGCGGAGGCATTGGAGCTCGATGCTCGTAACAATCGAAGCTAGCGAAGAGGAACAAACACCACCATCATCTAGGCCCCGGTGGCTACTATGCCAAGGAAGAGCAGTTTAGAAAGATGGATGAAGAGGCCGCAGCTGCTGGGAATATCGATGTGACGAAGTTGAAGGTACGCTCAAGGAACTGGATATATGCGAGGAGTACAGAACCATCCGACAGTAATCTTAAGTTTGATAAGCCGGAGACCCAAGAGGCGGTATCAAGGATACTAAAATATGATGAAGACAAAGAGAAGGGCTCATTCAATCCTTCCAGAGAGAGGGACGAGCTTAGCCTTGGCTTGGGAAACAAGGAGCACACAGGCCGCACCAGGGGGCTAGGGAAAAGGATGACTTGGAAGCAATGATTCGAAGAGGACAGGCACATGTACAAGAAACATGGCCGAGACCGGGAGACTAGTCTTGAGCTCCAAGTGAAGGCTCTAGTTGCGAAGGCGCTGGAGGAGCAAGGAATGTCTATGGAGCCACGTATATTAGTGATGCCACCGGGAGAACTGGCATTAGTTGGCAGCCCTCCGAAAGTTCCTAGCAGCCAAGGTTCCACTGCAGCCACAACCTCAGTCGATCTCATACGGGAACCTACTAGTTGCACCTTGGTGTTTCTCAGCGGCCGGCAGAACACTGTGATGGAGGTGGCAACGGGTGTTGCACATCCTCCCGGTGGCTTACACCACAATAATAACATACCGCCGGACTACACTAGGGTCGAGGTGCATACAGTGAAGCCCGAGTTCATGCAAAGGGAGGATAGACTACGCAACTCCCCGAGGGGTTTGGTGTTACTCGGAGACGTTATGGGGCGAGTTCATCCTCTGCACAAATGGGACATTATATTGATCGCTTCTTCGCCGCCTCCCCTCTCCCAAATTTGGAGCGAGTTGTTGAGGCCGGGAGATATTTTCACCGTCTTGTGACCCCACATTCTGAGATGCCACATTCTTCCCCGCCTCCTATCGAGCATGTGCACGATGAGATGCCACAACCTTCTCCAAATCAGACGGCAAGTGCATCATGAGATGCCACAGTCTTCTCAACAAGTACAACCGATACATGAACAACGAAAGTGCCTCTGAAGAAGGTGATGCACAAGAAGATGAGGACATGCCCGAATGGGAACTCCGAAGAAGATTCCAATCCACATAAGGCCGCTTTATGTTCCGATCAAAGACGTCTCGTCGGTGTCCAAGTGGTATTCCCATGATCAGTTCAAGCCTGAAAACCAAGTTAAAAAAGTCCCATCACGGGGTTCTGAGGAGGCCGTCAGTAGCAAACTTCACCAAATTGCAAAGCAGTATCCAAATGTTGATGCCATCGAATGGTCAAAGGATTGCCCGAAAAAATATGAAAGAGGCAAGCCCTTCCTACCAAACCGAGACATCCAGCGCCTACCACTTGGAATGAGAAGGTTCCATGATTGGTACTTACGTGTTCTCCCAACGAACATAGATATCATACATGCATGCTTTCCCACCGGCACATTTGGAAGCCCAGCCGGGAAAATTGTCTTTGACTTCAATGACATGCACACATGCTTTCACCTGGGAGAAATGGAGATGAATCTAATTCGCACGTGGTGCCTGTAAGTCCTTGTCCTCCCGATATGATATGAATGTAATCTTTGAATTTTATTGTAACTAACCCACGCCGTGATTTGTAGAATGCAAGTGCACATTGTCAAACAAATGCCAAGTGTGAAAGCCGGGTATGTAGACCCTCAAGCTATAGCCCAAACAAATTTTAATTACCCTAAATGGTGGACACTGGATGCCAAAGAACTAGCAGCTGCAAAGACTCTTCGGGAGAAAGAGCGCATCCGTAGTGCGAAGCTAAGGGAAGAGTCCCTTAAGGTTGCGACATACATTGCTCTGGCTTTCAAAAATCTCCAACAACACTCTACTATATGGCTACCATACAACTTCGAGTAAGTTCAACTATAACTTAAAGCTATGTTCGATATATTTTATTCGATGTAAAAGAGCTTATCTAGTTCTATGATTAAATCCATGCAGCAACCACTGGATTTGTATAGCCGTCGATGTCGGGAAGAGCATGGCATGGGTCTTTGATTCAATAGATAAGGACCCGGCGACATACAAAGACTTCATATCGATTCTCAAGATGTATACATATCGACAATCCTCGTTAGCTTATATGTCTGTATACATACTTGTAACGTTCACTTATGCATACTAACAAGTTGTATTTGCTAAAATAATTCGAACAGGGCATTTAGGTTCTATGTCTCTCATCATCACGGAAGGCATGATCCAGCGAGGAAGGAAAAGCTGACTATAAAAACACTATGTGCGATAAGTGTAACTTACTTCTTCAGTACTCCGTTACATGGCTGTCAAAAGCATTACCTAATATTTTCATATGCAAAACACACAGTGCCCCAAGCAGAGGCCTGGGAGTGTACATTGTGGATACTATATATGTTCTATGATGAGTAACACCGGTGCCTACAGGAGACACCCCTTAAGGGTAAGTTTGAACCTCTTCACCCGTAGTATAAAAACTTCATAAATGGTATGAAATACTAAACTGAAACTTGTTTTCTTATAGTGGAGAGAAGAGAAAGGAATGAAAAGAGACCCATACAAGGATGACCAACTCTTAGAGCTCGTCGGCGACCTTTGCAACTTCATATTGGACCAGATTGTACACGTCAGAGGCGCCTACCATGATCGAGAGTCTAACTTAGGTACAAATCCTCAGTACCAACACCTTCGTGAGACTGAAAGGCTAGCTCTAGGACGTTGATAACAATGTGTATGAAATTTGTATATTTAATGATGGATTGTATATATATATCATTACGGATTGGACTTGTAATTGTACTTTATATAATACTATTGTGCTTGTAGTCGCGTTCGGAACGTTGGTCGCGTGGCGTTCGGCAACGCGACCGCGGTTCGGAACGTTGGTCGCGGGGCGTTCGGCAACGCGGATGCTAGATGGAATACGCAGAAACAAACAGTTATGGTCGAATTTGAATTGTAAATTTGAATTTTTTTTAGCGGGAAAACGTACTGTAGGGGCGGTTCTAGATTGAACCGCCCCTACAAATAGTTATTATAGAGGCGGCTGGCACTACAGCCGCCCCTACAAATAGATTTGTAGGGACGGTTCGTAATACCAGCCGCCCCTACAAATCTATTTGTAGGGGCGGATCAATCACCAACCACCCCTATAAATCGATTTGTAGGGGCGGCCTGGGAACCGCCCCTACAAATGCATGATTTGTAGAGACGGTTCGGTAGGGGCGGCTGGCCAAACCGCCCCTACAAAGGGTTACCAGCCGGCCCTAAAAATGCTTTTTTTTAAGTAGTGGTATGGATCGGATCGTCGGCCTGCTTGGATGATCATCTTCTTCTTCCTCTCTCATGTGATCTGTACGTGTGTGTCGGCTTATTAGCCTTTTGGTTTCAGATCTCATTTGGTATATATGCAACAGCTAGGAGTACATCTATATGAATTATATATAAGCTTCACTGTTTCAATTCGGACCAGCCAGAAGATATATATGATCGCGCATGCATTAACCGGTGCAATTAAGCTGGGTGCACAGCTCTCTGATTCACCCAACAACAAATTAAATAATAATGTTGCAGATTAGATGTTGACCCGTTCAGGTCGTTGACAAACCTAAGTACGTACCTATATACTGTATGCAACGATGAAGGTAGCATATATGGTGAAATTCTACTAAAACAACTCGATGTTTTTTTGCTTTTCTGTGTGTGGTGAAGAGAGAGAGGAGGAGGGGGGGGGGGGTGCATTTGCACCCCCTATACACAATGCACCTTCGTCCATGACTATAGTGAAGCACAACGAACTGCAGGGTTCTCTATTTTTTTAGAACAACTATAAGGGGACATGTATGCTAACTTATCACGCCGTTTATTAGGCACTAACGCTTTCATCCACGCACACCCACCACTGTCCAATTTGCATTCACCCGTGTGATGTCCATTGTCTACTGCTCAACATTGTCCTTAATTATTATCATTCACTCAACCATCCTCTCCATCTCAGTCATCTTGCTCCTCGCGTCACGCCACACAAAGTGAACACCGCCACAATATAATATTCCTCTTTGTCTCCCTCATCTTCTCCACAACATACAAGCTATTCATTGCGACTCGTGGTCCGGTGGAGGCTAGTGAAGACGTAGGCAGTGCTGAGCTCTAGTATCTCGTGTGAGCTATTGAGGTTAATGCTTAGGGTTTTTGGCGTTTAGGGTTTTAGGGTTTGGATTGGGAAGACACAAGTAGTAGAGTGTGGCTATGGCTGGTAGTTGTGTTGGCTGGTGGTGGGTGGCGAGGGCAACATGGTCGGCGAGGAGGGCCAGGGACGGGGGGTAGGTGAGGAGAGGGGAGAGGGAGAGTAGTTCTTATTATTTAATGAACGACGAGGTGGAGGGATTGGGGGGAGGGTGCAGCAATGGCACCGCTAGCTAGGGCTGCCAATGGAGGGCAGGCGGTGGGGCATACTAGGTAATTCGTTGCATATAGGCTATGTGTGTTGAACCCTAAATCTCGAGCACGAGAGATTTAGCACGTTCTTAAAAAATAATGTTATTTGACTGATACAATGTGCTAGTACCCAAAGCTAGACTTGGTTTGCTCGTGATCCAGAATTCAAAAACAAATTCTAGTTGTATTTTTTGCTTTATACATAGTGTATATTGTTAATTCTTGATAACAACACCGCACCTTGTGATATATTTGTTGTTCATGGTGCATGTTGGAAAAGGCTATGAACGGGTCGCTCCTGAGGCCCATGTTAGCATATTGAAGACTGAGGGAATTAAAATTGGTAGCCCTATTGAAAAAAAAACTCTACTCCGTGCAAGAACTAAAGCATCACATACTAACAATCATCAAAATCACCATGTAATTTGATAGAAATTAAATGGATTCATAGACACCAACCTTTTGGAAGATATGGATCCACCATAATTTGAATGTCTTCCTCAAGATCTAATTGAAAAGTGTTCTTTAAAATGGAGAAATAACTAGCATGAGAATTAAAGCAATCTAGCCATCAAAACAATTGAAAAAAAGCTGCAAATTCAAATCAGTTGATGTTTGTTACTAACCTTAAAGCACGAAGATCATGTCCATCCTTCAAAATCCATGACCTTCCATGAGCATTTTGGTGAAAAATGATCGCAACAACGGAGGGAGAGGCGCCTCCTTGGATGAGTGGCTCGTGATGGGAGGGATGGGGAGGAGGGTTTTGTACTGTACAACTATCACTATTGGCTCAAGATACAAGCCGGAAGTGATAGGGTGCTTATCACCATCGGCTCAAGCCACGAACCGGCAGTTATATATCACAATATCACTGCTGTTTTGTGGCTTCAGCCGACAGTGATAAGGATGTTCATTACCGGTTCATTAGGACCTCAATCATTTTTGGATTTTCAACACAACCAGAATTTAAAACTTCTCCTAGTGATGTGGGGTTCTCCTAATGTTTTAGAATTCAACATTTAGTATAAACTTTCCTACCAAATGTCTCATAGTGAGGATTTCCATGTACTATGACTAGTGGTGGTGTTTTATTACTATATAAAACATTAGGAGAACTCCACCATTTTGGTAGTGCAATTTAAGAATTGACAGTAAAGGGTTAGCACTGTCCGTTTGTAAGCAACCGATAGTGATATACCGGCTGTGAAGGTCTGTTTTGCACTAGTGTTGGGTTGGGGATGTCACACTTTGACTTCGTTCGCACATATATATCGTGCGTGTTTCTCCTATCTTGTCTCGTTCTTCCCTAAGCTTGAGCATCACTGTTGCGAGAGGTTCTCATGCATATTACTGATGG
This sequence comes from Miscanthus lutarioriparius, assembly GCA_904845875.1. Lineage (NCBI taxonomy): Eukaryota > Viridiplantae > Streptophyta > Magnoliopsida > Poales > Poaceae > Miscanthus > Miscanthus lutarioriparius. Next base: position 504,197 of record CAJGYO010000006.1, on the reverse strand, counting down.
GATCTAGCTAGTAGCAGTATGTAGTAGGAGTACAACGCAAATTAAAAGCTAGCGCAAAGGGTCGACGCATGGCTTGGATGCGTTTGCCTACTATGCATTCATCATGCATACATGGGCGATTACATACGTACTGCTATATATCTACACATACACATGGACATATGGACATGGACTCGTGGAGGTAGTAGCAAGCGCTGAGAGGGATCATATGGAATATGGATGATGGAGGAGGACCACGGCGTCGCCGTCCATACATCCTGCTGTTAGCTAGCTACACTCCTACCCGCATGCTTTCGTTCAAGGCTTTTGTTTGCTCATGTCACATGCTGTCAATGCCATGCAGGCACAAGCTATCGCTGCTACCTAGCCAGGAATTATATACGGTGAGGCTTGTCGTCGTCGTATTACTCGTATATATACACTGCATATGCATGCATACAGAAAAAAGTTTCGTTTAATCGCCTGTTCATTTGGCTTATAAGCAGTACTTTTTCAGTCAACGAATAGTATTTTTCTCTCACAACAAATCAGGCAACGGTATTTTTAATCATGGCTTGTCAGCCAAGCCAACAGGACAAATATATTAGGCTATGTTTAGCTAAGTTTCTGAAAAGCGATTCCGCTGTCAAAAAGCCGATCAAATAGGTGCAATCTGAAGCTTCTTTTTTTTAGAAGTAGCTGCTTTTATATTTTTTTATGTAGCATAATTTTGAAAGCACCTTAGGTCTGCTTTTGGCTTCCTGTTGTTTAAAATAGATAGAAATAGAGAGCTATTTCATAGTAGTTTTAAGGGAGATAGAGAGAGGAGGTATGTTTCTTGTTTCAACAAAACAGCTTACAACTTTTGTATAGTACATAGCTCATAGCAGTTTTTTCATAGCTCACAACAACTTTTTCATTGCTCACAGCTCAACCAAACAGACCCTTCAAATTAAGTTTTACAACTATTGAATTTAGTTAAGTTTAATACAATAAATTATGAAATGTAGTGCCATATAAAAATCTAGATGGTAGCACACAGGCTATGATGTTTGTAAAACTTAATTAAGTATATTAAATGAAACTTTCATGCTTGTATATGTACGGGAGGGTGCATGCAACACCCCAACCCATTAGTAGCCTATAGTAGTTGTGAAGTTGTCCCATATAGCCTAAGTGGCACATGTGCAGTTGTTGGTGATGGGTTTAGTACTACCTTGAAAGTTTAGGAGGGTGAGGGCCAGCTTATAAGTCTTGTCGTTCTAAACGTAGCATCTCCGAGTTAACCCTTTTACACGAAGCGATGACGAAAGTATAAGAGAGGTGCTACGCGTATGCAGGCCCATTCCACGTGCAGAGTTGAGCCATGTAAGCATATTTTGGACGCGAGGTATTACAGATGGTATTCAGAGCATCAACCCTTGCTGCATGTGCCCGTGTGGAGGGGTATACCAAGGGGAGGTCCTTGACATCTGCCACATATATGTGGTGAGCTCCCCATTAGTAACATGTAGTAGTTGTGAAGTTGGCCCATGTAGCCCAAGTGGCACATGTGGAGTTGTAGGTCCTGGACATCTGCCACATATATGTGGTGAGCTGCCCATTAGTAGCATGTAGTAGTTGCGAAGTTGGCCCATATAGCCCAAGTGGTACATGTGGAGTTGTTGTTGGTGGGTTTAGTATCACTTGGAAGTTTAGGAGGGTGAGGGCCAGCTTATAAGCCTTGTCTTTTCAAACGTAGCACCTCCGGGTTAACCCTTTTACACAAAGCAAGGACGAAAGTTTAAGAGAGGTGCTTTGCGTATGTAGGCCCGTTCCACGTGGGGTGTTATGCGTATGTAGGCCCGTTCTACGTGCGGAGCTGAGCCATATAAGCAGATTTTGGGAGCATCAACCCTTGCTGCATATGGAGGGGTGTACCAAGGGGAGGTCCTGGACATCCACCACATATATGTGGTGAGCTGTCGAGGGCGTTAGCCCTTACGGGGGGTGAATGTAACACAACAACCCATTAGTAGCCTGTAGAAGTTGCGAAGTTGGCCCATGTAGCTCAAGTGGCACATGTGAAGTTGTTGTTGGTGAGTTTAGTACCACTTGAAAGTTTAGGAGGGTGAGGGCCAGCTTATAAGCCTTGTCTTTTCAAACGTAATGCATATGTAGGCCCGTTCCAAGTGAGGTGCTACGCGTATGTAGGCCCGTTCTACGTGCGGAGCTGAGTCATATAAGCAGATTTTGGGAGCATCAACCCTTGTTCCATGTGGAGGGGTGTACCAAGGGAGGTTCTGGACATCTGCCACATATATGTGATGAGCTGCCGAGGGCGTTAGCCCTTAAGGGGGGTGAATATAACACCACAGCCCATTAGTAGCCTGTAATAGTTGCGAAGTTGGCTCATGTAGCTCAAGTGGCACATGTGAAGTTGTTGTTGTTGGATTTAGTACCACTTTGAAGTTTAGGAGGGTGAGGGCCAGCTTATAAGCCTTGTCTTTCAAAACGTGGCGCGTATGTAGGCCCGTTCCACGTGAGGTGCTACGCGTATGCACGCCCGTTACACGTGCGGAGCTGAGTCATATAAGCAGATTTTGGGAGCATCAACCCTTGCTGCATGTGGAGGGGTGTACCAAGGGGAGCTCCTAGACATCTGCCACATATATGTGGTAAGCTGCCGAGGGCGTTAGCCTTTAAGGGGATGAATGTAACACCATAGCCCATTAGTAGCATGTAGTAGTTGTGAAGTTGGCCCATGTAAGTGGCATATGTGGAGTTGTTGTTGGTGGGTTTAGTATCACTTCGAAGTTTAGGAGGGTGAGTGCCAGCTTGTAAGTCTTGTCGTTTCAAACATAGCACCTCCAGGTTAACCCTTTTACACGAAGCAAGAATAAAAGTGTAAGAGAGGTGCTACGCGTATATAGACCCGTTCCACATACGGAGCTGAGCCATATAAGCATATTTTGGACGCAGGGTATTACAATGCATGTAGCCACAGAGGCTAACACTACTTTAAAAATTTATTCAGGCCAGGGATCAGCATAATAGATAATGAGAGCTTGTAATAGAAAGTAAACACCAAAATGAGCATCAAAATTCAAACAATATTAAGCTAGGCAACATATGATGTTTAGAAAAAAAACTAAAACTAGTTTCATATAGTTTTCCAAGATAAAATAAAATTTCTAAATTTATAACATATTTTAGGACTTTGATTTGTATTATTTTTTATGTAGAAATATTTAAAAAATAAAAAAATTATGTATATTTTTTATATCTTTATTAAAAGAATATTTCTAACATGGCACCATATCAGTAAAACCACATAAGTCCAACCTGGATAAAAATATTTTTTTATACTTCTCGTCTAGATATATCTGTAGCATTTGTTCACACACACCGACCTGTCTTTATAGTCTAAGGAGGATGACTGCAATAGTTTAGAGAGGTGGAATTAATGTGGAGTCCTTATGCCTCCTCGAGTGTTCCTATGAGTGAACAGTACAGTGAGGCGGTTTCCTCAACTCTGCTTCGTTTTCCTGCGGGATTGAAGCCTGGTGATCGGAGGAGGCTGGCAGAGCTCGCTTGGGTACGTTGCTTGCTAACCGCCTAGTGGACTGAAGCCTGGATTACATCACTTGCTGTGCTTGTGGGGATTGAACCTGGGAGTACTTTTGCATGCTGTTTTTTTGGTCGGTTGAAAGCTAAGGATTGGTGGAGAGATTGTACGCTGCTTGTTGGGTAAGTGCTTGCCCTTATAGATCAGTTGTGATTTGGTCCATCCCCTGCTGGTTCCTTCCCATCATCATTAGACCTGGTATCGATTCGGGACGAACAAGTGATGATTCTAACGTCACTGCCCGTCCTTGGTCTCATCTAGTGTCTTAGTGGTGTGGGTAGCTAATGGCACAAAATCAGGGGAACGGGAAGGAGAAAGAAATTGCAGTCTTGGAGATGGGAGGGGACTCTCTCTCTCTCTCAACTTCTAGAGCTGTAAGAATAAATGCAAGATCTGAGAAGGAGGTCGCCCATGGATTGGAGGAGCAAGTCTCAGAGTTATTTGGTAAGCTTCATCTCACTGCCAAAGAAAAGGAGATATTAGTGTTGGAGGACAATGAAGATTCAGGTTTGGCTATGTTAAATCATACGGTGATCGGAAAGGTACTAGCACCAAACCCCTTGCATTTACAAACAATTATGTCTGCTATGCGACCAGCCTGGGGTAATCCAAGAGGATTGGAGGCGAGAATGGTAGGGAACAACCTTTTTATTGCTGAGTTTGAATCTGAATTAGACAAAAAGAGAATTCTTGATGGTTCACCATGGTATATAGGCCGGCAAGTTGTTGGGCCACAGGTTGTGATATTGCAGGATTTTAATTATGACCTGCGGCCCAGTGATGTATCCTTTAATGAAATGGCTATTTGGGTGAACATTCTGAACCTTCCTCTTGGGCTTCGCAATGAAAAATGGGGTTTTGAATTAGCAGGAAGGATTGGGAGAAAGGGTGCTGAAAGTAGATGTTGATGAACAGAAAAGGGCGTTGGGAAAGGATTTGAGAGCGAGGATAATTATTTCTTTAAATGATCCCTTACCAAGAGGTGTGCCTGTATATTCCTCTACGAGACAAAGGAAGGAATGGTATGATGTGGTATATGAGAGGGTTCCTTTCTTTTGCTTCTCTTGTGGTATTATAGGACATTCAGAAATTGAATGTACCAAACCAGCTAAACGTGATGAAAAAGGTTGCCTACCTTACAGTGAAAAACTACGAGCACCTGAGGAGAGAAAATGGAGGAATCAAGTCGAATGGCATACCCAAGGGGACAGCTCACCTAGAAGAAGTAACGCTTCAGGGACGCATGGCAGTTCTGAATAAAAAAAATCTTCTGAAAAAATTTGTGATGATAATGACAAGATTGGCATAAAAGAAGCTGGCGGGGAGGATGGTATGGAAGCATATTCATCTATTAGATATCAAGCATACAAAGATGCTAGTACGCTTCCTGATGACACATTTGTAGATGAGTTTATGGCTGATGACAACAAATTACCCTTTTGCTCTAAAAAGCGTTAGTCTGATGGGAGGCTGCTAATCAATAGTTCAGAGGATGGCAAAGGAACGTTTAAGGAAGTTGGTGAGGCTTCTTTATTGGCCCTAGTGCCGGTGATACAAAGTGGGAATAATGCTCGACAAATGATGGATGATGACAAGGATAATGAAGGCGGTAAGAAAATGAAAATTGAGAACGTGGGGCTGTGTCAGCAACCTCGCGTGCAAAAATGAGGCTAATAACTTGGAATTGCCGGGGATTGAGGAATGGCCCGGCAATTCGTGGACTTCTGGATATCCAGAAGAGGGAGGCCCCAGATGTCCTTTTCCTGTCAGAAACTAAACATGATGGAAAATGGATGGAGTGGTTGAGATGGAAGCTAGAAATGCCAAACATGTTGGTAAGGGATAGCGATGGAGCAAGTGGTGGGTTAGCCCTATTTTGGAGAAGGGGTGTTGATGTGGATGTCAAGAGTCTTTCTAAATACCACATTGATAGTATCATTAAGGAGGAAGATGGGCTTGAGTGAAGATTCACTGGTTTTTATGGGGAATCCAAAACTGAGGAGAAGGATAATTCATGGGAGGCGTTATGTCTTCTTAAGATGGCATTTGATTTGCCATGGCTTTGTAGTGGTGATTTTAATGAAATCTTATTTGGCTGTGAGAAGGAAGGTGGGCCTCTGCGTGCTGAATCAAGTATGCAAAAGTTCAGATTAGCCTTGGAGGATTGTGACCTACATGACCTGGGGTTTATTGGAGATCCTTTTACCTGGCGTAATAATCATAATTTGGCTGCCAGGTTTATTAAGGAAAGACTTGATCGAGCGGTGGCTAATAGTGCCTGGAGAAGCTTATTCCCACTGGCCAAGGTGACCAATGGTGATCCTAGACATTTAGACCATAGGCCTATCATAATTGATGTAGGGAGCAGAGATAGTAGGGAGAGGAGTGCCCAGGGGGAGATCTTGCCAAGATTTGAAGCTAAGTGGCTTGAAGAAGATGATTGTGAAGCTCGGGTGATTGATGCTTGGGAGAGAGCTATGGGGGAAGGGAGTGCCAACATAGTGGAGATGCAAAGGAAGATGCTAAGTGAGCTATGGCAATGGGATAGAAATGTCCTAGGTGAGTTAGAGAAAAGAATTAATAAAGTAAAGAAGGAACTAGCAAAAATGTAGGCGGAGTAGTATATCACAAGAATGAGTAAACCATGAACATATATTGCGTTATAAGCTCGAACGCTTGTAAGACCAACAAAACATCTATTGAAAGCTGTGGCAGAACCGCCCGAAATAACACGCTTCCGGAGGTGCTCGTCTTCCACTAGACACTAAGCACCTCGAAAGGGAGCTATATCGGACAGTTCTGTTGAGCACACCCTAAGGGAGAACTCGAATAATCCACATTTTACATCTAGAATCCCATAATGAGTACAAGCTTTCAATACTTAATCCATCTCATACAACCAGAGTTCTTGGAAATCATTTATTACAATACCAGATTTCAGAGTGCGATAATTAAATAGCGGAATATAAATAAACAACTAGCGGAATCGATACAAGGATCGTTTGTGCCCACCAGAAAAATTCTCCACACAAGAGCTATTCCTCAAGCTGCACCTGCAACAGGGGTAAAATAAACCCTGAGTACACAATGTACTCGCAAGACTTACCTGACTAGTGGGAATAGTTTCCCTACTCTCAAGGAGTACGATAGGCAATATAGGTTTGCTGTTTTCTTTTTATTTGCGAAAAGCATTACTAATAGTTCATCCTTACAGTCAAGTTTTATTAGCAGTCATGATTACTTCATTAGCTAACCATTCTAGGTAAGCACATGTTCTACTTTCAAGCAAGGGTTGAGCAATCAGAACCATTTCACCATCTTTCATCTTTTAGTTTTTACTATGGTGCTAGACCATAGCCAAGTCGTACCGTCTCACGGAAACGGTGATTCGTGAACCAATGTATCCCAACTGGGTACCCAAAAACACATGCCCCATTTGTACCCTAGGCACAAACAACACCAACCTATTTCACTCCTGTCAAGGGGTCTAGGTCCTCGTCCAAACTTAGACTCCAAGCCCCCACACTTGAGACCCAGTCTCAGTATGGTGCTTAGACCTCCACCTTTCCCGCCTCCAATCAGTCGGTCCAAAAAGAATAGGAACCCATGACAAGAGTGTAACAAACCTTCCCGCTCCCATAAGCAAGTATGACCCCGTTCGCTGGTCTGAAACTTGGCTGAAACTGACTGGTTGTGTGAGAGAGAAACACTATTCGGCTGGTTTGGTGAACAGTAAATTGTGAGGGGGAGCAGCCGGCTGGTCTAAAACTTCCAGACCAGCGAACGGACCCTATGTGCTCAGGATAATAAGTCTGTGACCTGACTATCATCCACAGCAATGGACAGTCCTTAATCGACACGAACAGAGGAAAACAGTGTAACCAAGCTAAGCCCCATTGGCCGCGGGACACAACCTGTTACACCCACCAATACACATACCATATCCCTATCCGGTCTCTATTTTTCCTTTCATCATTTTATCATGAGAGTAAATATAATAATCACTTATTTTGAGTAACGGCAGGTTACTCACGCTACCGAAAACCTAAGCAGAGCAGCTATTCGAACCTGCACTAGTAAGACTCTTAGGACAGATATATTTATGTATGTGGTTTCCATAAAATTTCCTGTAACGTAATGCACATAACATATATAAACAGTGATTATCAAAAATATGGGGTTATGCATCGGGGCTTGCCTTGGGCAGACACGGTGTCAGCTGAGTCAGTCAGTGGCGGATCCGGGACCTTCTCCTGCACGAGAATCTTCTCCTCATACTCCTTGATGATCTCCTCGAACTTGTGATCACCGGTGGTCACGATCTCCGCCAACTTGTTCTCTACATGCATGCGATGATGATGCAACACTTAACGCTTATGCAACATCAATTCTTAAAATAAGAATACATGTACTAAACTACTAAGCTAGCTCTAATGACTAAGGTACTAAGCTAACTATCATCCTTATCAAGCAAGGTGTTGGATTCAACTAACAAACCCTTAGCTTGGCAAATTAAGGATATATCTTTATTTTTACTAATGATTTAATGTATATTGAAACAATGAGCATTTAACTACCCTAGTGTTTAGTCTATTCTAAAGCTACAAAAATTACAGTGAGCACATAATAATACCATGAAGCTACTATAAAATTTTTAGGACTAAAACTATCACCAATTCACCACAAAAATTCCTACAACAATTAACTTAATAATATTGAGCACTCTCAAATGATTTAATAGCTCCTGGTATCAGCATGTATATATATGAACTAAATACACTAACAGATAGAGCACAATTTTACGAACCTAAAAAAATTGTTTCATAATTTTTGAATACCTACATGATTTTATATGATTTACAAAAGATCAGCTCAAAAATTAAATTAGAAAACTATTTTTAATTCCTTATGAAAAAGAAAAAAAAATCTCTCGCGCGGCCCACACGCGTGGCCCACGCGACACAGCGCGCGCGCGAGCGCGCGGTGGCCCGTGGTGCGGCCCACGCGAGGTCGGCCTGTAGCGCGAGACGTCCCAGGCAGGGGAATCTTGTGTGCGCTGGCAATTTTACAAAAGAGACCTCAAACTTCTCCTGAATTATGACTAGGTCCTAACGCTATTTCTACCTCTCTTAAACCTTCTCACTTAACCCCCTGTCTTTCCTAGAATTCCCCGCGCGCGCCCCCGGCAACTCAGTGCACGGCGGCGCGGCGAGCAGCGGCACTGGGCGCCTACGCCGACCACCTGGGACCTGCGCGGGCCCACCCAACGGGTGGATCACCATCTCCGATCTTGGTGGCTACACTAAGCGGCGGTGAGGGATGGCGGGACGCGCTGGAGCGAGCTGCAGTGACACGCGACCATCCGTGACGGCGGCGCAGCTGCCCCGACGATCTAGAGCACCTAAGAACCTAACTGGCTAGTGAGGGAGCATCAGTAGACTACCGTGGACCTAGCCGAGGTGATGGTTGGGGTGGAGGAGGGTTGGCCACGTGCGGCCGAGCCGTGCGGCGGTGCACCGCGGTGGCATGGTCGTGTCAGTGATGAAGGGGAAGCGGTAGCGGTTCCGCTGACGTGCGCAAAGTGGAGAGGGAGATGAGTCCAAGTGGTGGTGCAAGTGAATTGGCTCGGGAGGGACGGCAAGAGGGCTGCCCACATCCACGGCCGGACGTGGCCTTATCAACACGGCAGCAGAGAAACTCCAAAATTGGAGCTTGGTCATGCGCGGTTCAAGGCTAGGTAGGGTCGGGCAGCGAGAGGACATGATGGTGAAGCCGTGGATACGATGAATTGACTGGAGGTGATCGTTTGCATGGTAATTGATGGTGTGGCTCGATGGTGGCAGCGGAGGGAGAAAGAGAGGAAGAGAGAGAGAGATGGGGCGCGACAGGCGGGCTTGGCTCGTCCTCGCCTTGGCGGGATGCGGTCGACGTGATCGTGGAGACCCACACATAGGCGCTAGCAGATAGGCGCACGCGTTCGCTACCGGCATGGTCCGCACGCCACAGTGCCATTAATGACAAGGTGACGGCGAGCCTGACCACGTGCGCGCGACAAAGGCGGCATCGCACTGGGCCGGTAGCGGCGCAGAGATGCAGAGCGAGGCACGAACATGACGGCGAGGCGACGGCACCGGCAGCGGCTATGTCGCGGCGTGGGCGATAGTGCGGCAGCGCGGCAGGGCCGACGGCGGCACCGCCCGGCTACACAAACAGCAGTTGTGGCTCCGCACGCCAGGAGCCAGCGGTGGCCAGGCCACAGCCCAGGCCAGAGCAGTCATGGCCGGCCACGCACGGTAGCGCGCGTGCGCGCAGGACAGCCAACGTGGCGACACCGACGCCCAAGCGTGGTGATCGCGCCCACGCGGCCAACCAGCCTGAAACCGTGTCGTGCACGAATTTTAAATCGCTTATAAAAACTAAACGGTTGCTTCATGAGCCAAACCATCCTCTTCATGCTCAAGATGACATATAAGACTACCAAATCGAGTTATAACACTGCACCTTCCCTTAACCCAATCTCTTAAAATAATTTGCTAAACATAATAATGTCAAGCTGTTGACAAACTTGGAAATTTTTCTAAGTTTTGAGCTTAATTTGATTTTAATTTGCAATTTCTAAGCTAGTAGAAATATTAGCTAGTAATATCATTTTTCGACAGCAAGTATTTCACTGTCATCTATAAAGTTTATACTTCAAACTTTATTTAAGTATCACTCACATGTTCTATAGTATTTTTTTCAATAAAAATTAGTTTTAAACCCTACTTGATATACATGGACTATTGAATCAACTTTCATTAACATTTTTATTGATCATTTTAAGTTACAAGAAATTTATCTACACATTCTATCACATGTATTAACACATAAACATAATGCTCATGACATGTTTTAGTAAATGATTTACGGTGTAACACCGAGGGTGTTACAGAAGCAACGAGCTCATAACACATGGTTGACTAAGGGGGATCGGAATATTGGTTTTTTCCATGCCTTCGCCTCTAAAAGGAAAAGAAAGAATTATGTGAAGAAGCTAAGGAATGAAGCTGGAGATGTGATAGTGGGGGATCAACTAAAGAGTTTTATTGCTAATCAATACAACAATTGTTTCTCTCAGGTACGGGTGATCATTTTGATGAGGTGTTGCATTGTGTTGATCGTAGAGTCACACGAGAAATGAATAAAGTCTTATTTGAGCCTTTTACAGGAGATGAAATCTGGAATGCCCTTGACAGCATAGGTGATTTGAAAGCTCCCGGTGCCGATGGTATGCCCTCTATTTTCTATAAGAAATTTTGGTCTGTGATTGGGGACCAAGTGATAAAAGAAGTGCTTGCTGTTCTTAATGGGGGACCATTTCCAGAAGGCTGGAATGATACTATTATTGTGCTAATCCCAAAAACTAATACACCGCAAATGCTTAAGGATCTTCGGCCTATTAGTTTGTGCAATGTGCTCTATAAGCTTATATCAAAGGTTCTGGCCAATAGATTAAAAAAGGTCATGCCTAGTATTATATCCAGCTCTCAAAGTGCCTTTGTCCCAGGCAGATTAATCACAGACTGTTTTGCTAGCTTATGAAATAGTGCATCTTTTAAAATCTAAAAAGAAGGGTGCTGGGGGACTAGCTGCCATTAAGCTAGACATGAGCAAGGCTTATGATAGAGTAGAATGGAGCTTCTTGGAGAAAATGATGAGAAAAATGGGATTCCATGAGAGATGGGTACAGCTTATTATGAAATGTGTTTCCACAGTTGTTTACAAAATTAAAGTAAATGATTCATACACTCAAAGAATATTCCCTCAAAGGGGATTAAGACAAGGTGACCCCCTCTCACCATACTTGTTTATTATTTGTGCAGAAGGACTATCGGCTATGTTACAGAAAGCAGAACACGAGGGGAAGATTGAAGGTATTAAGATATGCCGGGGTGCACCTAAAGTTAATCACTTGTTTTTCGCTGATGACTCCTTGATTCTAATGAGGGTGAGGGCAAGTGATGCACTGGAACTTAGACGTACACTGGAGGTTTATGAAAAGGCTTCTGGGCAGGTTATCAATAGAGAAAAATCATCAATAATGTTCAGCCCTAATACAGGGCAACATGACAGGGGTCTGATGAGATCAAATCTATCAATCATAGATGAAGCTAGCACTAAAAAATATTTGGGGTTGCCTGTCACCATTGGGAAATCAAGGAAAAAACCTTTTGAATGCATAAAAAGGAAGATTTGGGGCAGAATCCAAGGCTAGCAAGAGAAACTTCTTTCAAAAGCTGGGAAGGAAAATCTTATTGAGGCTGTGGCGCAGTCCATCCCAACTTATGCCATGTCTTGTTTTGATCTCACTAAAGGTTTATACGATGAATTGAGTAGTATCATTGGGCGGTACTGGTGGAGCCAGCAGGATAAAGCAAATAAAATACACTGGATTAGTTGGGAAAAATTAACCAAGTCAAAGAAAAAGGGGGGTCTTGGTTTTAGAGACCTCCATTTATTCAACTTGGCTATGCTTAGTCGACAAGCATGGCGGTTGCTTACTAATCCAGACTCATTGTGTGGACAGGTACTGAAGGCGAAATATTTTTCCACGTTCAGATATTCTCCATTGTTCTTCTAGACCTGGTATACCATACGCATGGAGAAGTATTCTAAAAGGGGTTGCTTTGCTGAAAGAGGGGATTATTTGGCGAATTGGTAATGGCAAAAATGTGAGAATTTGGGAGGACCCATGGCTACCAAAGGGTATCACAAGGAAACCAATCACACCACGGGGAGCTTCTTTATTGACTAAAGTGAATGAGCTTATTAACCCAGTGATAGGTGAATGGGATGAGCAACTTGTTAATGATTCCTTCTGGCCACAAGATGCAGAGGAAATACTACGGATTCCAATTGATGAGCATATGGAGGATTGGCCAGCATGGCATTTTGATGCTACAGGATTATTTTTAGTAAAATCGGCCTATAAACTTGCTGTGACAATTAGAGATGCTAACAGAGGTGACGATGCATCATCATCAAAGAATGAAGTAGGTGAAGAGGGTCATTTTAATTGGCTTAAAATATGGCAGCTTAAAGTCCCCAATAACATCCTACCGGTAAAGAGTAATGTGGCAAGACGAGGGGTGCTACTTGACACTATATGCCCAATGTGCAAAAGGCTAGATGAGGATTGTGGCCACCTGTTCTTCAAATGTAAGTATGTGAAGAAGTGTTGGCGCCTCATGAATCTGGAGGGTGCTAGAGTAGAGTTAATGAAATGTCAATCGAGGAAGGAAACTATACAGAAATTATGGGAACTAGACAAGACCATACAACTAAACGTTGTGGTCTTATTATGGAGATGGTGGTCAGCAAGGAACAAAGTTAATGATGGAGGGAGGATGCAGAGTGAGGCCGAAATCCAAAGTTCGGTCACCTTTTTCTCAATGGAAAAGGCTTATGATAAAATACTAAGGAATGTTATGTGGTGGGCTTTGGTCAAACATAAAGTCCCAACTAAGTACGTCGGGCTCATTAAGGACATGTATAACAATGTTGTGACTAGTGTTCGAACAAGTGATGGAGACACTGATGACTTCCCGATTAGGATAGGACTACATCAAGGGTCAGCTTTGAGCCCTTATCTGTTTGCCTTAGTGATGGATGAGGTCACAAGGGACATCCCTTGGTGTATGCTTTTCGCGGACGGTGTAGTGCTAGTTGATGAAAGCTGGACATGAGTGAATCAGAAACTGGAGTTATGGCGGGAGACTTTGGAGTCCAAATGTTTTAGACTCAGTAGAACTAAAACTGAGTATATGAGATATAACTTCGGCACTACTACTCGGGAGGAGGAAGATATTAGTTTGGAAGGTCAAGTAGTGCCTAGGAAGGATTCATTTCGATATTTAGGATCAATGCTACAGAGAGACGAGAATATTGATGAAGATGTTAGCCATAGAATCAAAGTAGGGTGGATGAAGTGGCGCCAAGCATCTGGTGTCCTATGTGACAAAAGGGTACCACAGAAGCTAAAAGGCAAGTTTTATAGACGGCGATTAGACCTGCTATATTGTATGGTGCAGAATGTTGGCCTACGAAAAGACGACATGTTCAATAGATAAGTGTCGCGAAAATGCGTATGTTGTGTTGGATTTGCGGTCATACGAGAAGGGATCGAGTTCGGAACGATGATATACGTGATAGATTAGGGGTAACACCAATTGAAGAAAAGTTTGTCCAACACCGGTTGGGATGGCTTGGACATGTGCGACGGAGACCTCCAGAGGCACCGGTGCGTAGTGGAATCCTAAGCCAGGATAGTAACGTGAAGAGAGGCAGAGGAAGACCGAAGTTGACTTGGGTAGAGGCAATAAAAGGAGACTTGAAAGGATGGAATATATCCAAAGACTTAGCCTTAGATAGGAGTGCTCGGAAAACAGCTATTCACGTGTCTGAACCTTGATTGCTTCTGTTGTGTTTTAACTCTAGCCTACTCCAACTTATTTGGGACTTAAAGGCTTTGTTGTTGTTGTTGTTGTAGTAGTAGTAGTTGTAAAAAAAAATGCACCCCACGATCACACACTCATGGAAACCTCCGCCTGATGGCTTCTATAAGATTAACACTGATGGATCATATAATCTGAATAGCAGATCTGGAGGATGGGGCTTTGTGATAAGGGATACAAATGGAGATGTATGCTGGGCAGGGGCTGGTAATATCACCCGGGCAGCATCTGCTTTGCAAACCGAAGCAATTGCGGCACTCAAGGCAATCCAGCAGGCTGTTCAACTTGGGATGACACACATTATTCTAGAGATGGATGCCTCAGTGCTGGCTTCAACTAAGCGTCGTGGGATGTTTAGTACGTAAGATTCAAGATCTCATGCAAATAGAGTTCTTGTCTTGTAATGTTGTAAAATGCAATAGACTTTGTAATAAGGTTGCTGATTGTTTAGCAACCTATGGAGCATGTTTGTTGGCTTCTGGCTCCGATGTGTTTTGGTGCCGAGCCCCGGAGTTTGTAACAGAACTCGTTAATGGCGATTTGCCTGGGCGTCATGCCTAATGCAGTTGTGTTTCCCTATCAAAAAAGAAAAAACGATGGGCCTTGAGCCCGGCCTGTAGTGGAATTGGCCCATACCCCATCCAACGGCTAGTCAAAGCGACTAGTGACCGTTGCCGCTTCCGCTCCGCCAGTCTACCTTTCCCACTTCCTTCCCTAATCCCTTCCCTTCCCTTCCCTCGATCGAGGCTCGGGGAGAGATCGAGATCGGGATCGGGATCGAGAGATCCAAGGAGGCGACGCGGCGGAGGCAACCACCTCCAGTAATCCACCATGGCGCTCGCGGCGCCGGCCTCGGACGCCAAGCCGCGCCTCAATGTGCCACCGTCCATGGCGGCCGCGCTCCGCCTCGACCCCGTGGGGCTGGGGGCGGGGCCCTCGACACCGTCCCCCTCCCGCCGCCTCGCCGAGCCCCCCAAGACGCCCTCCCCGTCCAAGACCACCTACAGCGACCGCTTCATCCCCTGCCGCTCCTCCTCCCGCCTCCAGAACTTCGCGCTTCTTGACTCCCCTCTCTCCCCGGCCAAGGACGACACGCCCTACTCCCGCCTCCTCCGCGCCGAGCTCTTCGGCCCCGATTCGCCCAAACCCACCTCCGCAGCATCCGCCTCGCCCAACACCAACCTCTTCCGCTTCAAGAAAGACCACTCCGCGCCCACCTCCCCCTTCGCCAAAGCCGCCGCCGCCGCGCACCATGACTGCATCGCGGGCTCCGGAGACGCGCCGTCGCCGCAGAAGCCACCCAGGAAGGTCCCCAAGACGCCGCATAAGGTAGGCAACACAGCTTCATTTCCTTCTTTACTCCTTGACAATCCCACAAACACCTCGTGGGCAGGGCAACTGATTAATTCTGCCGCGTCTCTTCGTACGCCACCAGGTCCTGGACGCGCCATCCCTGCAGGACGACTTCTACCTCAACCTCGTGGACTGGTCCTCGCAGAACGTGCTCGCCGTCGGCCTCGGCACCTGCGTCTACCTATGGTCTGCGTCCAATAGCAAGGTACTGTCTCAGCTATACAAACAAGATTGCTGCTGCATACTGTATGCATATGTACTATATTATGATAATGACACTGATGGATTGGATGACACCCCCTAACCCACCAAACAACATCCAGGTCACCAAGCTCTGCGATTTGGGGCCCAGGGACAGCGTCTGCGCCGTGCATTGGTCACGGGAAGGCTCTTATCTTTCCATTGGCACCGGCCTTGGAGATGTCCAGGTTTGCCTTGCTTTGCTTTCTCCATTACCATGCCGCTACTGCAATAGCAGTCAGTTCAAACCTAGTACCAAATGGAAAATGTTCAAATTATTCACTAGTGGAGTTCCTTATCTGAAAATCTGGACTGATATATCTCACGTGGTTCACAACTGCACAATAATGCATTCAACCAAAAATTTAATCACAGGTTACACTTTATATAGAGCTAAAAGTTGCAGCTTTATTTAGCTAGCAGCTTAATATGGCATCGCATATGAATTGCTTCATTTGGTATGACGTATGACCGTACAGATACACGCTTATTCGGACAACTTGTCTGACAACCAGTTTACACCCCTGACTCAAACGTGCCAGATTTCATCGCAAATTTCAAACTCTTAGGGGGTGTTTGGATATTCCATGGATATGATGTATTGACGTATAAGTAACTCTGATACTTGAACAGATTTGGGACAGTTCTCGCTGTAAACAGATTAGAAATATGGGAGGTCACCAAACACGGACTGGGGTATTAGCATGGAGCTCATGCATCTTGTCCTCAGGTAGCAGGGACAAGAACATATTGCAGCATGACATCCGTGTCCCCAGTGACTATATCAGCAAGTTTTGTGGTCATAGATCAGAGGTGAGATTTCCACGACATAAATAGCGTCCTGGCAAATATTTCAATCACTGTGCAAAATAAAAAAGGCATCTTGTCTGAGGGTTTTGGATCTCAGACCTTTGTGTGAACGTAATTGTCAGGTTTGTGGACTCAAATGGTCGCATGACGACCGTGAGCTTGCCTCGGGCGGAAATGACAACCAGTTATTAGTGTGGAACCAACGATCGCAACAGCCAGTGTTGCGGTTGACAGAACATACTGCCGCTGTTAAAGCAATAGCGTGGTCACCACATCAGCAAGGACTCCTGGCATCAGGAGGTGGAACAGCTGATAGATGCATCAGGTTTTGGAACACGGCTAATGGAAATGTTCTGAACTCAATTGACACAGGCAGCCAGGCAAGTAGTAGTTCTGACCACTATTGATCTCTCTGCTGTGTGGTGCTGCTATCCTCATCTTTTGCTTTCTGTTGCAGGTTTGCAACCTTGCGTGGTGTAAAAATGTGAATGAGCTTGTGAGCACACATGGGTATTCCCAAAATCAAATCATGGTGTGGAAATATCCATCCATGTCAAAGGTGAGCTTATATGTTGTGGATCTAAGTACTTAGCATCTCCTGATATATCAGTAAGCCAGCCGTACACTGCATCCTTTGGATACAATTATAGAATGACTTCCAATCTGCGCAACACAGTCTTTCTCGGCTTGCTTCTGAAATATAGTAATTTCTTTCTATGGGATGATACATTGAATTAAGGAATGCTTAAAACAACAGTGAAACTTAAAGCAAGCAATGAAAACCATTTGCTGTATAATACCATTGATAGCATGTTTAGTTCCACATCAGTTGATCAGTAAGAACATTGTCATATAATTGTGCCCTTTTGGTATGAGGCATCAAAAGCCCTCCATGGTGTGACTCCATATGCAAGTTATTAATTAGATTCGTCTTGGATTCCACGCCAAAGATGTAATATTTTTTCTGTGGGCTGAGACATTGACTTGCGAGCAGCTGAAAACACAATAGAAATATAAACTGGGCAATGAAAACCACTTGCTGTGCACCGTCCACAGGTTATGTGCTTCTTAATAAACAGTGTTTGTAGTGATATCATTTGTATGGTGTAACTTATACAGTTTACCAGGGGCCATATCTTTTGAACCTAATTTCACCGACTATTGGATTGTTTGGGGGGCAAACAGGTTGCAACTCTAACCGGACATACGATGCGTGTGCTTTACCTTGCGTCGTCGCCTGATGGACAGGTAAACCTGAATGCAGTTAGTTTGTACATTGTTTTAATGATGAACCCAGAAACTACTATCTATCTCGTTGAGGAGAGCAGCTAAGATGGTGGTAACAGGAGCAGGCGACGAAACTCTACGGTTCTGGAACATATTTCCATCAGTTAAAACACAGGTAGGCAATAATTCGTAAGGTTGAGAATGAATTAATGGGAGTTGTGAATGCAGCATTCCTGACCCCCTGATGCATGGTGGTGTGTTTTCGTATTCAGACTCCTGTGCGTGATATTGGGCTCTGGTCATTCTCAAGAAGCCACATCCGGTGAGGAGCAGAGCGTGCCTGGAGGACCAGATGGGAGGCAAACAAGATGTTGTAGTGATACAGACATAGATGTTTGTTTTATTGAGTGATTTTTGTATATTGTGAGGCCTGGTAATTCATTGATTCTTTTTGTTGTTTATGTGTGTAAAAGACAGAGGAACTGAACTGTAATCTGTAAGTGACATTAACTTAACCAGTTGGACTGTAACTCATCAACTAGGAAAAAAAAATGATAAGTGTTGTGACGATGCCTTACCTGTATCAGTATCATCACAAAATAAACTTGTACAAGGCCGTAACAATCAAATATACTTGAATAGTTTGACTTGTGATGCGGTGGGTCTTGTATGTGTTGATGACTGATGATCCCTTCAAGCCAAAGCATTGATTCTTTTTGAGCTGTAATAGCTTGTGCACTGATTCTTTTTTGAGCTGTAAGAGCTTGTGCATTGATTCGACGTACGCTATATTTGACCTGTAACTTGTGTACTGATTCTATCTTGCTCCTCCCCCTTGATGTCTCTAGAAATAGGTGGTACAATAGATGAGGCAAAGGGTAGGGGGTATTAGAATCAGATGCTGTGTTGAGTGTTTCCTTCCTTGTCATGTCCAGAAACAAGAGCTGAACAAGTGATGACAAAGGACTGGGAATGCAGAATCTGGTGACAACAAGGTTGGGCTATGATGGCCTATGGCACACGGCATGCTTGAAGCTGCTGCTCCCTGGCCCCTGCTGCTAGTGTTGGACTTGTTGGCACACGGCAGACACCAAGGCAGCAAAGGAATCCGTTGTCCTGAATTCCTGATGTAGTACGTGTAAATTGAAGGGGGAAAAGTCCCCAGCAAGGAAGAAGGATGTGGTGCGGTGGCTCGATTCCAGCGTTACACGCGGCGGCAACAGAGGGCACCGACGCATCGCATCCCATATGGTACTGTATTTTTCAATCAATCAACACGTACGTACTCTATTCGTGCGCCTTGATAAAAAACAGATCAGCTCTCCCTCGCTTCCCCCTCCTGCATTCCGTTCCACCCATTCCGCGCCGGCGCCTCCAATCCTCACCCAGACAGACCCAGCTCCCTTCCTTCCTTCCCATCTGATCTAGTCTACTAGGGGGAGACTAGAGGATCGAATCCCTGCAGATCAGGTCATGCCTGCAAAGTGAGGTTGAGGTCCCTCGTCTTCGCCCTCCTTCGTCGTCGTCGTTGCTGTTGCTTCCCCTTCCGCCGCCGCGGAAACTAAATCTGGTAATGGAAAACATTCGCCAGCTTAACAATCTCTTCTCGTCCCCTTCGTCGCCCCCCAAAGACTTTTCCTTTCAATAACTAATTTATTTAGGTCACGCCTAGCCTAGGAGGACGCCAGCCACGCAATAATTTTGTGCCATTGCTTCAATTCCTTCGGGATCTTGTTATTTCTTGTTTGCTTAGATTAGATCCAGATCGCAGCGTTCCAGTTCTAGAGCTTCCCCACCAAAAAAAAAAAAGTCTATGCCTTGTTCCATTGCTATTGCGGAACGGAGTGCGTAAAACATTGGTCTCTTCTTGTTCCGCAGCACAGGATCGAAATGGAGCTCGACGGCAAGTACAGCAAGGACCAGAGCCTCAAGTGCGACTGCCTCCTCTTCGGTATGTATACAGTATATACTGCCTCCTCTTTACATGCTCATGCAGTCATGCTCATCAATCAATCGCACAAACACAAATCAGTCAATAATCTTTATTACTTGTCTTGTTATCTACTAGACCTTGATGACACGCTATACCCGTTCAACTCCGGCATTGCTGCCGACATCATGAAGAACATCCAAGGTACACTACATATACAGCTAGCCCTTGTTAGTTATCACAGTCCATCTCCTCCTCCTTCCTGTGTTGCAAGGGGTCAGTCACTGCTGTTGTATGCTGATGAGACTGTGCTCTTCAGATTATATGGTGCACAAGCTCGGTGTTGAGGAGTCCATAAGCTTGGAGCTATGCGTCCTCCTCTACAAGCAGTATGGAACCACGATGGCTGGCTTGAGGGTGCGTTCTCTTCAATCGCAGAATAAAACCATCTCATCTCATTTCATTTCATTGCTTTTGCTTCTGCTTTTTTCTTGTTGCTTCCAGGCACTAATATTAATAAACATTGCTTCTTGCTATCTTGTTTGTTCTGTTAATAATAGGCTGTTGGGTACCAGTTTGATTACGATGACTACCACAGGTACTGGACTCTGCCCAGATTTGATTTTCTTTTCCAGATAAAGTTTGTCCAGTAATTTTGGAACAGGGCATTTCAGGTTCCCTAATGCTCCCGCTTAATTCCTGTGCAGCTTTGTTCATGGGAGGTTGTCTTATGACAAAATCAAGCCTGATCCTTAGCTTAGGAACATCCTCCTGAGCTTACCCATTCGCAAACTTGTATGTGGCATGGCAACAACTCAGATAGTATTTCTTCCACAGCAAAACAAGTACTTGTTCATATTGGCTTGGCTTTTGTGTAATTCTATTTCTACAGGTGTTCACAAATGGTGACAGAGCCCATGCTTCAAGGGCCCTGAAGAGGCTTGGGATTGAGGATTGCTTTGAAGGAGTCGTGTGCTTTGAGACACTGAACCCTACATCTCCTCCTGCTCCAGCTGACGAACTTCAAATCTTTGATATAAGGAAGCATCTGGCTCACCCACAGCCTGGAGTGGAGCTACCAAAATCACCTATCCTGTGCAAACCGTCAAGGGAGGCAATGCTGCAGGCTCTCAAGGTCGCATCCATCAATCCACAGACAACTGTAAGCACCTACCTGCTCATCATTGTCAGGCTTGACATCTGATGGCTACCTTCCGTGTATGTTAACAATGCTATGGTGTACCGGTAACTGATTTTTCTTGCTTGCTGAAACACAAACACCTTCCAGATATTGTTCGATGACAGCTTCAGGAACATTGAAGCTGCAAAGCAAATTGGAATACGTACTG
Organism: Miscanthus lutarioriparius; assembly: GCA_904845875.1. NCBI lineage: Eukaryota > Viridiplantae > Streptophyta > Magnoliopsida > Poales > Poaceae > Miscanthus > Miscanthus lutarioriparius. The sequence goes on along the minus strand of CAJGYO010000006.1, from coordinate 483,209 downwards.
TCCTGGTAAGCAAACCGCAGCAATCTCCCTCGTATTTGATGCTAGAGAATTTTGGAGGGTGGCAAAAAAAATGTTACACAAAGGTGATGACTGATGAATGAATGTGACAACCAGGTTGGAACATCTGAGCGGAAAAAAGGTGCTGACCATGCCTTGGAAAGCCTCCACAACATGAAGGAAGCACTGCCTGAGCTGTGGGAAGAAGCTGAGAAGGATGAAGATGTGAGGAATTCGAGCAAAGCCGGAATCGAGACATCGGTGATTGCATGATCTTTTGTTGGTTACAGTGTAGCCCTTTTTGTTTTCCTTGGAGGAGAACGAGGTGGTGGATCATTGTATTTTTGTGCACTGCCTCTTGTACGAAAAAGAGCTACTAATTAGAGGACAAGAAAACCAGCTCCTCAAAGGGGTGGGAGGACTGACTGATACTGATACCACTGATGTTACATCCCATATACTATTATTACTATCCAATAAGAATGCTTGCCCAGTTTTCTTCAACTATCTAGGATGGTTATTTTGTTGGTGTTTAGTTAAAGCAGCTGGATATTTGGATCCAAATGTCAATTTCTTTGCTACTTGGTTCTTCATGCTGATGATTGTGGAGTGATGATGTCCTGTTGTCCTTTGATTTACCATTTACTTCATTATAGACGGAATCTCAATGCTAACCTTGATGAAACAAGTTGTTCTTTACCTTTCCCTCCAAACAAAAAGGGTTGTTCTTTGCCCTTGTGCTGATGATCAATACTATCGAAATTACAGTGGGACCGAGCTGCTCTAGATTTCTCATTTGGTGAAGTACCTGGATGAAAACAGTGCTTTCTATGTACATCCATGACAACTAACTCGATCGATTCTACACAACGGTAAATGTCAGAAGTAAGGGCAAATACTTTAGCTCAAGGGCGTGTTCTGTCAGAAGTAAGCCAGACTGTACATTATGAATTTTATTAGAGAATCCATGCGAGCTGCAACCTGCAATGCAACCAACATGAGTTTTCCATTGCTATTAGTGATGTAAAGCAGCGAGATCTCAAGTTAGTCAAGGAAGATCAAGTTTTTTTTTTTTTTTTTGCACATTATTTTTGTGGACCCTTCAGACATTGTTGTCTGGCAAATATGTAAGCCATTTCAACATGTAAGAGCACCTAAAAGGTTCAAATGCTTATACATTACCATGATTATTAAGAATGATAGGTAATACAAAGTTACAAGCAGCAAAACTAAGGTACAAGTACAACACAAGTTCTGAGTCAGAAATGCAAGCAGCAGACAACATTATACAACATTGCTAACAGAGGGGTTAAAAAGTGCTTTAACTTTTACTGTACAGATCTCCGCGGCCCATTGCTATTGGGCAGAGCAAACAAAAAGTCGAGATGGAGAATCCCATGTCTATCAAGTGTAAGTCCCGTTGCCTGCTATTCAGTTTGCCCAGCCGCAGATGAATATGCTATATTACGAGGCCACCCGTTCGATGGCAACTTTAGCAGCGTTCCTACAATGAATATATGTATTGATTTATTCTTCACTGAATACTGCCTTACCTTTTCTATGAACTGAACAACAATATCAAACTAGCTATACATAGGGGTGAATGTAGAATGTACTCACGATTAGCATGGTATGATCGGAGGATTTTGCTAGCCCTTTAAGTGGAAATTCCTGATTCTTTGACTGACCTTGTGTATGACTTCGATCAATGCTATTTTCACTTCTGGAATCCAGTGATAACGCTGAGAATGATGAAGATGTTATGGATAATACGTCAGGGCAAAAGGAGCTTGACAACAGATTTCCTGCAAAAAGCACAACCATAACTCTGAATAAATAGTAATGACGAGTTAGTTGCTACATATACAAACCACCAAATATTTACGCAAGTTGAAAAGACTGGAACCTATGTTTAAAATTTACAAACCACCAAATGTTTATTTTTTTTTAAAACAACTACCACAAACTATGTCCAATACTCCTGAGCCTGGAACCTATGTCATGATTGAAGTTCCATAGTATAGACATTTTTTCTATGAGATAGAACAGGTAATGAGAATATGTAGCATAAAGTACCACTGATTGTAGCAGCCTGGAACCTGTTTCTCATGACCCTCACAAATTTGTACAGATCATTGTTGCAGTTAAGATCCTTCATCAATTCTTCAGTGCCATCCACAAAGGGAACACACCGGACTACTGTTATCAAAGGAAAAGGAACTTCAACATCTATGCACAAATGTTGTCAAAAAAAAACATCTATGCACAAATGTAATCATGTGACATCTACTACAAGTATCAGATGGCTCAGCTAAGAAACTTGCAACTCACAGATGTATCTTTCTTCAACAAGCTTTACGCAAAAAGAATACTCCTTGTCAGGACTTTGCACATCAATTTTGTTGAACACAAATTTCACCCCTGGCAAAAAAGCTATGTGTCAAATGCTATTGCATCAATCTAATATACTAATTAACCATGTCATTAATATTTCCATTACCTTCTCCTCCAACAACTTGAAAACCAAGAAACTTATTGTACCACATAAGAGCATTCTCTAGGTTCTTATCCCCATCTGTGTCACTCTCAGCTTCAAGGGATTCAATAGCTGCCATCAAATCAGATTTACTAAGGCATATAGGTTTCAGAATATGTGTATCCCAGGAAAATGTTCAAAAAAAGGGAAAAAGAATTAAGTTTACAATAACAGAGATATAGTGTATATACATCAAAGTAAACCTAGATTTTTTAGAAGCGTCAGAAATTGTTTCATTTGTATCTAAGAGATCAATAAAACCCCTCAAACTGAGCTTTTGTAATTTTGAAATCTAAATAAAGCACTGCTAATTGAGTATTTAGTTTAGAACAGATACCAGGGACCATTGGTGTAAATAAGCAAAACAGGGGTTTCGTTAATAAATAAAAAAACAGGGGCTTCGTCAATATAAAGAAGCCCCCATAATAAATCCTGAAACAACTACACTGTGACATACAGAGCTAAAGAATCACCAAGGCTTCCATGATACGTGGATTGGAAAAAAAATGTCATGAAAGCTGAATACCACAAATGGTACCTAGTTGACAGAACAATCAGTAACTACAATTACCTTTGATTTGATTTGATATGGCATTCGTGCATTCATCTCTTGTAGCCCTACGGTCCATAACCAAGCGTCTGAGCTGCTCATTTGTTGAAGTGGTGTTTGAAATCGACTCAGTCATGCGCTTATGTTTTGACCTTCTGCTTGTTTGGACTGCGGGGGAGAAAACTTCCATGAGCCGAGATTGACAAAGAAACCAGGAGGCTAGTATGGAACCAAGCAGTAGAAAGAACAGAAAATTGGCACAAGTAGGATACCGTTAGCATGTATAAGAGGAACAAAATGAAATGAAGATGAAAACAGACAATGGTAGAAATAATTAACCAATGCAGCATGACATTGCCATGTATACAAAAGGAAGAAGGATGATGATACATTTCACTATTATTACATGAACAAATGAACCCGATTGAAAAGCGCATGGAAATGAGGAAATGCTTGTGCAGTTGTGCTCACCGAAGAGGGCCTGTGCTAGATCTGATTCTAATTTCCGGAGGTGTTGTTTTTGTTCGCTGAGTTTTGCTGCCATTCCAAAAACACACATATGAGTAAAGTAATTTTGCAAATAATATTGAGCTTAAACAACTATAGATAGATAAGATACTAATGGCAATTGTTGTACTGAAAGGCAACGACCAAAGCTATTTGTCAAATTGATGACTGCTATTAGTTCTTGATGAATTAAGCAACGACCACCTTGAGACTTGACAGAACACCTTTAGCAATAAATGAGTACTATTACTAGGCAGGTGCTTGGTCACCTGAGAGGCCTTGTTTAGTTTCTCCCCCTAAAGTTTACTCCCTATCCCATCGAATGTTGAACACATGCATGGGGTATTAAATATAGACTAAAAAAATAACTAATTGCACAGTTTGCGACTAATTTGTGAGACGAATATTTTAAGCCTAATTAGCCCATGATTTGACAATGTGGTTCTACAGTAACACATGTGCTAATGACGGATTAATTAGGCTTAATAAATTCGTCTCGCGGGTTACTGACGGATTCTGTAATTTGTTTTTTTTTTATTAGTATCCAAACACCCCTGCGACACCATATGACACCCGATGCGACACCCCAAACTTTACACCCTGAATTTAAACGAGCCCTAGTGAGATCTCAGTACAAGCCCAATATAGTAGTGGCAGAGTCGAGCTCCCTGGTAGAAATGCGGACTAGTTCTAGGAGCCTCTGTGGTGGATTCTGGATTGGATGTTGGCTCCTTTGCTCCCCCACAGAATAAGAAAAAAAAAACACTAACCCTAGCGGACCCGGTTGATCCATTATGCTAACTAAACCATAGATTGGAGGGCGAAGCCCAAGCAAAAACAAAAACAGGCGAGTAGTAGAAGTGGGGGCGAAGAGGTTGATATGCCTCGGTTGGAGACGGTCTGGTTGGCGATGGAGCGCGCCACGAGGAGAGCGGCGTTGAAGGCGGAGGAGGCGGCGGCGGCGCGGTCCCGGGAGTCGGTGATCCGGCGCCCGATGGCGGCGCGCTTCTCCTTAATCCTCCGGCGCAGATCGGCGGCGGCGTCCGCCATGGCTGCTGCAGGGGCGGCTAGGCGTTGGAGAAGCGGGGAGTGGCTGGAGGAGCCTCGAGTTCGAATTTCCTTGTGGGGGAAAAGAAAAAGAAAAAAACACGTCATCATCCTTGTTCCGTTGTTCCTTCTCGTGCAAGGAGGAAGACCGACCGAATTCGTCGGCTTTTGGGCTGGGCTTTCTTGGACTGGGCATGGCGCCCAAATAGGCCAAAAGGTCAAGATTGGGCTCCTCGGCTCCTCCCCTATGCATGCATATGGGCTCAATCTTCAAGCAGGAAGGAGGGCGAATTAGTGGGCAACAAAAGCAAAAAGACCCTTCTAAAAAAACTATCGCCGTTATATATTTTACTTTTTATTGATCACTAAATAAGATAACATCTTATCCATCAACTCTTGAAATCATTTAAATCACCTCCCTATCCTTGTTAGAAGTAGTTTTTATGCGTTTTCTTGCTCTTCTTAGTCGAAAAAATTGGATAAATATCTAATAATATTTTTAAACCATAAAAAATATCTTTTTTGCGTTTACCATGAAAAATATCTAATTTCAAGAAAAATCCTAGATATGCATTAGTACAACAAAACCCCATTAAAATATTTATAACTCTTGGAAGCATATCTAAAAGCTAAAAATTAGATTGAAGTCTAGAATGATAAAAAAAATCTAAAAATTGATTGAACATAATAATGGATCTCTAAACATGTTTTAAATATTTACACAACAAAAACACGAATGCTGCATTCTTGTTGTTTGCTTTCATATTTTTGTTATATAAAGTTTTCAAAGCACATTTAGACATCAATTAGAATGCTTTGGTTTTTTGTAGTTTTTTATATATTTTTCCAAAATTTTAGAGCTAAAATCATGAGCTATAAATATTTTATTTGATTTTTTACTATCTCAATATACCTATAGGGTTTTTCCTCAGAATTTTTACAATCTTAGAGACCCTTTTCGTGGTTTTAAAACGTTATAGATATTTACTACTTTTTTTAATAACTACTTCCTCCATCCCAAATTATAAGACGTTTTGGCATTTCTAGATTCATAGTTTTTATTATGTATGTAGACATAATATGTATCTAGGCACATAGCAAAAGTTATAAATATAGAAAAACCAAAGCGTCTTATAATTTGGAATGGAGGAAGTAATAAAAAGGATGAACCCGTGTTGAAAAGCACCTGTAGCCTGGATATGGAGGTAATTTACATTGTTTTGATAGTTTGGGGGAGAAGTAAGACATAGAATTTGAGGAGAAAAAAAAACCACCACGACAATAATTGAGGGAGTTTAAAAGGCTGCAGCGAAACATGTGGGCTACTTTGCAGGAAAGCGGTCACCCATCAGGAGGGCATGTGTCCGGTTGGGAAAAAAATTCGGTGCAGCCTGGCTGCACCCTCTCGCTGTGCAGACCTGCTTGGATCTGGTGACACGTGTCCCAGGAAATCTATCACACGGTCAGGAGGTGGAGTTTTTAGCCTGAGGAGCTTTTAGTTACCTATTTTTAGAGCATCATCTGGGCGTGTGATAGATTTCCTGGGACATGTGTCACCAGATCCAAACATGTCTGCACAGGCTGCACCGACGTGGTTACGGGCACAATTGATCAAACCTGCAAATAATCCGTAGCACTCATTTTTTCAAATGTACTACTACTGTAGTACTGTAATTATTGCAGTGAGCTGGCCTGCGTTAATTAAGGCCTCGTTCGCTTGTCTTAAATTTGGCTTGTTCGACTTATTTTTTCAGTCGGAACAGTGTTTCCCTCTCATACCAATTCAGCCGGAACAGTGTTTTTCAGCCAGTTTCAGCCAAAATTCAGACCATGGGCCTAAGTAGTAAGAAGAAAACTCTGGTAGTCATACTCTTTTCTTTTGCGATGAACCTTTTTTCCTCTCTTTTTTTTTTAAATAAAACCCCCTTCATTTCAGCTGAGATGAGATGAGCTTGGCTTGTGTCCACCTCACCTCGATGACTAGCATATATATATCGATGAGAGGACACAAGCAAAGAGGCCTGGCTGTGTTTCTCATCCCTCATCATCACGGCTACATCCGCTCGGATCCCAATCCCATCCAACAACATTATAGCACGCAGCAGCGTCGGTCCCCGCGCCCGGTAGTGTGCCTGCTGCTGCCTGCGCATGAACAAGTGCCCACTTCCCCTCCACCGACCGGCGATCCCTTTCAGTCTTTCACCAGGCCACCGCGCGCCAGCCACCATGTGGATGTGGTGCAGCCGCAAGCGCATGCGCAGGAACAATGATCTGCTGCTTGCCATTGTCATCCTCCTCCAGGCCCGGGCATCAGCTGGGCCGGCGGCCGGCGCAGGGTACATGGGCGGCGGGCCGTGGCAGAGCGCGCACGCCACCTTGTACGGTGGCAGCGACGCGTCGGGCACCATGGGCGGCGCCTGCGGGTACGACGACCTCTACAGCGAGGGATACGGCGTGGAGACGGGGGCGCTCAGCACGCCGCTCTTCAACAACGGACTCACCTGCGGCGCCTGCTTCCAGATCAAGTGCAGCTCCGGTTCCAGCAGCAGCGGCGGCTGCCACCCCGGGAGCCCCTCCGTGGTGATCACGGCCACCAACTTCTGCCCGCCCAACTACGCGCTGCCCTCGGACGCCGGCGGGTGGTGCAACTCGCCGCGCCACCACTTCGACCTCTCCATGCCGGCATTCCTCCGCATCGCAGACTACCGCGCCGGCATCGTCCCCGTCACATACCGGAGGTACGTACAGTACGTACGTAGGCAGACAGAGACAGGCCATCCGTCGTCAATCTCTCTGCAGGACGGACAGATCATGCATTGCATATGGATTGCGAATTACTACGTACTACTGATGTATGTGATCGATGCAGCTAAGTAGTACTGTGTACTGAGCGCAGGATGCTCGTGAGCTTTAATTTTCTTCTCGTCCTGATACCGATCCCAAGAATGCCAGCCCCCGGCCTCTACAAGCTTTCCTTACCTTGTGTGTGCAGGGTGGCGTGCCGCAAGTCCGGCGGCATCCGGTTCAGCGTCAACGGCTTCCGCTACTTCAACCTGGTGCTGATCAGCAACGTGGGCGGCGCCGGCGACGTGGTCCGCGCCGCCGTCAAGGCCTCGCACACGGAGTGGCTGCCCCTGGCGCGCAACTGGGGCCAGAACTGGCAGTGCAGCTCCATCCTCATCGGCGGGGCGCTCTCCTTCCGCGTCACCACCAGCGACCGCCGCACCCTCACCTCCTGGAACGTCGCCGGACCAGCCTGGCGCTTTGGACAGACATTCACCGGCAGCAAAAACTTCAGGATCGCCGCCGCCCCCTAGGCGGCCCTAGCTCACCATCGTGTCAGGCATCACCTGATCACCCTAGCTAGAGCTAGCTACCTGCATGCTCTATTGCTCTCGATCCGGATATATTATGCATTCAGCTGAAGTGGCTCTCCTTCTAGCTAGCAGCCTGCACTGTACGACGGCCGGGCAGAGACGTACGGTGTAGCATCATCAGCCCGCAGCGAAGCTTATAATAAAAATGGTTTACTTATACACACCATCCATGCTGCACACTAATCATCCATCATTATTTATTATATATAATAATTGTATATGTACTGCCCGTGCTGTATGTATATGGAGGATACCGTATAATTAAATTAGCTTATTGGTTCTGCTTTAATTCTCGGTTCTTCATTGCTGATGACTATCTGTAAGAAAGATGGGTTCTATAATATCTGAGACAAGCATAGCAACTCATGATATCAGATGGGCACGCGCAGAATGTTCCAAAAATTCTCTAGCAGTATGCATACCTTGCTGTCACTTTACAACACCTACTATTGTTCTCCAGCAGTTAAACGGCGATTTCGTATGCTTGAATTGGCTGCGTCAACCTGATAGGCTCTGTGGAGGGTGACGGTTCAATTTCAAGCAGTGGATTCTTCTGGAACTCATTTCTCAGCTGGCCACAGGCTGCGTTAGCATCAAGCCCACGGGTCTGTCGAACGCTGACGGTTATCTTCCGAGCTTCTAAAGCATCCACAAACGCTTGAACCTAATTTGCAGTTTATTTTAACCATGTAAAAAAGATCAGTAACTCGTTACGAAATAGTCTTTCTTTGTTTATTATAGGACAGAAAACACACATACCACTTTTCTGTAAGGTCTCTTGTACTCGGAGCCTTCAATTGGGTTATAGGGAATCAGGTTCACATGGTAACCACCTCCACAGGTACGAAGTAGTTCTGCTAGCTCCTCGGCAAGCTCCTTTTCATCGTTGATCCCAGCTGGCCAAGAAATTCACTCCAGTCATGTTAGTATCACAAAAACCTAGGCACACAATAGATGAAAGCAATGTGGCTTTGTAATATTTTCTCCTGACATAGATAGATAGATACCTAGCAGAGTGTACTCGAAGGATACCCTGCGCCCAGTTTCAAGGAAGTAATTCTTGCAGTCATCCATCAGTGCTCCCAAGGGGTAAGACTTGGCACTAGGAACAATCGTCTCCCGCAACTTCTGATTTGGGGCATGCAGACTGATTTCAAATATGACAGACTTGTCAGCAACAAATAAAAAGGGCGTACCCAGTGCAGAGAGCTCCCGCTCTGTGTGGGGTCTGGGGAAGGGTGTTAGTGGCAAGCCTTACCCTCGCCTGTGCAATGCGAGGAGACCGCGACTCAAACCCAGGACCTTCCGGTCACAGGCGGTAAGTCTCTACCGCTTGCACCAGGCCCGCCCTTCACTTGTCAGCAACAAATTACAGAAAGAAAAGAAAAAAAAAAAACAGTGCTGCATCTGCTTCTTGGTTCCTTATTATGTGTTGCTGCTCAACCAGAAGTTGTGCAATCAAAGCCTTGAAATAATTATATTCTGATGACCATATATCATACTTAAGTATATTAACAAATTTCAGATAACTAAAATAGGGCTCAGGTTTTGTGACTGGGAGGATTTTTGTAAGCAAAAAATAAGAGCCCTGCAATGTAGCATGGTGACTAACCGCCAGTCCCAAAGGTATGTGAAGTATTGCAGGTTAAGCCATATTCAAATTCGTAATAACATACCTGACTGCCAGTGTTGATTGAAGCTTGTGAGACGCTAGCATTTTTATTGTATTAGGCACACCAACTGTAGATATTGTCATCATCCTTTGCCCGATTTTTAGTTCCTGACAGCAGGAAATTCACGCACTTATTAAAGGTATATGGAGAGTAATTTGTGGTAAATTGTCACATTAAATTGAAAGCGTGAGAGGAACATAGCCTAGTTACTTGTCAACAGACCTTATTGAAGCATCGGTGTGCTTCTAGAACTGACTTCAGGTTCATCATGGGCTCACCCATCCCCATGAACACAACATTTGTCACCCTGTGTTTGAACGTCTCCTCGATGGCCAACACCTGCAATGGCAGAATAATAGAATATTTAATGTTGTAAGCAGCAATGTTACATTGGGAGCTGAAGACAGACAAAGGGATTGCTGAGGGAGGACCTGTTCAACAATCTCATGTGGTTGAAGGTTCCTTGCAAACCCTCCCTTGCCCGTGGCACAAAATGAGCAACGCAGGGGGCAGCCAACCTGTATATGCATTACAAGTGTCAAAAGAAAGAAACATTGGCACAGATACTACCATTTGAATAACAATGCCCAATAGTAGAGGTTCCACTGACAGCACCTGTGATGAAACGCAGGCAGTGAGCCTAGAAGAGCCTTTGTTGTCATCATCAACAGGAATTCCTACTGTCTCAATCAACCGGTTATCCTCCAACTTGAGAAGTATCTACAAGGACGAAGAGAATTGCCATGAGCCCCTAGAGTAGTGCACCTGTAAATGCCAGCAGCATACGAGAACAATGGCAGTGCGCACAGGGCTATTTGCTTGATTACTGATTGACTGTCAGTATATGACCTTGGTAGTGCCATCCGAGGCTGTGACGGCGTGGTGCACTGGTGACCGGCCAACACTCCACCCAGCGCCAAGCAACGCCTCCCGGAATGCCTTGGGCACTGCCAGTGAATACAATCAAGATTTAGACACTACCAGTTGGTTGGTTGAGGGAAGCAAAAGAGCAAACAGGTGGCTTGCATGAACAAAATGAAAGCTCCTGGCGCGGCCCCTCACCCACCGTGGTTGAAATCTTCGATTTGCTTGGCTCTTGATTTGTAGAGGAGATCGTGCAGCTGCTTGCCCCGGTAGCTTTTCTGCGCAAGCGGAATCAAAGATGGGTAAGGCAAAGGCAGGCAGGTAAGGTAACCGAAGCAAACAAAACCTCGCGGGTGCAGTGTACCTGGCCAAGATGGAGGGCGAGCTGGCGGAGCTGAGGCTCCGAGAGGCCGAGCAGCGCGCGGCGGGAAGTCCCCTGAGACTTGATGGGGGCGGTGGCTGAGGCGGTGGCGGTGGCGGTGGCGCGGAGCGCGCCGGCGAGGGGAGCGGCGCGGACGTGCTGGGGAGCAGCCATTTCCTCCTGGATTACCGATGGGGCAGCTGGCTCTTTAGATTTTCTTTTTCTTTTTTCTTTTCACATTGTACCACTATTTGGGCCTCTCTGAAGGGCCCACGTAGGAGCAGATATTTTTGGGCCTCACCTCTGGTTTACCTTTTGTTTTCTGTTCTTGTTTTTTTTTGTTTTTCATTTTCCTCTCTTTTGGAGTACATGTGTGTATCCAGCCAAAAATATACGTTGAGTTATTTTCCTCGTTTTCATAATATAAATAATTACTGTATGTATGTAGCATAAAAAATATGGTGCTAACTGTGCACGCCGACATACAGAGAGAGAGAGAGAGAAGCATTTGCATGCTAATTAAAAGCAGGAGATGGAGGAAGTGACGGCCCTGTTTGCTTGGCTAAAAAGTACCGTTGACTGATTTATTGTGAGCGAAAAATATTATTTCTTGATTAAAAAAGTACGGCTTATAAGACAACATCAACTGATGGTTGAATGATTGATTCATGAATCCACTTGTCTTTAATTAACTACGTAATTAGAGCATCTCCAAGAGTTTCCTAAATTCCCTCATAATCCTTATTTTTAGAAAGATTAGAAAAAAAACCTCTTCAACAACTCCTAATATTTCTTCCTAAAATTTACGCACTTGGGAAATCTTCCCCCGTTCCGCGTAACTTTACGCGGACGTGACCTGGCCTGGATACGGCTTCCCGCGGCGTCCTTCTTCCAGCGCAGCAGCGAGGGCAACGACAGCGATGACCTCCGCTGCTCCTGCGCCACCAGCCGCCTGCGACCCCACCTGTGTCCTCCGCCCGCTCCGCCGCTCCAGCGCCCTCCGCTGGCTGCGACTCCACCTGCGACCTCCGACCGCCCCACGGCGTGGCCGCAACACCCCGCAGCCGCGCCGCCGCGACTTGGTCTGGCAACAGCGCGGAGCCACCCCGGGCCATCTTCCCCACAGACGGCGCCAACTGTCGGTGCAAAAAGTGGTCAACACGTAAATATTTATAGTTTTGCCGTACGTTGTGATCGGAGGTGGCCTAGCACTCAATGACACAGGATTTATACTGGTTCAGACAACGTGCCCTACGTCCAGTTTGAGTCGGTCGGTGACTTTATTCCTGAGCCCAGGTGCTCGAGGTTTGCAGTGGGGTTACAAACGAGAAGGAGAAAGATGGGGGTACAAGAGGTCCGGTCGAACTCTGGTCAGAGGGGCCGAGAGCGACGGAATCTCCGCTATATGTTGTGTGTTCGAGCGTGTAACAGAACCGCCCAATTTATACAAGATCAAGTACGGCTGTCCCCGCTAACACGTTGACACGCACATACTTTCACTCATATAAACCCGGTAGTCCGTCGAGTGTCACGAAGGACCTCGGTAAATCAACATCACAACCAAGATCGCGTGATTAAGCAAATACACATCACATACGTAGAGTTGCAGCGAAAACAATATTACAAATGGTTTCACAAATAATAGTACAAGTTTGGGTTTCAAAACCAATTAGTGAAAACAACATAGTGTTCAAATGATTACATTATTATAAGTTCCAAATACATTGCTAGCATAAGTGACATCCTCAGACAAAAGCATATAGATGAGAAGTAAATATAGAATCACCGAGCCCACCGGCGGTTAGCCACCATCTTCAATAGGCCGAGAACTACACCTGCGACATGGTGGGATAAACCCTGAGTACTCGAATGTACTCAGCTAGACTTACCCGTCCAACTAATATACTAAGACACCAAGGAGTATGCAAGGCTTTATAAGTAGAGCAGGTATACATTATTTGCAGAAAAAGCATAAGTTATCCAACATCTCTTTAAATGTGAATCACCAGTTATTAATCCTATCTCATACTAGATTAGCAACTATCCTATGCCAAACATGTTGGTACCATTAAGTCATCACAATAATAACCATATCCAGTTGAGTTCTTGCATAATCTCATAACCATCATTTCCATCATTTACTACGATGAAGTGTACTCCTGTCAAGTTCTCACTATCCGGGAGAGACGGCGATTCGAATCGATTCCTACCCAGCTGAGGAATTATTCCTAACACACACCCATACTTCCCCCGTCAGGGTCGCATTATGTCACCTTTGGTATAACTCATGAACCAAATTCGCGGGTACGACCAGCGCCGCACAATCAGAGAACCACTATGCCAGGAAGTGCAGGAATTTTAAGCACCTGACCCCTTGGACTCACGCCAATGGCTCTCCGCACATCCTTACTACCATCTAGAGTGCGCACTTTTACCGCTCGTGGTCCCAGCCTGAATTGAGCTACTCGGCTTCGCGGTCGGAACGACTTATCCGACCAACTATGTGAGAGGCTGCGTTCAACATGACAAGATAAACCTCCAACGTCCGGTCCTTAAATGACACAGACGGAATCACTACAATACCACATATAAGACTCCGCCCGGTCTCCATTTATTCAACAATACCAGGTTATGTTCCACGATAGCACAATATAGCCAACCATGATCAAGTTATCACATATAGCTCGCAGGTGACAGAAAATCACCCGACTTCTACCGGTCTAAGCATAGCTAAGCATAATACATGTTCCTGGACTTAAATAGGATTCATGGTAGATATTTTTGGTCAAGGAAGGTAATATGCAGCAAGTGTTTCCAAACAACTCCTGTCACGTAATGCAGCAATACGAATAACTTTAAGTGACATTAATAAAATAGGGAGGCTTATAATGCTCCGGGGCTTGCCTAGGATCCGACACGAGTCAGTTCAGTTAGCTTGCACCGTCTTGGTGACATCTTCGATCCTAGCACTTGCTTAGTCCTTCCATCTTCGAGATAGATCCACCAAACCCAATCTTCGAGTGTGGCTCCACATCACATCCTTCACGTGGTTCATCTAGCGTACCTAAATGAGATGCAAGATGCATGTGTATGAATGTGATGAATGGTAACACAAGATGCATTACATAAGCATTCAAGATAAACACAAGATTATGCAAGACATAGACACCAATAGCTATTTAACTAACATCACACAACTAACTATAGAGAGCAAGCACATCAAGCATGACACAAGTTTAACAAGGTCACAAGTATCATAACTTGACCATCAACAAGGGCATAAGCCACACTTAGCAACACATGGAGTAAACAACCACAACTAGCATCTGTCAATTTCCAGACTGCGAACAACAGCTGCATGTTTGGATCATAACTGGAGTTATACAAATTCAATAGCCATGCAACAAGACATTCTGGAAAGCTTACGAAATCCTCTATATTTCATCTATAACCATCACAGCATGATTCACAAGTTAAGTGGGTCAAAATTATATATTTACAGAAACTGGTCTAAACAAGACAGAGAGCAATCAATTCTGTAACCCAACTTTAAACAGCTGTAACTCTTAAACTACTTGGCCAAATTACACCAAATTTTAACAGAGGCTAGATACATGAATTATCTACAACTTTTGTATAAACAAGTTTCACAACAAAACACATTATCATGAAGAACTTTGCTAAGCTCCCAGATCTGTCCATAAACCACATCGGCAAGAAAATAATTATTAACTTATGTTGCAAACACATAATTGGGCAAAACCAACTTTACCAACATTTCACACATGACTAAAGAACACCAGAATGCATGGTGCTCACCTCTAAATAAATTTTCTTAAAGCATTTCTTAATTTATTTAGATATCAAGGTGTATTTATGAACATATACAAAAAATACACAATAAATTCTACAAAAAATTACAGTAGTTCACATATCCTCTCAATAGTCTACTGTACAAATTTCATACCATTTTCATAAGTATGACTGCCTCTATGAAAAAGATAATTTGTTATTGCAAGAAATCATGTGAGAGCGAGATAAACCAATAACTCACTCATACTTCATCCAATACTCATGAAATTTTTAACACACATCAACTATCACATGAGTAGCATGCCACAAAAATTTCACTTCATTTGGAGCCCTAGATCTGCAATTATAAAAAAGACAAAACACAACTAGCATTAAAACCTAACTGCATAAATCTATTTTTACAGCAAAATATTTAAACTAAAACATGCCATATTATAGATCTACTGCATAGATAATTTCACAAGGATTCCAAAAAATCCACATTTACTATTTTACGATTTTTCTACTAATTACTACGAATTTTCAAAGTTGATCATTCAAATCTGTAAAAACCAAAGTAAAGACATGTAAATCTTGCATCGGGGGTCCTGCAGAAAACATAAATTAAACAACAGTGAATAGGTCCTTTCTAACACTATTCCTCAGAGTCAAGGACTTTACAGATCGACCCTTCTCTTCTCTTGAATTCAAGCGTGAGGTCCTTCCTCTCGGTTCACAGCAGAGGAGATGGCCGGCTTTCGGCTCCGGCGGCCGTGGTCGTCACCAGCGGCGATGGAGTGGTGGGGAAGGACCAGGGGCCCGCACGCACCCGCTGGTGGTCTCGGATGGCTGGGAGGCGGCCTGAGGTGGCTCGGCCATGTGCACCACCGGGCGAAGCGGCAATGACGGCGGCTGCGCAGTGCTTCCAAAGACGGTTCGGGCCGGCGAAAGTGAGCACGACGTGCAGGAGAGGGAGGCGAAAGCTGATGGCGTTGCTCGTGAGGAGCGAGGGGGCTGAGAGAGGGGAAAAACGGTCGCGGCACCGGTGAGCTCGGAGCTCGGCCATGGCGGCCATGGCTCCAACGACGGCAGCGCTGGATCGAACGAGCACGCGTGCGAAGCAAAGAAGGAGCTAGACGGTTGGCCGGGCGAGGAGGACGCATCAAGAAGCAGGAATTGTGCATTTTTGGTATATGTTCATAAATACACCTTGATGTCTAAATAAATTAAGAAATGCTTTAAGAAAAATTATTTAGAGGTGAGCACCATGCTTTCTGGTGTTCTTTAGTCATGTGTGAAATGTTGATAAAGTTGGTTTGCCCAGTTATGTGTTTGCAACATAAGTTATGTTGGTGTTTCGGACCGGGGGGGTCCTCAACCAACCAGTGAATTTGAGCTGCGTGCCCCTAATCCCAGATGGTGATGCAAAGAGACACAATGTTTATACTAGTTCAGGCAATTGGCGCCCTACGTCCAGTCTGAGAGATCGATCTTGTATTCCTTGCACTGAAGTGCTTGTGGTAGGGGTTACAAAATTTGGGTGAGAGAGGGAGCTAGTCCCGTCTCGGCGTGGAGCAATGCCCGGGCTGCTGAGGCGTTGCTCTTGGGCGGCTTGGGGGGGCGTGTGTTCTGAGTGTTGTTTATGCGTGTGTGAGGCGTGGTTCTTCCGTATGTTTCTCTTGTCCCCCAGGGCTATCCACAGCTTTTTCCTTCCTTTAGAACCAGAGAAGAGCAGCAGTACATGAGTGAGCTACACATGGAGCCCTCTTGTAGTTCCTACCTATATGACATGGTGTTGGGAATGGCGATTGGTATCGGTGGATGGGCCGTGCACTCAGGTTACCGGAGCTTGAGGTTGTTGAGGTCGTGGGGGTCCTTGTTAATGTCTAGTCGATATATGGTCTCCTGGCCCGGGAGACATCATTGAGACATGCCGCGTGCCTTATGGAGTTCTTGATTTGGTGGGCAGAGGCCTAGCGGGTCTTGTGGTGATCACCGATCCCCGGAGGTCGGAGGTGGTCTCGAGGTATGAATGCAGAGAGGTCTCGGCGATCCACCGTACCGGTCTAGGTGGAAAAGTCTTGAGTGGATGTCCACGAGCGAGCACGGTAATCCTACACCATCGATGGGATGGTAAAAAAAGGGGGCCATTGTCCCTCGCCCCAAATTCTTTTTACCATCCCCATCGATGGCTGTCGTATTAGAGTGTGACGTGGCACATCCACGGATGGGGCACTTTTCTTCCACCGACCGAGGTAAGTCGACGAGATGTGGGATGAGCCTAGCCTCGGCCAAACCTCGGAGGCCTCGGACGAGGGAAAGATCGTCACAGGAGACCATGCTGGGGCCTCAGCCCACCAAATCAAGAATCCATTGGCACTGCAGATGTTCCCACTGGTCGAGACTACCGACTACCGACTAGACATCAACAAGGACCCCATGACCTCAACAACCTCAAGCCCGCCAACACGACATAGGCACCAAGTACCAATCGCCATTCCCAACACCATGCTACTATAGGAATGAACTACAAGAGGGCTCCACGCCCGTAGCTCACTCATGTACTCCTCTGCTCTCCTTGGCGGTTATAAAAGGAAGCAATAGGGATAGCCCCTGGGGACAAGAGAAACATACTAAAGAACCACGCCTCACACACGCCAGAAACAACACTCAGAACACACGCCCCCTGTCGCCCGAGAGCAACGCCTCAGCAGCCTCGCTGCTGCTCCACGCCGAGACTGGGACTAGCTCCTCTCTCACCCAAATTTTGTACCCCTACCACAAGCACTTCGGTGCAAGGAATACAAGATCAATCTCTCAGACTGGACGTAGGGCGCCAATTGCCTGAACCAGTATAAACCTTGTGTCTCTTTGCATCACCAACCGGGATTAGGGGCACGCAGCTCAAATTCACTGGTTGGTTGAGGACCCCCCGGTCCGAAACACCGACAGTTGGCGCGCCAGGTAGGGGCATCTGTGTGTTAGCTTGATCATCCCAACAAGTTCCGGATGGCTGACCCCATACGCCCACTACGTCTCAGCACGGTGATCTGGTTCGGGAGCCTAGAGTTCATATCTCTAGGACATGAGTATGACCTAGTACTCCTCCCACCCAGAGCCCCTCTGGTCGACGATGGCGTCGCCCACCAGCGGCCCGGGCGCAGGCGGTGTCCGGGCCGCCGCTCTCGTCGCGCTCCGCCGGTATCTCGTGCCCGGCTGTTGGTACGAGGTCCCTAGTTGGGGACTTGTCTGGCCTAAGCTTGGGTAGGGGAAAGACACCAGTGACACGTAGCGACGCCTCGCCGTCAAGTTCCGCACCGCCACCACCCGAGGAGCCAACTACGGCGGAGCAGGGCCCGACGATGGCCCCGTCTCCATACCCTTTTGGGTTGAGAAACGCCGTCGCCACCTACGCTTCCGCCTATGCTTCCGCTCACGCGGAGCCCTCGGGACACCACCGACGATTCGCCCTCGACTTTTCCACCGCAACCTCGACCCACACCCACATTGACTCCTCGGAAGAGGACGAGACGTGGGCCGGAGCGGACTTTTCCGGGCTCCGTGACCTTGAGGCTATGCGCCGCTTTTTTGCCGCAAGCGACTACTGCTTCGGCTACTCTGACTCCAATGACGATGGCACTTATGATCCCACTCGAGAATGCTTCCACATCGGGCTCGGAATGCCAGGGGCAAATAATGAAAATGAAGGGGCAGGCGACCGCTCCCTGCTCCGACAAAGGGCATGTGACGCCACACCCCTGCTCGTCAAGATTCAGGCAGCACGGAACGTGCACGCCTCCCCCGAGGAACTCCAACGCCTGGACCTAGAGCAGCTCCGTGAGCTCCAGGCAAAGATCGACCAAGACCGACTCCTGCTGCAGTAGCTCCGAGACACTCTCGAGCAGGAGCAGCAGGGTCGCAGTGATGGCGGAAGAGCCCGGCGATGGGCCCATGATATACACCTCTGCATTAACAATGATGAGGGGAGTGAGCAACCCCCAATCTTCAATCGCGCTAGCTAGAACGTCGTGGCAGTGGCAATGCTAGTCCGGGCGATGCCCGAGCCCTCTACCACGGAGGGGCGACAGGTTCGCGGTGAGCTCCAAGACCTTCTCGAGACCGCCACGGTGCAGCAGGCCGAAAGCTCTGCGTCTCGATGGCGTGAGGACACCTCAAAATGGCCCTCAGTGCACGACCACCTCAAGGCCCCCTTAGTGCATGACTGCCTCTGCGACCGACGTGAGGCGCAAGATGACCACGATGTGGTCAGCAGGCGACGACGCCACGACGACGATGGGCCTGCCCGAGGCTACCACCCGCACCGAGGCGGCCGCTACGATAGTGGCGAGGACCGCAGTCCTTCTCCTGGGCCACCTAGCCCTTGAGTCTTTAGCAAGGCCATCCACGGCGCCCCGTTCCCCGCCCGGTTTTGGCAACTGGCCAACCTCACGAAGTACAGCGGCGAGACCAACCCTGAATTATGGCTGGCCGATTACCGCCTGGCTTGTCAGCTAGGTGGTGCGAACGATGACCTGCTCATCATTCGCAACCTCCCTTTATTCCTGTCAGATTCGGCGCGAGCTTGGCTCGAACACCTCCCTCCCTTGCAGATACACAACTGGCGCGACTTGGTAAAGATCTTCGTCGGGAATTTCCAGGACACATACGTGCGCCCCGGGAACTCCTGGGACCTCAAGAGTTGTCGCCAAAAGCCGAACGAGTCTCTCCGAGACTTCATCCGGTGATTCTCCAAGCAGTGTACCGAGTTGCCCAGCGTCAGTGACTCAGAAGTGGTCCAGGCTTTTTTCTCCGACACGTCTTGCTGAGACCTGGTCCGAGAGTTGGGCCAAAACATACCAACCTCAGCGGCCGTGCTCCTCGACATCGCCACCAACTTCGCCTCGGGTGAAGAGGCCATCGGGGCCATTTTCCCCAAAGGCGACACAAAGGGGAAGCGGAGGGACGAGGCCCCCGGGGCCTCGGCCTCCCGTTTCCCCAAGAAAAAGAAAAAGGGACACTCGGGGAAGCAGGAGGCCCTCGAGGCCGATTTTGTCATAGCCGCGGATCACAAGAATCTCCGAGGCCCCGATAGGGGCCCTGGAGTATTCGACGATATGCTTAAGAAGCCCTATCCTTACCACCAGGGCCCGGTGAAGCATGCCCTCAAAGAATGCACCATGCTCCAACACTACTATGCCAAACTCAAGCTCCCCAACGACGATGCCAGGAAGAAGGGCACCGGTGACGGAGATAACGACAAGGACGACGGGTTCCTCGAAGTGCACAATGCCTTCATGATCTTCGGCGGGCCTTCAGCGTGCCTCACGGCGCGCCAGTGAAAGAGAGAGCGCCGGGAGGTCTTCTCGGTCGAGGTGGCCACTCCTCAGTACCTCAACTGGTCTCAGGAAGTGATCACCTTCGATCTGGAAGACCACCCTAACTATGTTCCAAACCCAGGGCAATACCCGCTCGTCGTCGACCCGATCATCGGCAACACTCGACTCACCAAAGTGCTGATGGACGGAGGTAGCGGCCTCAACATCCTCTACGCCAACACCATGGAGCTCCTAGAGCTCGACCAGTCACGGCTCCAAGGGGGTGCCACGCCCTTTCATGGTGTCATGCCAGGGAAGCGCGCATGACCCCTCGGATGCATTGACTTGCCGGTCTGCTTTGGCACTCCCTCCAACTACCGCAAGGAGATCCTCACCTTCGAAGTGGTTGGGTTCAAGGGGACTTACCACGCTATTCTGGGCGCCCATGCTACGCCAAGTTCATGGCGGTCCTGAACTACACCTACCTCAAGCTCAAAATGCCGGGTCCCAACGGCGTCATCACTATCGAGTCCACGTACGAGCATGCATACGACTGTGACGTCGAATGCATCGAGTACGCCGAGGCTATCGTGGAGGCCGAGGCACTCATCGTCAACCTCGACCAACTCGGTAGCGAAGTACCCGACTCCAAGCGCCGTGCTGGGACTTTTGAGCCCGCAGAGACCGTCAAGCTCATCCCGGTCGACCCCAACTACTCCGACGGCCGAACGTTGAGGGTCAGCGCCACCCTCGACAGCAAATAGGAAGCCGTGCTCATCGACTTTCTCCGCGCGAATGCCGATATGTTCACATGGAGTCCCTCGAACATGCCGGGCATACCGAGGGAGGTCGCTGAGCACGCCTTGGATGTCCGGGCCGGCTCTAGACCGGTGAAGCAGCGCCTCCGCTGATTCGACGAGGAGAAGCGCTGGGCCATCGACGAGGAGTTGCAGAAGCTTTTGGCGGTCGGATTCATCAAGGAAGTGTCCCATCCAGAGTGGTTAGCTAATCCTATATTAGTTAAGAAGAAGAATGGAAAATAGAGGATGTGTGTAGACTACACCGGTTTAAATAAAGCATGTCCAAAGGTTCCGTTTCCATTATCTCGAATCGATCAAATCGTTGATTCCACTGCAGGATGCGAGACCCTATCTTTCCTCGATGCGTATTCCGGTTACCATCAAATCAAGATGAAAGAGTCCAACCAGCTCGCGACTTCTTTCATCACCCCGTTCGGCATGTACTGCTATGTGACCATGCCATTCGGTCTCAGAAATGCAGGGGCCACATACCAGCGGTGCATGACCCAGGTCTTCGGTGAGCACATCGGGCAAACTGTCAAGGCTTACGTGGACGATATCGTGGTCAAGTCCAGAAAGGCCAGTGATCTCATCGGCGACCTAGAGATCGCTTTCCAATGCCTCAGAGGAAAGGGCATCAAGCTTAATCCTGAGAAGTGTGTCTTCAGGGTCCCCCGAGGCATGCTCTTGGGGTTCATAGTTTCAGAGCGCGGCATTGAGGCCAACCCGGAGAAAGTCTCGGCCGTGACCAACTGGGGCCAATCCGAGACCTCAAGGGAGTACAGAGAGTCATGGGATGTCTTGCGGCCCTAAGCCGCTTCATCTCGCACCTTGGCGAAAAAGGATTACCTCTGTACCGTCTCTTAAGAAAGTCCGAACGCTTTTCTTGGACCCCCGAGGCCAAAGAAGCCCTTGCCAAGCTGAAAGCCCTGCTCACCAACCCTCCCGTCCAGGTACCACCGGCCAAGGGCAAGGCCCTCTTACTCTACGTCGCCGCAACGACCCAAGTAGTCAGCGCGGCCGTAGTAGTCGAGAGGCAGGAAGAGGGGCACGCTCTACCCATCCAACGACCTGTTTACTTCATCAGCGAGGTACTTTCCGAAACTAAGACACGCTACCCCCACATCCAGAAGCTGATCTATGCTATAGTCTTGGCTCGACGCAAGCTGCGTCACGACTTCGAATCTTACCCGATGACCGTGGTATCATCTTTCCCTCTGGGGGAGATAATCCAAAACCGGGAGGCCTCAGGTAGAATAGTGTCGGATACCACAAGAAGGGGTACCCTAAGCAAGAACCGAAAATATTGCTTAAGTCTTGCAAAAATCAAAGCCAAAGGACAACCACGAGGTCTCAGCAGACTCTCCGACTCGCCCAAGGCTTGCGCCGAGGCCTCAGACGAAAGGCCAAAGCCCACCGCCCCGCCGAGGCCCTCTCGCCGAGGCCCCGCCCCACAAGGCCTCGGATGGGATACCAATTCTCCGATTCGCCCGAGGCTGGGCTCGGCAACAACCTCGTCACCTCCGTCCTGACCGACTCCCCTGACAAAACGTCATGTCCAGTTAATGCGCCCCACTACTCCCGCAACGTCAGCCGCACGTTGGCACAGTATAGGCAGAATGACCGACAGGACAGGGGACCGGGCATAGCAGGGGTTACCTACCACTGTGCTCATCACTGTGCCCCCTGCTGATACCCGTACTACCCTGTGCTACCTAACTCCTGCGCCAAGGACAAAGTGGCATGGAGGGTCAAGTCCGGGTCCCAGTAGTCTCGGAATCAGCATAGAAGACCAACCGCTCGTCCTCTGCCTCGTCCGAGACCCGCCAGCAGGGCCTCGGACGTAATATTCCTTCTCCGCCTCGGCCGAGGTCGGGCTCGTCCCGCATCCTCGTCACCTCCGCCTCATCCAAGACCCCCCGGCAGGGCCTCGGACGTACTATTCCTTCTCCGCCTCGGCCGATACCGGGCTCGTCCCGCATCCTCGTCGCCTCCGCCTCAACAGTCCCTCTAGCGAGCCGTCACATCCGTTTAAATGCGCCTGGTCGCACCTACTACGTCAGCCACGACCGACATGGTACAACAACAGGGGCGATGGGACAACGGTCAAATCTCCTTTTTACCATCCCCTACTGACGGTGCAGGGGTTACCGTGCCCTGTGGACACATGCTCCGCACTTCTCCACCGGAACCGGGTACGACGCTGACCACCGAGACCCCCGCATCATACACGGGTCACCTCCGAGGCCTCGGCGAAGCAGGCCTCGGCACGATCAGCTACAGCACCCGCCAGGCCTCGACACTCCACCAAGTCAAGAACACACGAGGCGCGGCATGCCTCCTACAGTGGAAGCCATACTGACTGACGTCAACAAGGACTCCCTCGACCTCAACAACCTCGGGCCTGGCCAGCACGGCGCGCCAGTCAAGTACCAATCGCCATCCCCAACACTATGCTGCTACAGGACTGAACTACAGTAGGCTCCACGTATAGCTCACTCATGTACTCCTGGCTCCCTCCTTGCGGTTATAAAAGGAAGCAGCCAGGGATAACCTAGGGGGCGAAGGAGGAGAAATAGGAAGAACACCTGGTAGCTCACACACATACACATCCCAGCCGCCTGAGAGCAACGTCTCAAGCAGCCCACACGACACCTTGCCGAGACCTAGGATTAGCTCCCTCTCTCTATGCTTGTAACCCCCTACTACTAGCACTTCGGTGCAAGGAATACAAGATCGATCTCTCAGACTGAACGTAGGGCATCGATTGCCTGAACCAGTATAAACCTTGTGTCTCCTTGCATCACCATCCGGGATTAGGGGCATATAGTTCAAATTCACTAGTTGGTAGAGGACCCCCGGTCTGAAACACCGACAGTTGGCGCGCCAGGTAGGGGCCTCTGCGTGTCAGTTTCGTCATCCCAACAAGTTCCGGATGGAAGACCCCGTACGACCGTTACGTCTCGGCACGGTGATCTGGTTCGGGGGCCTAGAGTTAATGTCTCTGGGGCATGAGTACGACATGGTACTCCTCACGCCCTGAGCCCCACCAACCGACGGCGACGTCACGCACCGGCAGCCCAGGCGCAGGCGGCGCTCAGGCGGCCGCTCTCGCCGTGCTCACCAAGCACGACGCGAGCAAGACCACCCCAATGCTACTCGAATCTAGGATGGCACGCCGCTCCCCGCCGACATCCTACGACCAGCTGTTGGCACAGGCTCCCTGGCTGGGGACCTGTCTAGCCTGAGCTTGGATGAAGGAAAAACGCCGGTGGCACATGGCGACGCCCAGTCACCAAGCTCCACTCCACCACTCCCTGAAGAGCCAGTTTCGGCGGAGCAAAGTCTGGCGACGGCACCATCCTCATACCCCTTTGGGTTGAGAAATGCCGCCACCTCTTATGCTTACGCTTACGCCGCCGCTCACAAGGATCCCCCAGAACGCCGCCAGTGCTTCATGATCAACCTGGGCACCCACGCCGACTCCTCGGAGGAGGACAAGGCATGGCCCGGAGTAGATTTCCCTGGACTCCACGCCCCCGGGCTATGCACCGTTTCCTAGCCGCAAGCGACTACTGCTTTGGCTACTCCGACTCCGACAACGAGGGCACCTATGACCCCGCTCGCGAGTGTTTCCACGTCAGGCTCGGGATGCCGAGGGCAGGCGAGGAAGACGAGGGGGCGGGTAGCCATTCCCTGCTTCACCCAGGTACAGGCGCCGCCACACCTCTGCGCATTCTCCTACCGGCAGCACGAAACGAGAACCCTGCTCTTACGTGACCTCAATGTCCAGACCTGGAACAGCTCCGTGACCTCCAGGCCAAGGTCGAACAGGACCGACTCCTTCTACAGCAGCTTTGAGACTCTCTCGAACAGGAGTAGCGAGGTCGCGGCGAAGGCGGAGGAGCCCGACGAAGGGCCCGCGATGTACATCATCGCATCCACGACGACGACAAAGGGAGCGAGCAACCCCTAGGCTTCAATCGCGCCAGCCAGAACATCATGGCCACGGCAATGCTGGTCCACGCGATGCCTGAGCCTTCTACCACGGAGGGGCGGCGGGTCCACGGCGAGCTTCGAGAGCTCCTAGAGACCACCACGGTTTAGCAGGCCGAGAGTTCCGCCTCCCGACGGCACAGGGGCATCTCGAACCTACCCGCGGCACTGCCTCAGCAAGACAGGGAAGCCTCGGCTTGTCCCGAGCCCGCTCAAGCACCGATAGCCCACAGGGCCCCCATGCTTCTGGACCACCTCGGCAACCGACGCGAGGTGCAGGGAAACCATGAGGTGGTCAGCAGGCGACGACACCATGACAGCGAGGGGCTCGCTCGGGGCTACCACCCACACCAAGGCGGCCACTATGATAGCAGGGAGAACCGCAGTCCTTCCCCTGAACTGCCAGGCCCTTGAGTCTTCAGCAGGGCCATCCGCGCTGCTCTTTTCCCCGCCCGATTTCGGCAACCAGCCAATCTCGCGAAGTACAACGGCGAGACCAACCCCGAACTCTGGCTTGCCGATTACCGCCTGGCCTGCCAGCTAGGTGGCATGGATGATGACTTGCTCATCATCCACAACCTCCCCTTGCTCTTGTCAGACTCGGCATGAGCCTGGCTCAAGCACCTCCCTCCCTCACAAATCCACGACTGGCGCGACTTGGTTGGGATCTTCGTTGGGAACTTTCGGGGCACATACGTGCGCCCTGGGAACTCATGGGATCTTAAGAGCTACCGCTAGAAGCCGGATGAGTCTCTCCGAGACTTCATCCGGCGCTTCTCCAAGCAGTGCACCGAGTTGCCCAGCATAGGCGATTCGGAGATCGTCCATGCTTTCCTCTCCGGCACCACCTGCCGAGACTTGGTTCGAGAGTTAGGTCGAAACATGCCACGCTCCGCTGCCATGCTTCTTGACATCGCTACCAACTTCGCCTCGGGTAAGGAGGTTGTCGGAGCCATCTTCCCCGACAGCAACACCAGGGGTAAGCGTAGGGACGAGGCCCCCGAGGCCTCAGCCTCCCACCTCCCCAAGAGAAAGAAAAAGGGGCTCCTAGGGAAGCAGGAGGTCCTAGAGGCCGATCTGGTCGTGGCCACAGAACGCAAGAATCCCTGAGGCCCCAAAGGCCCTAGGCCTTTCGACGACATGCTTAAGAAACCCTGCCCTTACCACCAAGGCCCGGTCAAGCACGCCCTCGAGGATTGCTCCATGGTGCGGCGTTACTACGCCAGGCTTGGGCTCCCCGACGACGCCGCCAAGCAGAAGGGCGCCGGCGACCGGGACGACGATAAGGACGACGGGTTCCCCGAGGTACGCAACGCCTTCATGATCTTCGGGGGACCCTCGGCGTGCCTTACGGCGCGGCAGCACAAGAGGGAACACCGAGAGGTCTTCTCGATCAAGGTGGCCACCCCCTAGTACCTCGATTGGTCTCGGGAGGCGATCACCTTCGATCGGGACGACCACCCTGACCATGTTCCGAACCCCGAACAGTACCCACTAGTCGTCGACCCGATCATCGACAACACCTGACTCTCCAAGGTGTTGATGGACGGAGGCAGCGGCCTCAATATCCTCTACGTCAATACCCTAGAGCTCTTGGAGATTGACCGGTCGAGGCTCTGAGGCGACGTCGCACCCTTCCACGGCATCGCGCTGTGAAGCGCACACACGACCCTCGGCGCATCGACCTTCCCGTCCGCTTTCTTGCACTCCTCCAACTACAGCAAAGAAGTCCTTACCTTCAAGTAGTCGGGTTCGGGGAGCCTACCACGCCATCCTAGGGCGGCCGTA
This sequence comes from Miscanthus lutarioriparius, assembly GCA_904845875.1. NCBI lineage: Eukaryota > Viridiplantae > Streptophyta > Magnoliopsida > Poales > Poaceae > Miscanthus > Miscanthus lutarioriparius. The sequence continues at coordinate 456,606 of CAJGYO010000006.1, read as the reverse complement.
TACTCCAAGTTCATGGCGGTCCCCAACTATACCTATCTCAAAGCTCAAGATGCCAGCCCCAGCGGTATCATCACGATTGAGTCCACGTGACGAGCATGCATACGACTACGACGCCGAGTGCATCGAGTACGCCGAGGCTCTTCGGAGGCCGAGACCCTCATCGCCCACCTCGACCAACTCGGTGGCGGGCGCTGACTCAAGCGTCGCGCGGGCGTTCGAGCCCATGGAGGCCATCAAGCTCATCCCACGACCCCACCTACCCGATGACCGAAAGCCCGAGGATCGGCCGCCACCCTCGACATCAAATAGGAAGCCGTGCTCGTCGACTTTCTCCATGCGAAATGCCGACATATTCACATGGAGTCCCTCGGACATGCCGGGCATACCAAGGAGGTCGCCGAGCACGCCTCGGACATCCGGGCGGATCTAGACCGGCGAGGGCAACGCCACGCCGCTTTGACGAGGAAAAGCGTAGAGCCATCGGTGAGGAGATACTGAAAACTCTTGGTGGCCGGATTCATCAAAGAAGTGTCCCACCCCAGTGGTTGGCCAACCCCGTGCTAGTCAAGAAGAAAAATGGGAAATGGAGGATGTGCGAGACTACACCGGTTTGAACAAAGCTTTGTCCAAGGTTCCTTTCCATTACCTCGAATCGATCAAATCATTGATTCCAACGCAGGTGCGAGACCTGTCTTTCCTTGATGCGTATTCTCGTTACCATCAAATCAAGATGAAAGAGTCGACCAGCTCACGACTTCTTTCATCACACCATTCTAGCATGTCTCGCTACGTGACTATGCCTTTCGGCCTCGAAAACGAGGGTGCCACGTATCAGCGGTGCATGACCCAGGTCTTTGGCGACAACATTGGGCGGACCGTCGAGGCCTACGTAGACGACATCGTGGTCAAGACTAGAAAAGCCGAGGATCTCATCGACGACTTGAGGATAACCTTCAAATGCCTTAGAGAGAAAGGCATCAAGCTCAACCCCGAGAAGTGTGTGTTTGGGGTCCCCGAGGCATGCTCTTGGGGTTCATAGTCTCGAACGCGGCATTGAGGCCAACCCAGAAGGTCTCGCCATAACCAAAGATGGGACCAATCAGAGACCCTCAAGGGGGTACAGAGGGTCATGGGATGCCTTGCGGCCCTGAGCTGCTTCATCTCGCGCCTTGGTGAAAAAGGTTTGCCTCTGTACCGACTCTTGAGAAAATCCAAGCGTTTTTCTTGGACCCCGAGGTCAAGAAGCCCTCAACAGACTCAAAACGCTGCTCACAAATCCTCCCGTCCCGGTACCCCCCAGGGATTTAGGCCTCTTACTCTATGTCGCCAAGAACGACCCAAGTGGTCACCACGCCGAGTGGTAGAGAGGCGGAAGGGGGCATGCTCTACCCACCCAATGTCCTCGCTTATTTCATCAACGAGGTACTCTCCGAGACCAAAGCACGCCACCCCACATCCGTAAGCTAGTCTACACCGTGGTCCTAGCCCGCGCGCAAATTACGTCACTACTTCGAGTCTCACCCAGTGACTGGTATCATCTTTCCCCCTGGGAGAGATAGTTCATAACTAGGAGGCCTCGGGCAGGATAGCCAAGTGGGCCATCGAGCTTATGGGGGAAACCTTGACTTTTGCGCCTCGGAAAGCGATCAAGTCTCAGGTCTTGGCCGATTTCATGGCTCGAGTGGATGACATCCAACTACCACCGCTCAAATTCAGACGGAGTCTTTGGACCTCAGATTGACGGGTCCTTGATGAAGACCGGCAGCGCGCTGTTTGCTTTTTATCTCGCCCTCGGAGTACACATGCGCTACATGGTGTGGCTCCACTTCACCGCCTCCAACAACATGGCTGAGTACGAGGCCCTCATCAACGGCTTGTAAGTTGCCATCGAACTTAGGGCACGACGTCTCGACGCCCGAGGCGACTCACAGCTCGTCGTGGATCAGGTGATGAAGGAGTCAAATTGCCTCGACCCCAAAATGGAGGCTTACTGCAAATTAGTACGTCGCCTAGAAGACAAGTTCGATGGCTCTCGAACTAAACCACGCCGCATGGAAGTACAATGAGGCACGCCGACGAGTTGGCAAAGATGGCCTCGGCACGGGCCTCGGTCCCCCCGAACGTCTTCGCCAGAGACCTCCACAAACCTTCCATTAACTACACAAAGGAGGGCCCACCTATAGGACCCACGGCAAAGATCGACGACCCTTCTGCTGCTAAGACCCCCTCGACCGAGCCCGAGGTCATGGAAGTCAACACCGAGCCTCCGTAGACTGATCAGGACGCGGATTGGCGAATCCCGTTCCTCGATTGGCTTGATCGGGGGGAGCTTCATGGAGACAGGACCGAAGCACGATGGCTCGCGCGCCGAGCCAAGACCTACATCCTCTACAATGACGAATTGTATAGGCAAAGTCCCTCAGGTGTCCTCCAATGATGTATCACTGCCGAGACAGGCCGAGCCCTGCTTTGGGACTTGCACGCAGGCACTTGCGGGCACGATGCGGCGCCTCGGACGCTCATGGGGAACGCTTTCCGCCAAGGGTTCTACTGGCCGACGGCGGTCGCCGACGCTACCAAGCTGGTATGCTCCTGCGAAGGATGCCAGTACTATGCTCGGCAGACACATCTCCCGGCCCTGGCCCTGCAAACCATCCCCATCACGTGGTCGTTCGCCGTGTGGGGGCTCGACATGGTCGGGCCTCTACAAAAAACCCCCCCCGGGCTACACCCATCTACCGTATCAATCGACAAGTTCTCCAAATGGATCGAGGTTCGTCCGATCAATCGAATCAAATCCGAAAGCAGCAAAGGCTGTTCTTCACTAACATTATCCATGATTTGGAGTCCCCAACACCATCATCACCGACAACGGGACATAGTTCACCGCAAAAAAAACTTTCGACATTTTATGACGACGACCACCACATCCGTGTGGCCTGGTCGGCCATAGGACACCCAAGAACCAACGACCAAGTAGAGCGTGCCAGCGGCATGATCCTACAAGGCCTCAAGCCAAGGATTCACAACCGGTTGAAAAAGTTTGGCAAGAAATGGCTCGCCAAACTCCCATCGGTCATCTAGAGCCTGAGGAACACTCCAAGCCGAGCCACGGGGTTCACGCCTTTCTTCCCGGTCTATGGGGTCGAGGCCATCCTCCCCAATCGACTTGGAATATGGTTCCCCGAGGCTACAAGCCTATAACGAACAAAGTAACCGCACCACCCGAGAGGACGCCTCGATCAACTGGAGGAAGCCCGAGACGTCATGCTACTACACTCGGCCAAATACCAGTGAGAGCCTCACGATGTTATCAGCCCGACACGTCCGAGGTCGAGACTTGAAGGTAGGCGACCTGGTGTTGAGGCTAGCATAGAGCAACAAGGGCCGCCACAAGTGACCCCGCCATGGGAAGGGCCATACATCATCGCCTAAATCATCAAGCCCGGACCTACAAGTCGGCCAACGAGAAGGGCGAAGTCTTCACCAATGCTTGGAACATAGAACAATGTGTCGCTTTTATCCCTAAATTTTCAAGCATTGTATATGTCGTTTCTCAAATACAATTAAAAAGCATTCTTTAGTTGGTCTAATATTTTGAGAACCCCCCAGCCCATCATAGGTCTCGGCAATACAGTAACATGACAAGGGAGGCTCGGCTCTGCCTCGGCAGAACCAAGCCTCCCTCGGGGGCTAGATGGGGGACTCCCCCTAGGTCCCACGCACCATTCTTCAGTCATTTTTCGCAAAAATTCCTACGCCAAGACTCTAGCATGCTCTGACAAATCGGTTGTAAAAACCCCTCGGACCAAGGTTTGTTTCCTAAGCAAGAGGCCGGTAGAGTCGCGAGATGGCCCATGCCTCCTGCCACTGCACTCCCCTCACTACCTCTCGCCCAAGGATTTCGCTTAGGCCCCAAGGGGTGTTTTGCAAAGCGAAATCGATCAGAGCAACAGAGGGCGAGAGGCTCTAAACATGAGAAAAACAACTAAGAAACACAAATGCTTCAAAAAAAAAGGCCTCACGGCCACACAGCGCTTCTGATACAAAAAATAACTCCTACTCTATTTTTACATAGCCCCCTGGGCCCAGATCAAGGCTCATGGCCTTCAAAGACCTGGCAGAGATGGTAGGGGAGGAACCACCTCCTCTTCAAGAGCGTCGCCAACAGCCGTGCAGTGGCCTTCCGCCGCCTCCATCACTTTCAGGACCACCGTGTCGGCCTCCTCGTCATCATCAGCAGACATACCCATCACTAATGGCCGGGAGGTCGACGCCGACGTAGTGAGAAGAGATGACGGCCAGCCAAGGCTTGACACCCGTGTGCAGCGCTCCTCGAGAGCCGGGCCACAGATCCGGTTGCTCAACCACGATCAAACGGCTTCCTAGGAGCTCCTGACCAACCCCTTCAACCTCCAAGGCCTCGCAGTGAGCAAAAAAGCAAGACGTTTCAGCCACCTCGTGCTCCCCGATCTCAAGTTATCGAGCACCGCCTCAAGACCATACTGGAAGCCTCGGCTGCCCGAGTAACCTCCGCCTCTGACTCTACACCATGGAGAACAGAGTAAGGTTGAGCGAGGGAAAAACAACCTAAATTAGGAAAGGAAGCCCACGGAACTCACCCTTGGCCTTCAGCTCCTAGTGTCGGGTCTCGACCGACAGCCCTTGGCTTTCTCCTTCCAAAGATAGGGCCTCGGCCCTGAAGCCTCGGCCTCCTCCTTCAAGCCTTTGGGCCTCATCCCAAGAAGCCTCGGCCGCCTGAAGCTTCACTCCCCAGCTCTGCGTCACACAAGGGAGTTAGGGAGCGAACATAAGGAAAAGAAAACAAAATGAGGGGACTAAGACTCACCCTCGACCGCCCCCTCCAAACCACAGCCTCGGTTCACGAGGCCTCACCGCAACAACAAGGGCCTCATCCAAGGCACCTTTACACACCAGGCGCGTCCGCCCCTTTCCGCCCCAGCTGCCCCACGAGAGCCGCGGCCGAGGTCAGTAGCATCGATGGCTCGGCCCCTGAAGGCATCCCGATCACGACCGCGCGGTGAGCTCCTCCTCCAACTCCTTGACCAAGCCGCCAGCCAGAGGGCGAGCCGTGGCTGCCTGGCCGTGGCCGCCTCGACCTTCAAGCGCTGGCACAACGAAGGTGGAGGTCCTCTACCTCTGCGCTCCCGCGCCGACAGAGCTTCGTTGGCACCGGGCGAAAGGCCTCCTACCCACTGAAGCCGGTCCCAGACGCCTCTCTCCGCCGGAGAAAGACCGACTTCCCAAGGGACCGGGTCTCGAGCTCCCGGGAAGCGTAGCAGGGGGTCATTGATTGTAACAAAACCGAGAAAAGGACAACGTCGTGGCGAGAAAGGAAAACGCAAACCTAGGCGACTCCGGCAGTCGTCCGGCCACCACGGACAGGGCCGTTCAGAGCGACACGCCCGCCACCGGTATTGCTCGAAGGTGCCCAGCCGCCGCCTCTCGGCTATGTCCTCGAGGGCGAACAGAGGCTCCCCTCGTGGTTGTCCCGCTCTCGCCACAGTACCATGCGGTGATCCCACCCACGAGGCTCGGGTCGCACTCAAGACACGAGGGCCGAGTTTCCCTCGTCCAAGATCGGCGCCACCTGTCCCCCACAAGCACCGGCATCCTCGGCGACCACCTCCCCATGCCCAGGAAGTATCGTCGGAGGAGATCGGATAGACCTCCATCTCCCGGGCGCTCTCGCAACAACGATGGCCCACAAGCAAGGGCGCCACCAAGGCCTCCGCCGCCTTCATCTCCGCCTCGATGGATGACGGCCTCGCCGCCATCACGATGGCCATGGTGGTCTCGGGGCTCCGCCCCCGCCATCGTGGCCTCGGAGGACGCAGAAATCACCGACCGCAGCCATCTGCGGTCTCGGCGATCTTGACGCCAGCCTCCGTCGCCTCGCCCAAATTTCGAGACCCCGGGCCTCGGCAACCAAGGGCACGCCGCCCCATCCGACTCGTGAGCCTCGCCCTCACGGGCGGAGGCACTCCTCCCTCGTGTGTAGGGGCCGCCTCAGCCCTCCTTGGGCGGCCGGCTCCTTCGGATCGACCCTCGCCGCCGCCGCCCGTGTTGGATAGTGGCCAGTGCCTCCGCCACCCAAAGGGGGAGGAGCTGGGCCTTCGCCTTGAGCGCCTTAAGGGGCGCCAAGGGAAGCTCGTCCAGAGGCCGCTTCCGACTAAGGAAAAATAACCAACAGGGTCAGCGCGAGACCAAAAGGCGAACGGAAGGCACTATGACCGCCAAAATACTCTTACATTGAACGGGCGGCAACTGCTTTCTCCACGGCAAACCTCGTCACTGAACGGCAGAGGGCGGGCGCAGAGCGCCGCCTTTAGATCCATCGGCGCCGGCCGGTCCTCAATGGACCCCGGCGCCTTCTCTCCTCTTCTCAGGGGCGGTGGTGTCGCCTCCACCGCCACTTGTTCCACCACAGCCGCCGAGCCCACCGGGCGACGGCAGCGCGCTGCTCAACGCCCGCGCCGAAGCGTGTCGCCTCGGCCCAGAGCGAACAACCGCCGACCCCGGTCCGCTTCTCCTCCTCCTCCCGGAGTGCCGGTGCTTGCCATCGCCCCTGTGCACCACCTCCACTACGTCAGGAAGATGGTCCAAGGGACCTCGCCCCACCTCGCCCCCGTCATCCCCGTCCGAGGCCTCCATCGATAGCGACGTCGACGGGGATTCCTCCAATGGGAGACCATCCTTCCGTTGTTGACGGCGGCGCTTATCCAGCTCTCTCGCACGCGAGGATTTGCTTTGTGCGCTTCGCCGCCTTGGCGTCTTTCCGCTTTTTCTGTGCATCGGCGTGCGCGCGGTTGATCGCCCGCCGCCTCACGTCCTCGAGAACAGGCGGCGGAGATGAGCGTACGTCCCTCATCCCCTGCAGGAACGACGGACGCGCATAAGGAAACAAGGGGTAAGGGGAGACTGAGGAGGCTCAGAGGCTACAAGCGGCACACGACTTACCAGCGAGAGGAACCCCCGTGACGGCCGCATAGCGATAGGGGTCAAGTTGCCCCCTCGCCTTCGCCTCTCACGCCTCCCCACCCGATGAAGAATTTCCTCGTCGGAAAAGGCGGAGGAGGAGGACATCCGGTGCCCTCAATGGCTCTCCCGGCTTCATCTCGAATAGCCACCGCCGCCGAGCCATCACGGTAGCACCCTCCGGCGGTGGAAGGCGGCCACGACTACAGCCAGCGGTGAGAGACCGTGGCCCTCATGAGCCTCGCCAAATTTCTCCAGCGCGGCTCCGGCTTGGGCTGGTCGTCGCCCGACGACGCCAGATTTCCATCTCTCCGGCAACTCCCACAATCCGCCCAGGTGTAGGGGGAAGTCCTCCGTTGTCATTGTGAAGGTAGAACCAACTCGTATATCACCGGCGATTGGATGACGCGAAGTGGGCCGTAATGTAGAGGTGCAGCGGTCCTAAGCGCACTTGGAGAGTGCACCACGCCCTTGTCGCCTTCCTCGTGCCCGACGTGCCGTCTGCCGACTTGGTAGTGTGCCCCCCCTACGAATAGGTGGAGCCACAACTCCCAATGGGGAGCAATCCCCAGTACCCCTCGCAGTCGCAACAAAGATAGCCGCCTGAGCGATGGAGTTGGGATTGAAGTTGTGGAGCTCCACGCCGCAGTAATGCGGGAGCGCCCGCATGAACCGATCCGCCGGGATGCCAAGGCCGCTCTCGTGAAAGGAGATGAAGCTTATGACGTAGCCGTCGCGCGGGCCTCGGCTCGCTCGCCAGACGGAGCAATCCACTCCGGCATGGTGGGTTCTCACACCGGGTGAAGGAGTCCGCCGTCGACAATCAAGCATCTCCTCGGTGACATCCGACGGATCCCAGGGGTCCGCCTCGACAACGACGATGTCGCCGGCCATGGGTGCGATGGAGGAATCGGGTGCGACTGTGAGTTTTTTCTCTCTCTCCCACGCTCTTGCTTTTTCCTCGCTTTCTCCCTAGGCTCGCTCTTCTTCCCGGCACCCGCTGCTCTAGCGACGGCTCGACGGAGGCAGTGCTAATGCAGGCAAGGTAAGACGAGGAGGGGCGGGACTCTTCAGGTATTTATGCAGGGAGGAGGCGAAACGAACGGGCGATGAAATCGGGGAAGTTTCCCCCCCGATCCGAC